>CM077300.1:4235000-4300000 GCA_039654925.1 Anguilla pacifica | reverse complement strand
TTCATAAAATTGTCGAGTCGGCGGTGGTACCGTTGAAGTCTTTTTCAGAACAGCCGGTGCGAACCAGATAAAATAATATGCAAACGTTAGCCTACTGTGACAATAGGACGTGCACCGTTAAATGAATTATGAAATAGGCTAGCTGCCGCCGTGATCAGAGGGCTGCCCTTTGAATAAAACGCTCAAACCTACAGTGATGACTGGTACTCTGTAGCCTATTCTTTTGCCTCCTTTACGTAGGCTTAATCTTGAATGGAAATTAAGATATAGCCTATAGGCTATAGTTTGCGTATGGGTAGCCTACAGGCTGTCTCGTTCTATTCTAATCACTTTAAGCACTTGTTCATTTTTTTCTTCAAATTACAGATTAACCGAACAGGTGGACATCGACCACAACCCATTGTTGACGCAACGGTAAGTTAAATATCGCTAAGATATGTTAAGTTAATAGGCTACAGGCTATAGGCTACACGTCATTTCATATCGCTCCCCGCAGGCTGTCCCTCTCTTTTCATCAATAGCCTAGTTCGTAGCTATGCTCAGCATGCATTTTAGTCTAGTTGGTTTGTGGTAAGCAACTGTACAACATGACCAAAACCGACCAGTGGTTTCCATGGTTTGTTGCGAGTTTTTAAGATGCAAGAAAGTCACGCCTTGTCAGTTGTCAACTCAGTGGATAATTTGTAGCCACATTCCAGGAATGCACGCCTCGTTTGATAAACGCGGGTTTTTGTCACATTTGGATGAAATGTTTTTTAGGTTTTCCGTGGCAAGGTGAAATGCTGCTGTGGTTTCGCATACAGTCCTAGTCTTGCACTACAGTGGCACAAGACCGTGTCCTAAAAAAAGCGATTGTTAGACTAGGCTATATATATATAGGCTATATATATATATATTTTTTTTACCTTTGTGTGACTTGCGTAAAGAGGAAGTTTCGTAGTTGTTACCCTGCGGTCCAGAAACCGGCTGTTTGAACTACGCTACTTCTGTCAGAATGTAGGCTACCAATTCGCGTTGCAAATAAGGAAATCTATGGATTGCCTCCATACAATTGTGCCGTTTAAACGCATGTTAAAAGGGTCAGGGAACAATTTACCATGTGTTACAATATTGGCGTGTATATTAGGCTATTGTTTAATCCGTCTGAGAGCCTAAATGTTTATATTGATTGATAGTTGCTTGCTGTTCACAGGTCTGCCAACATTGTTGCACAACTAGTTTGATAGTTTAACTTATATGTGACCAAAGCAACATAGGCTACTAATTAGGCGTCAGAAGTCATCTCGGGTTAACATCTCAGAAGTGACGTCACCAGCATGGCAACCACATCTACCTGAAAACAACTATGTGTACAGCCTAGCAACGCACAAGTGCGGGCTTTTTAATCAATGGTTGGAGAGCTATAGGCTACGTCCAAGGAACCGGCAACCTATGCCTCACAAGAAGTATTTTTCTTGATGGTGTCATGTAACGGACTAACCTAGTCTACGAAGGTATCAATCGCCTGAACAGCCTCTTGAAAAATACACGGATAACCAGGTTAAAGAACACGTCCAGGTGTAGTTTAGGTATTTTGCCATGTGACCTGCTAACTTCTTGTCGTCTAACTAGTCTAATGTTTTCTAACGTTCGACTGGATGTAGTCTTGAGTAGTTAGGCATAACATTAATATAAACACTTCCACCCTAGGCTGTATTACCAATTGGCAAATGAAACCGAATTACTGCTAATCTAAGTTACATTTGCCAAGGGATTTAAAATAGTTCTGCCTTGAGCGAACCTATAGCTGGGCTACTCTAAATAAGCCTACAAGTAGCCCACATGCCTCTCTCAACGCAACGGAAATGTAAACGTGAACGCGTACCTTGGTGCGACTGAAGTGAAGGCTACTATTGCGCTTGCTACTGTATAATGGCGTAAAGCATACGAGCAATACTAATCTGGAAAACATGACTGCGATCTGGAATTTGATCAAAACAGAACATTATACGTTCATCCAAACAACGAAATACTTTCCAGTCTGAACCATTAGTTAACTTTAGTTAACATAAGTCACGAAGTTAAGAAAGCCCTGAATAATGGCTGATGCTCTAAAACTCAGCCGTTTACGGTGCTGACTGTTTAGATATAGATATATTTTGAAAACCACTGCAGTGACCTTCTCTCTCGGAATTTGGTCTCAGTTTTGATGACTACAGTGAACAAAGGCTCCTAGACAAACTTGGCAAAAAATGTATCAACTTTAAAATTGATGAATGATTCAGAAATGAGCTTCTTGAAAATCCTTCTAAATCACTGTCTTTTGTTGTCTTTCTCTTGTATCTATTCTTTTATCCCGTTTCCATCATCTAACTTTATCTGACCTTCTCTCTATACTCCTCCTTTTGTACACAAGCATTTCCCAGAATTATCGCCCGTGTGTCCCTCCCTCGCCCCCTCAGTGAGCAGGAGCAAAAGGGAGTGGAGGAGAGGAGGAGCTGGGGAGAGGGACAGGGAGAAGAGGAGTGTCTGTGGTGTCTGTCGCTCAGTTCCGCGAGAGCTGAGACGGGCCAGTCATGAAGGACTCTGTGTTCAACTGCTGTTTTCTCCCGCCTCTTCCTCCAGGAGAGGAGGCGGAGAGAACCCGGCGCCCAAGAAATATGGCCGCCGCCCCAACCTCCTCCTCCCCCTCCTCCCCGCCCCCTCCTGACAAGCGCTTCCTCATCTTCTTCGACTTCGACGAGACCATCGTGGACGAGAGCAGCGATGACGTGGTGGTGCAGGCAGCGCCGGGGCAGAAGCTTCCGGGCTGGCTGAAGGACAGCTACCGGCCGGGGCACTACAACGAGTACATGCAGCGCGTGCTGGCCTACATGGCTGAGCAGGGCGTGTCCGAGGCCGCCATCCGCGCCGTCATCGAGGGCATCCCCGCCTCGCCGGGCATCCTGGCGCTCTTCCAGCACCTGCGCGGCCGGGCGCGGGACTTCGAGATCGTCCTGGTGTCCGACGCCAACGCCTTCTTCATCGAGGCCTGGCTGCGCAAGGCTGGCGCCCGCCAGCTCTTCACCAAGATCTTCACCAACCCGGCGGCGTTCGACGGGGCGGGCCGGCTGCGGCTGGGGCCCTACCACTCGCACGCGTGTCCCCGGTGCCCCGAGAACATGTGCAAGCAGGCCATCGTGCGCGAGTACCTGGCCCGCCGGGCCGCCGAGCGGGGCCGGCCCTTCCAGCGCGTGTTCTACGTGGGCGACGGCGCCAACGACTTCTGCCCGTCGCTGGTGCTGGGTCCACGGGACACGGCCTTCCCGCGCCGGGACTACCCCATGCACGCGCTCATCGGCCAGCTGCACGAGGCACGGCCCGGAGACTTCCAGGCCGCCGTGGTGCCCTGGGAGAGCGGGGAGGACGTGGTGGCCCGGCTCCAGAGGCTGGCCGAGGAGCGCTGAAGCCTGGCAGCCAGAGATGACCTCTGACCCTGGCTGACACGCGCTATACACACACACACACACACACACACACACACACACATACATACATACACACATACACACATACACACACACACACACACACACACACATACACATATACACACACACACACACACACATACACACATACACATATACACACACACACACACACACACACACACACATATACACACATACACACACAGTCTGCGGAAGCACAATCATGGAACACAGGTACACAGAGAATACCTCCCACGGACAAGGGGTAGGACACTCAGCTATTTATATAAAATATCCATCTGCATATAGATGTGTCCGTACAGTAAATATAAATATTATTATACCTGCATACGTACACCCACACTCTTTCAAAAACACAAACACCCTCATGCTCACACAGGCCCCAACCATCCTGCCCCCCCCCCCCCCCCCCCCCCCCGAGCCAGTTGATCTGGACCACCTTCTCCTCACGCCCTCACCTCAATGGCATGTCCACAGCTTCCCACACTTACAGTACACTCAAAATCGACTGGACCAAAGCTCAGCACAGCAGGAAACTAACCGGTATTAAATGTGCATTATGCACGGTTTACGGCCCTCTTCTGGCCAATTATAACTCAGGCAACCACTCACTGACCAATGGCAACTCACCATCCTGCATGGTGTCTCAGAACCCAAAGCTTCAGTACTCTGGACAGAATCGCTCTCAAGTCTGTGCTAAAAGGACTGGTGACCTCAACGAACCTGAAATGCTCCACATAACCAGCAAACCCAGGAGATAGTGCATGCCCGTATATTATACTTAGTGATTATTCTGAATAAATAGCCAAACAGTAGAGTTTTATAAAAAGGGCTGTCGCAAGTAATCTTAGTAAAGATCTGTACTGCCTGAGGCCGACTGTACCTCTTCAGCTTTTGGATTCTGCTCATTTGATCGCCATAAATAAGTCTACACTGCTAGTATTGCTTAAAATTATTTTTCAAAGCTATAATGAAATTGAGACTTTAGGAACTCTAAAAACATTTTCACAAAAGTAGTTTTTCTAATAGCATAATTAACTATACAGTCAGGTTAATGCATAGGGTTAATGTGAATGTGGCGGACCCATAGAACTAATTTTATTGTCGCGAGTCGCCACCTGCAGTCTGACAACAGCCATTACATTCGGATCAAAGTGTGGAACCTGTATGGTGCTTCTCGGCTTCCAATTCTACCTTGATTTAATAATCCTCAAGCTGACACTCTTTGACTCAAGGGGGCTGCATGAGCATGATTCTGCTGTTTGCGTTTCAACCCCGAAAACATTTCTTCTTTGTGTGAGTACATTATACTGTAACAGTATATCCTTGTGACCAGCAATAAGACCTTGGTGTCCAAAAGGACCAAGTGAAATGACTCACATCTGATGATTTGCCTCTTTTGTCAGTGCTACATTTTAAAGAATTGTATAAGTTTTATCAATGTCTTCTTTTCAAAAGTGAAACTATTCATGTATGCGCATTTGTCCTTTATCAACAGGAATATAAAGCCATAAAAAACTGGTGATTTTCGTCAGGTTTTCTTCGTTCATTTATACAGTACCAGTCAAAAGTCTGAACACACCTACTCACAGAAAGGGTTTTCTTTATTTTTACCAATTCCAACATTTTAGAAAATAGTCAAGTCATCAAAACTATGAAATAACACAAATGGAATTATGCAGTGACCAAAAAAAGGTAAAACAAATCAAAACAATCTTATATTTTACATTCTTCAAAGTAGCCACCCTTTGCCTTGATAACAGCTTGGCACACTCTTGGCATTCTCTCAACCAACTTCATGAGGTAGCCACCTGGGATGCATTTCCATTTCCAGCAGTCTTGAAGGAGTTCCCATATATGCTGAGCACTTGTTGGGTGCTTTTCCTTCACTCTCCAGTCCAGCTCATCCCAAACCATCTTTATTGGGTTTAGGTCAGGTGACTGTGGAGGCCAAGTCATCTGATGCAGCACTCCATCACTCTCCCTCTTTGTCAAGCAGCTTTTACACAGCCTGGAGGTGTGTTTTGGGTCATTGTCCTGTTGAAAAACAAATGACGGCCCAACTAAGAGCAAACCAGATGGAATGGCGTGTCACTGCAGAATGCTGTGGTAGCCATGCTGGTTAAGTGTGCCTTCAATTCTAAATAAATCACCAGCAAAGCACCATCACACCTCCACCCCCATGCTTTACAGTGGGAACCACACATCCAGACATCATCCGTTCACCTTTTCTGTGTCTCACGAAGACATGGAACCAAAAATCTGAAGTTTGAACTCATCAGACCAAAGGACAGATTTCCACTGGTCTGATGTCCACTGCCTGTGCTCCTTGGCCCAATAAAATCTCTTCTTATTTGTCTGCCTCAGTAGTGGTTTCTTTGCAGCAATTCTACCATGAAGGCCTGATTCACACAGTCTCCTCTGAACAGTTGATGTTGAGATGTGTCTGCTGCTTGAACTCAGTGAAGCATTTATTTGGCCTCTAATCTGAGGTGCTGTTAACTTCCGAATTCTGAGGCTGGTGACTAATAAACTTACCTGTGCAGCATAGGTAACTCTTGGTCTGCCTTTCCTGTGGCGATCCTCATGAGAGCCTGTTTCGTCATAGCGCTTTATGGTTTTTGCCACTGCACTTGAAGAAACTTTCAAAGTTCTTGAAATTTTCCGAATGGACTGACCTTCATTTCTTAATGTAATGATGGGCTGTCCTTTCTCTTTGCTAAGTTGAGCTGTTCTTGCCATATTACGGACTACTACAACCAGAAATGATGGCCTTCTACCAAACAGGGCTATTTATGACCCACCCTACCTGTCATAACACAGCTGGTAGGCATTAGGCATTAATGAGAAAAGGCATTCCACAAATTAACTTTTAAAGGCACACATTTACTATGTGTGCCTTTAAAATGATGATTTCATCATTCTGCTTCAACATTCTCCCTCTCAAAATTTCACTGAAGTTCTAAATGAAAACTACTTGTTGGGGGTGCATTTCAAAAAACATTTTTTTTAATTTAAATTTTAGTTTTGTAAAGACATTCATACACAGGCATCAACTTAACTATTTATATTTATCTAAGAAAATAATTTCAGGCATTTCGGCATAAGCCTTCAGATTAAAATGTCTTTCGTCCGGCACTCTGAATACCGAACACTGTATCACTATAAATTTCACCTAAGATAACCTACCTCTTGCACTATGAACCTCCTGAATGAGGACAGGGCTGGGGCTTTCCGTCGTTTTTCTTTTTTAAAGAATGACGAGATTTTCCTCTCTATCTTGACCTGGAGATATCAAATGGAATTCAGTGTTTTGCTAACTATAACCTGTGATAGTGGTGGTAAAAAGCTCTCCTTTACCAATATTAAATAGGATCCTATGCTATCACAAGTCACGACTAGCTAGCGAGCCAGAAGGCGAAACAACCGGATTGAGGGATGGCTACTAACTTTAGCTGGTACTAGCCAACTATCTTGCAAAGCATGCCTTTTTCAAATGCAATTAAGTGTGTATAACTAATTGCATTTCATTTTCACACGTTCGAAAAAGGGTTTGATGCTCTACTAACCTACATATCCTCCGGCATTGATGCGCAACAGTGCTGTGTGCGTGCATACCTGCAGCTGTTGCGAACCGATTTCATCCTGCAACTTTTGGAAGAAACCAATACCATACGGAAAGGGGGTGTGTTACTTTTTGAGGTATGATCTATGACAAAATTAGAAGAATACGTTCGACTCATAATATAAAATGATCATACCTACATATTATAAAAAATAATAGTAATAAAATAAAATGAAAATATAAAAAATCCAGATATCAAAAATCTGGTGAGGCACGTCCCCCCCCCCCACCCCCACCTTGGGTATGACGCGTCTGCAGGGCAAGCTGCATTCATGAGAAATATTTTCATTCTTTTACCTGTGTGGGCATCCTCACCACCCTCTTAATAATTATAAAATAACAATAACACTTCATGCGATTCAATATCCAAGAAGAATATCCCAAGTTTTTCATTTATTCCAGAGTTCCAGACACACACCATGCTTCCCTTAGCACTGTGGTGCTCATCGTGCACCAACAGGAATAAATGGAAAACTTAACAGTTACCTAATAGGAGAAGAATGATGGAGGCTACCACCCATTTGCTCTTAATGCCATTATACCCTTCAGGCATTCATGAGCTTCACAGATAAGCACACTATCAAGTCTATTTTTGTCTGGACATCTTCTGTATTAAAGAAATATCCATCGGATGCAAGAACAGCTGAGTTCACATGGTCTAATCATTTTTCTTTACATTATGAATCGACATTCACGTTAACACAAATATAATTCTCATACTATTTTAAATTTGTTATTGGGATGGATATCTGATGACCAATGGGCCTCATTCACCAACCGTTCTTAAGAATTTTCTTCTTAAAACCCACTTACGCAGTTTTCATGAAGATTCTGACATTCACCAATGTTTTCTTATTTGGGATTTGTTCTTAGGCAAGAACAGAATCTACACACACACAAGAGCACACTTACGCACATTTGAGTGCTGACATGTTTGTGCAAAATAATTGGTTATTGCGTTTTCTTCAATTCTACAGTTCTTGTATTTTAATTTTAATATTATAGGATTTAAATTACAATAATATTTTTATAATTTATAATATTTTTAAAATAATTATTTTCATTATTTTACAAAGCATTAAGTTGCCAGGTTCCGCCTCAGATGGTGGTTGCCTCAGCGGGAGTTCATCTGCAAATAAATGATAAAAAACAAACCATTGTAGTGACCTTTTGTTTTTGGGGGTTTCAATTATGCAATGTTTGGTCTATACTGCAAAAACAAATGTTTAAATTTTGAATACAAACTAAGCACTTAGGTAACACTTTTTAAACATATGGACATGTTGAAGAAGAGAACACTCATTCAGAGGCGTCACTAGGGGAGTGATAGCAAAATGACTGCCAATGCATTTTTTGTGCAGTGTTTTGTGCAGCGACGGGTTTACTCCGATGCAGTTTACAGCCGGTTGATTTAATTAGCGGTATGAATGTGACGAGAAACGCTTTGTCGTTTGAATCGCTTTGTCGTTTGAATGCATAACACGCAATTCCTTGCGCCCACTCCCATCAGCATTTATTTATTTTGCCTCAGATTTGACATCAAACCATTTTTTTACTTCATCAGTTGTGCGCCCTTCAACGGATACAGCGTAATAGCTTCCCAATAATCTTTTTTTTGTATTATTTTATATCTACTACAGACACTACTAAATATGACAGGTCGTTTGCTGTTCACTTCCCGCAGCAATACCTCCACTTCAGAACTACTGAAGTTTTTCTTACGTTTGGAGTCCGGTGCTCCACCGTCTTTAGATTTTCGTTTGGGCATTATTGACTTCGTTCGCTCTCAACTTTTCTTTTCGATTTCTGTATGTGCACACCGCCCTGCAGTCTCATGCCCTTTTATGGGGATTGGAGGGCCAGCTGATTACAATAATTAGTTCTCCTACCATAGTGAAGAGTTATGCTAATTAGAATCAGCTGGTTTAGTGCATGGTGGTGGAGCAAATACATGGTCAGTCTTTTTACTCTTGGAAGCCGGGTTACCCACCTCTGACAGTGATTCAATGCAAAACTGACCGTTTAGAGAGTATAAACCCATTTTCAAGGACCCTGCCGTTAAACTGACATTACTTCATGACCATACAGCTCGGGATACAAAATAGTGCGCGTGCACGCACTAACAGAACGAAACTTGTGCGGGATGGACCATGCGCGCCTGTTTCTTTTTCTGCAACAAAGTTAGATTTGTCGCTTGCATGAATTACGTTGGTGTAATTAATTACATATGTAAATAATATTATTCCAGTTATTTTGTAACTATTCAAACTGTACATGTTTTAGAGTAGTCGTGGGCATCTTTTAAATAAGGCAGTACAAAGGACCGCCTAATTATTTTGTCAACTACGTAGGAAATACGTTTGCGGTCCTCCTCTGTGCATGGTTTCGGAACAGTGCCGAAATTGCACTGGGAACACACGAGTTAAAGTTTATTACAAAAAATAAACAGATTTACTCGATCTAGACCGTCGGATTCTTAGTTTCGTAAACAGAGGTAAGATTGATAATGGGTTGGGTATGATATCAGTGAAAATCCGCAACTATGAAGATAGGCTTGCACCATAGCGCGCTACCTAGAGTTAACTTACATCGTTCATGATGCTGCTGGCTACCTTGCCATTCATTGACACTAGCTGGCTAGCTAACTAATAAGTGAACTGGTTTCTAAAATATAGCTGACCAGTTATGATTTAAACGCACGCTTAGATTGGAGTCATTACGTCCATGCATGTACGACAAGTTAGCAATAGCGAACGTTAGCTACATCTTTTAAAATATCTGGTAAGTTAGGCCCCATTTTTGCGCTATGGTGGTCAGTATCAACGTGCGTTTTAATGTTAACTCTGTATATTTCTGTTTTGTGCAGGAAAGCCCGTAATAATTAATAATGTCCTGTGACTATAAGCGGTAGCTGACCGCATATAGCTGTTACAAACGTAATTCATTCATATGAGTTGATATTAACTCCGTAACACACATTGCTCTACTGTTGTCGGTCTCGCCTTAAAATCTGGTTTATGAAATAAACGGTCCTGCATGCGATTGGATGCGATTCTCCAAGCAGGGGTGTTCAATTTTATAGGAAAATGGTCCGATTGAAAGGAAACTAAAAAAAACCCTGCAGATACTGTGGGTCTCCAGTCTTATCCAAAAAGAGCGGGTTGAGTGCAGGTTTTTGTTTTCAGCTCAGCACTAAGACCGGATTCTAGTAATCTAAGTCTTGATTGATGACAACGATTAGTTATCTAGTTGAATCAGTTGTGATGGTGCTTGGCTAAAACAAAAACCTGCACCCAACCAGCTCTTTTTGGATAAGACTGGAGACCCACAATATCTGCAGGTTTTTCTTTTAGTTTCCTTTCAATCAGCAGCAAATTATTGCCCTGAAAACAAGGTATGTGGACTCAACAAATTAAACTCACTGGTGCTGGTCAATCAGCAACTTAAATGAATCTGTGGTGCTGAAGCAGCAAAAATGATATGACACTGTGCCCCCCAGGGCTGTATTCTGACACCTGTACTCTAAGCTGCTCTCAAAACAAATTTAATTTTGTTTTAACCTTTGTCACATTCTTTTGTTTATTTTATATTTTAGCCTGTCTGACATTTATTCTGTTTCATATATGTAGAAACGGGAATGTTGACATAGGTTTTAGCACTGATTCTGTTTTTTATACATTTTTTGTAGTTCTTATGCTGTATAACCCTTTTGTTTTATGGCAAGCACTTTATAAATGTGATCTATAGAAACAGCGTGTTTTGAGGTACTGTGAGGCGTCAGCCTTGAATTTACGCTCTGGTCGGATTTTTGCAATTCAGGTTTAATGCCTTGCTTAAAGGTGCAGTGGCAATTGCCACCACCCCCTCCTGCATAGAGAAATTTTGAGGTGGGTGGCAAAGCAAAATTTGCCAGCAGTAAAAAGGGGGGAAAAAGCGATTATTTATTTGGCAGAAAGCAGCCCTCTGATGATGACGGAGAGAGGAAGGGGGGTATTAACAGGGCAATGAGACAGTCCTGCCCACAGACCCCATGAGTGTGCTGTCACACACAGAGGAGTGGCCACCCACTAATCAGAGCTGTGAAGGGATGTGCTGGGAGAAAGCAGACTGTTCCATCTATTCATCCATCCATCCATTATCTATACCCGCTTATCCTGAGCAGGGTCACTGGAGCCTGTCCCAGCGTGCATTGGGCGAGAGGCAGGAATACACCCTGGACAGGCCACCAATCTATTGCAAGGCACACACACCATTCACTCACACACTCATACCTATGGGCAATTTAGAGTCTCCAATTAGCCTACCTGCATGTCTTTGGACTGTGGGAGGAAACCGGAGTGCCCGGACGAAACCTACGCGGACACAGGGAGAACATGCAAACTCCACACAGAAGGGCCCCAAGCCGAGATTTGAACCCACAGCCTTGCTGTGAGGCGACAATGCTACCCACTCCACCACCCCCCTAAGGAGACTTGTGTTCTTTAATTATTGATGCTAGCGTTTGTAATATTTAAACCTTTGCCATCATGTCAGAAATGTGTTCTTCTCTCTAGCAGTCAGACCTCACCATGGAGACGGACTTGTATGACGAGTTTGGGAACTACATTGGCCCCGAGCTGGACTCTGACGAGGATGATGATCTGGGAGCAGATGACCGTGATGCAGATGAGGTATGTTCACAGACCTCATCCCTGAAGGTCTCAAGGGCTTCTAAATATGACCTCAGTCAAAATGTGTATCTGTTTTTCAGACGTAGTCTTGCTCTTCTAAATGGATCAGTCCTATGCTAACCCCTTTACTTCATGCCAGCCAGCAGTGGATGGGCTCCCCCTCTGAGTCAGGTGCTGCCCAGGGTTTCTTCCTGTTAGCAGCCTGGGAGATTTTCCCTGCCACTGTCTCCCCAGGCCTGCTCTTGGGGGGGTTCAGACCCGGATCTTTGTAAAGCTGCTTTGTGACCATGCCCTTTGTAAGAAATTCCATGCAGATAAAATGAATTGAATTTATTATTTACAGTGGGGTTCTCCTGAAATTCCAGCAGTTGTTTTAAGAAATTTCTGAGTGCAAGTGCACTGTACCCTCATAACTGAGTGCCCTGGGGCCTGGGGTGCCCTGTACCCCATAACTGAGTGCCCTGGGGTGTACTGTACCCTCATAACTGAGTGCCCTGGGGTGTACTGTACCCCCATAACTGAGTGCCCTGGGGCCTGGGGTGCCCTGTACCCCCATAACTGAGTGCCCTGGGGTGTACTGTACCCTCATAACTGAGTGCCCTGGGGTGTACTGTACCCCCGTAACTGAGTGCCCTGGGGTCTGGGGTGCCCTGTACCCCCATAACTGAGTGCCCTGGGGTGTACTGTACCCTCCATAACTGAGTGCCCTGGGGTGTACTGTACCCTCATAACTGAGTGCCCTGGGGTGTACTGTACCCTCATAACTGAGTGTCCTGGGGCCTGGGGTGCACTGTACCCTCATAACGGAGTGTTCCGTTTGACCAGGGTGATGAAGACGAAGATGAAGAGCCGGCCGATGCCGATGACGACGTCCCGGGGATGGAGGTGGTGCTGCACGAGGATAAGAAGTACTACCCGACAGCAGAGGAGGTGTACGGGCCGGAGGTGGAGACCATAGTTCAGGAAGAGGACACTCAGCCGCTCACAGGTCAGGCCCACAGGCACTCCGGTCCGGTTAACGGACACTGCTCTAGCACAGAGGCGGGCAACCAGGGCCGGATCCGTTTCTGGTTTTCATTCCAACCTTTGGGCTTAATCCCTTTGCGCAGATGCCATTTAGGTGGTGTTCTATTTAAGGCTTTATAACTCCAGGTGTGAGCATCACAGAGGCTTGGAAAATGGCTAAAATGAAGCAAGACACTTATACTGTTTACAGTACTAACCTGCTAATCTTAATATCAATTAGGATATATTCATAATTTAGGTATAAATAAATGGCTTCAAGTGCTTTCATCTTGGCAAAAATGCAGAAATGAAGCTGTTCTCCTTGAGGTTGAAATTAAATACTGAGAGATCACACAACATGCAAAACCTTGTACAGAATGTGCTGTATAAACAAAGTTTGCTAATTTGTCTCTTTGCTGTCTGTCTCAGAGCCCATCATCAAGCCAGTGAAGACCAAACAGTTCACCCTGATGGAGCAGGAGCTGCCTGCCACTGTCTACGACATGGAGTGAGTGCCCTCTTTCTCTCCGGCGCCACCTGCTGGCAGAGCGGATATTGCGCAGTGGTTGGCGGGTGTGTCAGTGGGCTGATGTCTGGCGTTGTGCTGTTGGCATCGCCAAACGATTGAGCTGTAATAGGAGTCTGGTGTGGAGACAAGCTGGCCAGTCGGCTCTAATCATTCAGCTTGGGGGAGGGAAAGAAGAAACCCAGAGCCGGATTTGCATACAAGCCGGGCCGGATTTGAGTATCCATGTGCTAGAGACTCCTGTCTAAGTGTGTTCAAAAATAAATAACCCAAACTGGTCAGCATCTACTGTTCAATAGTTTGTTTTGCTGTCTTTTTATTTAGATTCTTTTCTGTTATTTCCTTTGCACTGTGCACTTTGTTGTATGAAACCTCACTCATTGCCTAACATTGTGTGTGCAGGTTCCTGGCAGACCTGATGGACAGTCCTGAGCTGATCAGGAACATCACCCTGTGTGGGCACCTGCACCATGGCAAGGTGAGACCGGTTCTGTCCGGTTTGGACTGTCCCATGCCAGGGCCCCCTCAGACCAGCGGGTAAAAGGCGAAGGCTTCAGTAGGTTCTCATCTGATGCCTGATGCTTTTGGCCCACTGTCAGGCCTCAGAAGTTCCAGGATCTCTCTAAACTCCTCCCATACAGGGCCTCATCAATATTAACGCAATGCTTCCATTGATCACTCTAAACTCCTCCCATACAGGGCCTCATTAATATTAATGCAATGCTTCCATCGATCACTCTAAACTCCTCCCATACAGGGCCTCATTAATATTAATGCAATGCTTCCACCGGTCACTCTAAACTCCTCCCATACAGGGGCTCAGTAATGTTAACATAACACTTCCATTGAAAGATGGCTGTTAATGCCCCTATTTTGATAAAAAGGTGTGATAAGATATTTTTCTATGATAGCTAACATCGTTCTACATGCATGTCAAACGACACCACACACAGCTAACTCACGTAAGACGAAACATTTATGTAGCTAAAATAGCAAATCATAGCAATTTATGTAGCTAAGGCAGTGCTGTAATATGTTGCAAAGTTGGTATATAAATTTATTAATCATTACTTGGCTAACATAAGACTCATCTCTTGACATTTTTGATTGTATAATAGCCAGCTTCCCATTACACTACATTCTATGCTGTATCAGCACATCTCATGATAGTTTGGGACTTCAGACACCCGTCTTCATACGGGGCGTAAAAACTGACTGCAGGCTGCTATTGGCTGTGTAGGTTTGCTCATGTGCCCCCGTTGAAGTGACCTGCGGTAAATGGTGTATATTTGCCCCTGTCAGACCTGCTTTGTGGACTGCCTGATTGAACAGACGCACCCGGAGATCCGCAAGAGAGACGACTCTGATGTGAGTCTGACTGCAGCTGCCCTCTTGTCACATGACCAGCCTGGTTTCTGTTTCACCAGGATGCTCTTTTTACCGCACCAGAACTGTGAAACACCTGCTTTATTCTGCGTGTGTGTGTGTGTGTGTGTGCATGTATGTGTGTCTTTGCACGTTTGTGGGCACGCAAATACAGTTAATGAAAAGCAAACATTATTGTCTTTTGTCTACTGATAAGTGAGTGAATCTTGTCTTCGGCAGTGTGTACTAAAGAGTGTGTAAGTGAGTATTGTCTCTGGCAGTGTGTACTAAAGAGTGTGCAAGTGAATATGGTCTTTGGCAGTGTGTACTAAAGAGTGTGTAAGTGAGTATTGTCTCTGGCAGTGTGTACTAAAGAGTGTGTAAGTGAGTATTGTCTCTGGCAGTGTGTACTAAAGAGTGTGTAAGTGAGAATTGTCTCTGGCTCTGTCTGTGCTCATGCGTGTTTTTCTTTGCGTTTTGCAGCTCCGGTACACAGATATCCTCTTCACAGAGCAGGAGGTAAGACACCTGTGAGAAACCTGTGAGACACATGTAAGACACCTGTGAGATACCTGCCATCTGTGTTCAGAGTAAACCATCTGTAATGGCTGTGTCATCTGTCTTTATTCCTCTCTCCACAGAGAGGAGTAGGGATCAAGAGCACCCCCGTCACAATGGTACTGCCCGACTCCAGAGGAAAGTCTTACCTGTTCAACATCATGGACACCCCAGGTATGCAGACCTGGCAGTAGGGCTGGGGGGGGAGCTCCAGCGACTGTGCAGTGGTGAACATAAATTTACAATGTAGTGATTTGAGTGACCCTTTTAGACAAAACAACTTGGTTTTTCCGTCCCACGACTTTGTCATAACACTGTATGTCCGCAGGTCGAGTGCCATAGCGCTGTTTGGTCATGTCATATTGCTGAGTGTGTCTGTAGGTCATGTCCCATAATGCTGTGTGTGTCTGTAGGTCATGTCCCATAATGCTGTGTGTGTCTGTAGGTCATGTCTCAATGCTGTGTTTGTCTGTAGGTCATGTTTCGTATTGCTGTGTGTGTCTGTAGGTCATGTTCCATAATGCTGTGTGTGTCTGTAGGTCATGTCCCATAATGCTGTGTGTGTCTGTAGGTCATGTCTCAATGCTGTGTTTGTCTGTAGGTCATGTTCCATATTGTTGTGTGTGTCTGTAGGTCATGTCCCATAATGCTGTGTGTGTCTGTAGGTCATGTTCCATATTGCTGTGTTTGTCTGTAGGTCATGTCCCATAATGCTGTGTGTGTCTGTAGGTCATGTCTCATGTCTCAATGCTGTGTGTGTCTGTAGGTCATGTTCCGTAATACCTTTGTGTTTGTAGGTCATATGACATAATGCGCTATGTGTCCATAGGCCATGTGAACTTCTCCGATGAGGTGACTTCAGGGATCCGGATTTCAGATGGCATTGTGCTCTTCATCGATGCAGCAGAAGGGGTGAGCAAGCTTTTCTCATGTCTCACAGTTAACGCTTGATTCTGTGAGCTTGCTTCTCTGTGTCATTGTGCATAGCTATCTGCGTTTCCCTGTGACTGACTCTCTCTGTGCTTGATTCCCTGTGCCTGGCTCTCTGTATTTGATTCCCTGTGCCTGGGTCTCTGTATTTGATTTCATTCCCTGTGCCTGGCTCTCTGCATTTGATTCCCTGTGCCTGGGTCTCTGTGTTTGATTCCATTCCCTGTGCCTGGCTCTCTGCATTTGATTCCCTTTGCCTGGGTCTCTGTGTTTGATTCCATTCCCTGTGCCTGACTCTCTGTGTTTGATTCCCTGTGCCTGCGTCTCTGAGTTGGATTCCCTGTGCCTGGGTCCTGAGTTTGATTCCCTGTGTCTGGCTCTCTGTTTGTGATACCCTAGCTGTGTCTAAATCAGTCTCCTTACTACTGTGTCCTCAAAGTATGTACTGTCTACTAAGCAAACAGCGTACTGTTCAGTGCATTTTGTTAGGGCAGCATGTGAGAAATATCCAGCTGTACTGTGGGAGTGTCGTTAGACGTCCCGCCCTTACGCGGCCATGCTCTTGTGTCTCTGTTGTTGTTGAAGGAAAACGTCGGTGAAGCTGAGCCTCGTTTTTAAAGCACTGCTGTGTGTGATATTTATGGTACCAAAATGGTTGTTTACCTTAGAAGTGTGCTCCCTAATATTCTCAGTGAAACCCGTAGACTATAGAAAGATGTGGACAAAGTCACTCTGACATTACCCATTGTCTCTCCATGGGCTTGGTGAACAGAGTTTTGAACCTCGGGAAGTGTAGTTCATGGACGCCGCCATGTTGTACAAATTGGAGCCAGGTTGTCCACTAAGCGCATGAAACACAGGCTGGTTTTGGTCGCTGGGTGGAGTCCCAGCAATGGGTGGATCCCCAGCAGAGGGTGGAGTCCCAGCAGTGGGTGGAGCCCCAGAGGTGGGTAGATCCCCAGCAGTGGGTGGATCCCCAGCAGTGGGTGGAGCCTCAGCAGTGGGTGGAGCCCCAGCAGTGGGTGGAGCCCCAGCAGTGGGTGAGTGTGCTGATTCTGGCCCTGCTGCCCCAGGTGATGCTGAACACGGAGCGGCTGATCAAGCACGCGGTGCAGGAGCGGCTGGCCATCACCATCTGCATCAACAAGGTGGACCGGCTCATCGTGGAGCTCAAGCTCCCGCCCACCGACGCCTACTACAAACTGCGCCACATCGTGGACGAGGTCAACGGCATGCTCAGGTACCGGGCTGGGGGCGGGGCTTTACCATGTATGGGCTGGGGGCAGGCCCTTAATGTGTGCTGGCTTGGGGCGGGGCCTTATCTTGGGGGCAGGGCCTTGCCGCGTGCTGGCGGCTGGGCTGTACTGCTGCCCAAGTAAGCCAGGTGAACGCACTTGCATGCATCTACACTAATCTGCTCTGGATTAGAGCGTCTGAGGGAATGCTGTGTAATTTGTGAAAGAGCTGGGGCCAAAGTACGAATATAGTGCACTGCCTAGTACACACTGCTGCACTGCATAGTACACACTGACTCTGAGGGTCACTGTTTTCCCTCCTACCACAAAAAAACTGCTGTTAAGATTAAGAATCAGACAGGATTGACCTGAACACAGGAGCTGAGTATCTGGTGACTCTAAATCTAGATCTGTGATTCTACTGCGTAGCGGCTAATGCTAACACGTCTCTGCCTCCAGCACATACTCCACAGATGAGAACATGGTGGTGTCTCCACTGCTGGGGAACGTCTGCTTCGCTAGCTCCCAGTACAGCATCTGCTTCACCCTGGGATCCTTCGCCAAAATCTACTCTGACACCTACGGTAAGTACACCCTACTAGTCCACTTTTACACCAGTGCTTAGCACAAACAATTACTCCAATCTTAGACCTGTACTAAATCCACAGTACTACTGTACACTTACACCTAACATCTGCAATAAGTACACTCTACTATATTACTTTTACGCCGACTGTGCACTAAGTACACACCTGCTCTAATCTTAGACCTATTCTAAATAGACTATACTACTGTACACTTGCACCTAACACCTACGGTAACCACACACTAGTGTACCTTTGCACCTATAATTAGTAACACTACTACTTCCAAACCTTGAATAAAAACACATTGTACTACTCTAACAGTGTGTAAGTACACACTGCATTTTTCACCTGTCATTGTGTTCCACACACCTGAGGCTCGCTGCAAATCTGAAGTTTCTGCGTTTTAATTGTGTTGCAGGAGACATCAACTACAACGAGTTCGCCAAGAGGCTGTGGGGAGACATTTACTTCAACCCCAAAACGTGAGCGCAATCCGTTTATCTGTGCCAGACTGTTTCCAGGCATCACCTGACAACCAACAGAGGTTTCCAGCAAATTTTACTCTCTGAATATCGCTGAATGCAAAAAGTAGATTTCTATTCTGTGGGGTAACTTAATATTTCCAGTGTACACATTTTCTTAGCTCTGTTCCCGTTTTGTGGCCATGGTTCGTGTTATATATTACCCTGGATTCTGTGCGTTTTTAGGGGCAAATTCTTACGTGTAGGATTTTTATTAGGCTGAATTATGCTCATTGAAAAGCCCTTATGAGTTGCCTTTGTGGTCAGCTGTAGATGTATATAATTATCCTTTGGCTTGAGTGTGAAATGTCATTTCGAGGTGTGAGCCGGTTCCTTTAAATTATGCTTGGGAGTGTAGCGAGCCTTGATTCAGTCAGGCGCTAAAACGCAGTCAGTGATGGCCGCTCGGAGCGAAACTGAGAGCTCAGATTTGAGAGGGCGAGTGAAGGGACGCCCAGACCAAACGCCTCTCTCTGCGCATGCGTATGCGCACACATTCAGAGGACTGCATCATCCAGTGCTGTTTCCAGGCCTCACCTCCTCTCTCCCTTCCTCCAGGCGCAAGTTCACTAAGAAAGCCCCTAACAGCAGTGCCCAGCGCAGCTTTGTGGAGTTTGTGCTGGAGCCTCTCTATAAGATCCTGTCCCAGGTGAGCCGGCACACTCACACTGACACTCACGCTTGCTCTCTCACACACACACACACACACACACACACGCACGCTTGCTCACACACACACACACACACACTCACACACACACACGCATGCTTGCTCTCACACACACACACACACACACACACACACACACACACGCACGCTTGCTCTCACACACACACACACACACACACACACACACACACGCTTGCTCTCACACACACACACACACACACACGCTTGCTCACACACACACACACACACACACACACACACACACACACTCACTGATCTCTCCCCCCCTCCTGCTCAGGTGGTGGGGGATGTGGACACCTCTCTCCCACGGGCGCGCACACACACACACACACACACACACACACACACTCTGATCTTGCTCCCCCCTCTCGCTCAGGTGGTGGGGGATGTGGACACCTCTCTCCCGCGGGTTCTGGATGAGCTGGGGATCCACCTGACCAAGGAGGAGCTGAAGCTGAACATCCGGCCGCTGCTGCGTCTGGTGTGCAACCGCTTCTTCGGCGAGTTCACAGGTACCGCGGGCGTGAGCGAGCCTGTCCCTATAAATCAGCTTCAGCACGGTCCTGTCTAGCAGAGGGCGTGAGCGAGCCTGTCCCTTTAAATCTGCTTCAGCACAGTCCTGTCCAGCAGAGGGCGTGAGCGAGCCTGTCCCTTTAAATCTGCTTCAGCACAGTCCTGTCCAGCAGAGGGCGTGAGTGAGCCTGTCCCTTTAAATCAGCTTCAGCACAGTCCTGTCCAGCAGAGGGCGTGAGCGGGCCTGTCCCTTTAAATCAGCTTCAGCACAGTCCTGTCCAGCAGGGGGCGTGAGCAAGCCTGTCCCTTTAAATCAGCTTCAGCACAGTCCTGTCCAGCAGAGGGCGTGAGCGAGCCTGTCCCTTTCAATCAGCTTCAGCACAGTCCTGTCCAGCAGAGGGCATGAGCCTGTCCCTTTAAATCAGCTTCAGCACAGTCCTGTCCAGCAGAGGGCGTGAGCGAGCCTGTCCCTTTAAATCAGCTTCAGCACGGTCCTGTCCAGCAGAGGGCATGAGTGAGCCTGTCCCTTTAAATCACCTTCAGCACAGTCCTGTCCAGCAGAGGGCGTGAGCCTGTCCCTTTAAATCAGCTTCAGCACAGTCCTGTCCAGCAGAGGGCGTGAGCCTGTCCCTTTAAATCAGCTTCAGCACGGTCCTGTCCAGCAGAGGGCGTGAGCGAGCCTGTCCCTTTAAATCAGCTTCAGCACGGTCCTGTCCAGCAGAGGGCGTGAGCAAGCCTGTCCCTTTAAATCTGCTTCAGCACAGTCCTGTCCAGCAGAGGGCGTGAGTGAGCCTGTCCCTTTAAATCAGCTTCAGCACGGTCCTGTCCAGCAGAGGGCGTGAGCAAGCCTGTCCCTTTAAATCAGCTTCAGCACAGTCCTGTCCAGTAGAGGGCATGAGCAAGCCTGTCCCTTTAAATCAGCTTCAGCACAGTCCTGTCCAGCAGAGGGCGTGAGCGAGCCTGTCCCTTTAAATCAGCTTCAGCACGGTCCTGTCCAGCAGAGGGCATGAGTGAGCCTGTCCCTTTAAATCACCTTCAGCACAGTCTTGTCCAGCAGAGGGCGTGAGCCTGTCCCTTTAAATCACCTTCAGCACAGTCCTGTCCAGCAGAGGGCGTGAGCCTGTCCCTTTAAATCAGCTTCAGCACAGTCCTGTCCAGCAGAGGGCGTGAGCCTGTCCCTTTAAATCAGCTTCAGCACGGTCCTGTCCAGCAGAGGGCGTGAGCGAGCCTGTCCCTTTAAATCAGCTTCAGCACGGTCCTGTCCAGCAGTGGGCGTGAGCGAGCCTGTCCCTTTAAATCACCTTCAGCACGGTCCTGTCCAGCAGAGGGCGTGAGCCTGTCCCTTTAAATCAGCTTCAGCACAGTCCTGTCCAGCAGAGGGCATGAGCGAGCCTGTCCCTTTAAATCAGCTTCAGCACAGTCCTGTCCAGCAAAGGGCATGAGTGAGCCTGTCCCTTTAAATCACCTTCAGCACAGTCCTGTCCAGCAGAGGGCGTGAGCGCTTGCATCCCCTGAGCGAGGTGCTGTCTGCTCTTTTTCAGGGTTCGTGGACATGTGCGTGCAGCACATCCCCTCGCCACATGGGGGCGCCAGGAATAAGATTGAACACAGCTACACCGGGGGCCTGGACTCTGACCTGGGGGAGGCCATGGCAGAGTGTGACCCTGACGTGAGTGGAGTTGGGGGGTGGAGGTGGGGGGGGGCGGGTGGGGACAGGTTAGGGGGAAACCGTTGTCAGCAGGGGTGGCAAAGGGGATTCACTCAGAGCTCTACAGTACTCTCATTTAGGAGTATTTGCTCCTGAAAATTGATGTGGACTAACTGAACAATTAATTTAGGGGTGCATGTACTAATTGGTATGCATTAAGCCTGATTTATACTTTGACAAAAATGATGTATGTTGCATAACACTTTCTCAGTATTGCACCGGACTAGAATCATACTTAGTCGTGCAATGTTGATTGGACAGGGATGTAAAATTTTCTCCTCTTCTATTTCTCAATAATTTCCTCGGGCGCTGCAGTGTTTTCACAGATGTAAATGTCAGCAGTTTGGTGTCTCGTTACCACAGACACAGCAGAACCCTCCCCACGGACCTTTTGTGAAGTATAAATGCAAATCACTTTCATTGTTGTCACACGACGCTTGTCGAAAGGGTCGTGCGACAAAGTGTGAATCAGGCTTTGGCTGTGCTCCTAATGTGCTCCTTGCAATAACTGTTAGATAGAGCCCTGGAGTTATTGGCAGTGGTGCCAGTGTTGCATTGGCTTAGTGCTGTGGATGGTTTTTCCTGTAAGCAGAAGTCTTGTATGCATTACACTGATTTTGGGGTGGAGCTGCTCCTCTGTAAAGCACAGGCTGTTTGTGTGCAGGGTCCTCTGACGCGTCACACTGATTTTGGGGTGGAGCTGCTCCTCTGTAAAGCAGGCTGTTTGTTTGCAGGGTCCTCTGATGTGCCACACTACTAAGATGTACAGCACGGAGGACGGGGTGCAGTTCCACGCGTTTGGAAGGGTGCTGAGCGGGACCATCCAGGCGGGACAGCCCGTGAAAGTTTTGGGGGAGAACTACACCCTGGAGGACGAGGAGGACTCCCAGGTCTGCACCGTGGGACGACTCTGGATCTCTGTCGCTAGGTAACCACCCTCAACCGTTTCCCTGACAACCACACTCCCTGCAGCATCATCCCAATCTACCCCCTTCACCAAGAATGAGATTTTTCTTGAATGGTTCTGATGTGACCGGTAGTCTTCAATGCACAAACCAAGAGGCTGAGGACTTGGGTATGTCATAACTAGGGTTGGGTGCTGAAACCAGGTTCCACTATGGCTTTGATTCCGATACGACCAGTACCTACAAGTCAAAATCACAGATTTTTTGGCTAACTTTGCACTCTATCCACTCAGCCAGTGACAGCAGGTACTGTTAGCAAGCTAGCTAACATTACACTCACTCTGTCCACTCTGTCAGTGACAGCAGGCACCGTTAGCAAGCTGGCTAATGTTACACTCACTCTGTCCACTCAGTCAGTGACAACAGGTACCGTTAGCAAGCTGGCTAATGTTACACTCACTCTGTCCACTCAGTCAGTGACAACAGGTACCGTTAGCAAGCTAGCTAACGTTACACTCGCTCTGTTCACTCAGTCAGTGACAGCAGGCACCGTTAGCAAGCTAGCTAGTGTTACACTCACTCTGTCAACTCAGTGACAGCAGGTACCGTTAGCAAGCTGGCTAATGTTACACTCACTCTGCCCACTCAGTCAGTGACAGCAGGTACTGTTAGCAAGCTAGCTAACGTTACACTCGCTCTGTTCACTCAGTCAGTGACAGCAGGCACCGTTAGCAAGCTAGCTAGTGTTACACTCACTCTGTCAACTCAGTGACAGCAGGTACCGTTAGCAAGCTGGCTAATGTTACAGTCGCTCTGTCAACTGAGTCAGTGACAGCTGGTACCAAATATAAAGGCATGACTAGATGCTCTTCCTCTTTCCGGCTCTGTACTACAGGTACCAGGTGGAGGTGAACCGGGTCCCGGCTGGAAACTGGGTCCTCATTGAGGGGTGCGACCAGCCCATCGTCAAGACGGCCACTATCACAGAGCCGCGTGGCAACGAGGAGGTGGGTGTGCTCCCCCTGCTGGTGGCTTGTGGAGTTGCAGGTGTGTTCTCTGTAGCGGCGTCGCTAACGTCAGTGTTCTCCTCAGGCTCAGATCTTCAGGCCACTGAAGTTCAACACAGCCTCTGTCATTAAGATTGCCGTGGAGCCGGTCAACCCCTCTGAGCTGCCCAAAATGCTGGACGGCCTCAGGAAAGTCAACAAGAGCTACCCCTCCCTCACAACCAAGGTACGGTGCCTTACTATGATAGTACCTACTCCACTTGTACTATGATAGTACCTCTCCACTTATACTATGATAGTACCGCTCCACTCTTACTATGATAGTACGTCTCCACGCATACTATCATAGTACCTACTCCACTCTTACTATGATAGGATCTCTCCACGCGTACTATGATGGTACCTACTCCATTCGTACTATGATAGTACCTACTCTACTCTTAGTATGATAGTACCTACTCCACTCATACTATCATAGTACCTGTTCCACTCTTACTATGATAGTACCTCTCCACTTATACTATCATAGTACCTACTCCACTCTTACTATGATAGGATCTCTCCACGCGTACTATGATGGTACCTACTCCTCTCGTACTATGATAGTACCTACTCCACTCTTACTATGATAGTGCCTGTTCCACTCATACTATGGTGGTACCTACTCCACTCTCACTATGATGGTACCTACACCACTCATACTATGATAGTACCTACTCCACTTGTACTATGATAGTACCTACTCCACTCACACTATGGTAGTACCTACTCCACTCGTACTATGATAGCACCTGCTTCACCCTCACAACAAAGGTAGAACCTTATTTTTCCCTTTACCATAGTAGTACCTGCTACACCCTTACACTGATAGTTACACCTCCGTCACTACCCAGGTACAAAGCCTTACTGCTATGGTACATACTTCACTCTTACTACAGTATGTTAGTACCTCCTTCACTTTTACTATGATGGTACCCTCTCCACCCTCACAGTCAAGGTATACAACTGTACTATAATGGCACCAGTCGGATGGGTTAGCTGTGGTATAGCAGTGAAATGGAGGGTTTTCCCACGTAGTTGTGGTGACAGTAGTGGTCATATGACTGACTGCAGTGCTGTCTATTGGCTGTTCAGGTGGAGGAGTCTGGAGAGCATGTCATCCTGGGCACAGGCGAGCTCTACCTGGACTGCGTCATGCACGACCTGCGCAAGATGTACTCCGAGATCGACATCAAGGTGAGCGCGTCCTCCCTCCCCCACAGCCAGCAGGGTGAACGGGGTTATCGCCATAGAAATGGCAGTTAAGTGTGTCAGCCAGCACATACTTGTCTGCTCTTTTCCGATTGGCCAACAGAGGTAGCAGCAATGTGATTGGATGTTTAATATAATTAGGCATTCCAAATTGGGATATAATGGCATGGGAATATTTTTGTATTTTTTGTAGAATTGTGAACGTACACACATTATAAGCACACACAATAAATCCTCCTAAAATGCTTTAAATGTACCTCTGTGTATAATGATGATAATTTCATAATAATTGTTTATAATATGTTTATAACTAACTTTAGATGTTGGCCAACATGGCAGAATGGTTCCTGTTCAGTGTGACTGCACTTCTTTTGCGTATGGCGAACGGCGGATTTGTCTGTGAATGATTGGTGTGTCTTTGAATGATTGGTTTATCTGTGAATGATTGGTGTGTCTGTGAATGATTGGTTTATCTGTGAATGATTGGTGTGTCTGTGAATGATTGGTGTGCCTGTGAATGATTGGTTTATCTGTGAATCGTTGGTGTGTCTGTGAATGACTGATCTGTCTGTGAATGATGGTGTTCCTGTGGCCCCACCCCAGGTGGCTGACCCCGTGGTGACTTTCTGTGAGACGGTGGTGGAAACCTCCTCCCTTAAGTGCTTCGCAGAGACGCCCAATAAAAAGTCAGTTTGCTGATTTTGTTTTTTGTTTTTCGTTTTTCATTCCCTATTTACGTCCAGTCCTATCTGAGCTGAGTGTGTCTGTGTGTTTGTGTCAAACACTGCTGATGTCACACACACAATTAGGAATGTACTGATAAGTAAAACCAGCATTGTGAAGTGGATGTGTCCCGGCTTGATTTTAAAGACTGTTAGAGGAAACCTGGGGGCTGCTGGGTAGGTCATCCTGTGAAAGGCTCTGTTCTAGAGTGTCACGCACCAGCAACCCCTGGTGGTCAGTCAGGTGTCTGCATCTTAAGCTTCACACGAAGGGTCCTCCTGCAACTCTTCCCGTCTGTGCGTGCCACCCTCGAGAACTACTGCGTGACAAGCAGCGGGGGCCTACTAGCTAGTCTGTGCTCTCCGGAATCCACAGAGGAGGCTGGAGTGAGCACTGCAGCATAAAGCCTGATTCGGCATTCCAAACTGCTGGGGAAACGTTTTAGAAAGTAGAACTAAAACACTGGGCTTTGTAGTGCTGCACAGTAGTGCCTATTCGGTGGATGTGGATGAAATTCTGTTAATTACACAAAAAGCGTGCGTCTGTTGAGCTGCGCTGCTGTTGTATGTGTGATGAGCTCTGTTCTGGGGGACGGGTGATGTGAGGTCACCGCACCTCCAGACCTGTGCTCCTCAGCGTTGTGACTGACGGCCGGTTTGTGTGACGCACAGGAACAAGATCACCATGATCGCCGAGCCGCTGGAGAAGGGCCTGGCGGAGGACATCGAGAACGAGGTTGTGCAGATCACCTGGAACAGGTAGGGACCGAACAGGGGCTAAATTTATACCCCAGCCTAAATTTATGCCCTCTGACGGCCGATTGCAGGGGAGAACATTCCCCAATAAACCCAAATACTGCCCCTGGGGGCATCGGCCATGATGTATGATGTCATAACTGCTCTTGCAGGTCTCTGTGTGTTTATAAGTGTCTCCTGTGTCTTTTGTTAAACATTTGATTGACTGTAGTGTAATTAACATGACCTACCAAGGACTCGGGTCAGGTGTATTATTTTAAACATTAATCCTGTAGACATCAGTGAAAATTTAGCAGATTACTGACACTTTTAATAGTAACATTTTCACCAATATTGAGAACATTCCTTGTTTGCATTACTTTTCGATTTTGGCGAGTATCGCGTTTAGTTGGAAATGGCCTGGTGTCCGCTGCAGTGATTTCAGATTTGACCAGCGTCTAACCAGATAAATTAGTTGGCGTATGTAAAATGTTTTGACCCCAGGGTTAGTCCAGTAAACCGGTTCCTTAGTGCCCCATTTTACGCACCATCATCCCTTGGTCTTCTCTTAATTCTTCTCATACTTTCTCTCTCTTCTCCTTCTCTTTCCCTCACTCCTGTAGGAAGAAGCTGGGAGAGTTCTTCCAGACCAAGTATGACTGGGATCTGCTGGCTGCTCGGTCCATCTGGGCCTTCGGACCCGACACCACAGGGCCCAATATCCTGGTGGACGACACGCTGCCCTCTGAGGTCAGATTTAGTGCAGCGGACTGAAAGCCCGCTGCTTCACGCGCATGCGTGTCCGTTCACACGCGTGTCTGTTCACACGCATGTCTGTTCACACGCGTGTCTGTTCACACGCGTGTCCGTTCACACGCGTGTCCATTCACATGCATGCAGTCATGTTTAGCCTGCACCGTTTCAGTGTTCCCACGTGAGCACAGGGCAGTAGGCATGCACTGCTTTGAGCTGAATCCTGTGTGTGTGTGTATGTGTTATTGTTATAAATGCTGTGTGCAGGTGGATAAGGCTCTGTGTGTGTGTGTTATTAACGCTCTGTGTGTGTGTGTGTGTGTGTGTGTGTGTGTTATTAATGCTCTGTTTGTGTGTGTGTGCAGGTGGATAAGGCTGTGTGTGTGTGTGTGTGTGTTATTAATGCTCTGTTTGTGTGTGTGTGTGTGCAGGTGGATAAGGCTCTGTGTGTGTGTGTGTGTATGTGTTATTAATGCTCTGTTTGTGTGTGTGTGCAGGTGGATAAGGCTCTGTGTGTGTGTGTGTGTGTATGTGTTATTAATGCTCTGTTTGTGTGTGTGTGTGTGTGTGTGCGTTGTTAACGCTGTGTGTGTGTGTGTGTTATTAATGCTCTGTTTGTGTATGTGTGCAGGTGGATAAGGCTCTGTGTGTGTGTGTATGTGTTATTAATGCTCTGTTTGTGTGTGTGTGTGTGTGTGCGTTGTTAACGCTGTGTGTGTGTATGTGTTATTAATGCTCTGTTTGTGTGTGTGTGTGTGTGTGTGCGCGTTGTTAACGCTGTGTGTGTGTGTGTGTTATTAATGCTCTGTTTGTGTATGTGTGCAGGTGGATAAGGCTCTGTGTGTGTGTGTGTGTGTGTATGTGTTATTAATGCTCTGTTTGTGTGTGTGTGTGTGTGTGTGCGTTGTTAACGCTGTGTGTGTGTATGTGTTATTAATGCTCTGTTTGTGTATGTGTGCAGGTGGATAAGGCTCTGTGTGTGTGTGTGTGTGTGTGTGTGTGTGTGTGTGTGTGTATGTGTTATTAATGCTCTGTTTGTGTGTGTGTGTGTGTGTGTGCGTTGTTAACGCTGTGTGTGTGTGTGTGTTATTAATGCTCTGTTTGTGTATGTGTGCAGGTGGATAAGGCTCTGTGTGTGTGTGTGTGTGTGTATGTGTTATTAATGCTCTGTTTGTGTGTGTGTGTGTGTGTGTGCGTTGTTAACGCTGTGTGTGTGTATGTGTTATTAATGCTCTGTTTGTGTGTGTGTGTGTGTGTGCGTTGTTAACGCTGTGTGTGTGTGTGTGTTATTAATGCTCTGTTTGTGTATGTGTGCAGGTGGATAAGGCTCTGTGTGTGTGTGTGTGTGTGTATGTGTTATTAATGCTCTGTTTGTGTGTGTGTGTGTGTGTGTGTGTGCGTTGTTAACGCTGTGTGTGTGTGTGTGTGTGTTATTAATGCTCTGTTTGTGTATGTGTGCAGGTGGATAAGGCTCTGTGTGTGTGTGTGTGTGTATGTGTTATTAATGCTCTGTTTGTGTGTGTGTGTGTGTGTGTGTGTGCGTTGTTAACGCTGTGTGTGTGTGTGTGTGTTATTAATGCTCTGTTTGTGTATGTGTGCAGGTGGATAAGGCTGTGTGTGTGTGTGTGTGTATGTGTTATTAATGCTCTGTTTGTGTGTGTGTGTGTGTGTGTGTGTGCGTTGTTAACGCTGTGTGTGTGTGTGTGTTATTAATGCTCTGTTTGTGTATGTGTGCAGGTGGATAAGGCTGTGTGTGTGTGTGTGTGTGTGTATGTGTTATTAATGCTCTGTTTGTGTGTGTGTGTGCGTTGTTAACGCTGTGTGTGTGTATGTGTTATTAATGCTCTGTTTGTGTGTGTGTGTGTGTGTGCGTTGTTAACGCTGTGTGTGTGTGTGTGTGTTATTAATGCTCTGTTTGTGTATGTGTGCAGGTGGATAAGGCTCTGTGTGTGTGTGTGTGTGTGTATGTGTTATTAATGCTCTGTTTGTGTGTGTGTGTGTGTGTGTGCGTTGTTAACGCTGTGTGTGTGTGTGTGTTATTAATGCTCTGTTTGTGTATGTGTGCAGGTGGATAAGGCTCTGTGTGTGTGTGTGTGTGTGTGTATGTGTTATTAATGCTCTGTTTGTGTGTGTGTGTGTGTGTGTGTGTGTGTGTGTGCGTTGTTAACGCTGTGTGTGTGTGTGTGTTATTAATGCTCTGTTTGTGTATGTGTGCAGGTGGATAAGGCTGTGTGTGTGTGTGTGTGTATGTGTTATTAATGCTCTGTTTGTGTGTGTGTGTGTGTGTGTGCGTTGTTAACGCTGTGTGTGTGTGTGTGTTATTAATGCTCTGTTTGTGTATGTGTGCAGGTGGATAAGGCTCTGTGTGTGTGTGTGTGTGTGTATGTGTTATTAATGCTCTGTTTGTGTGTGTGTGTGTGTGTGTGTGTGTGTGTGTGTGTGTGCGTTGTTAACGCTGTGTGTGTGTGTGTGTTATTAATGCTCTGTTTGTGTATGTGTGCAGGTGGATAAGGCTGTGTGTGTGTGTGTGTGTATGTGTTATTAATGCTCTGTTTGTGTGTGTGTGTGTGTGTGTGTGCGTTGTTAACGCTGTGTGTGTGTGTGTGTTATTAATGCTCTGTTTGTGTATGTGTGCAGGTGGATAAGGCTCTGTTGGGCTCAGTGAAGGACAGTATCGTGCAGGGCTTCCAGTGGGGGACCAGGGAGGGGCCTCTGTGTGATGAGCGTGAGTACACCCCCCCCAAACCCCCCCACCCCAAGTTTACCTGTGGATTTCTCACTGTATTCACTTTAAATGAAAATCAAATTTGAGTTAAAAACAAACTAGCAAAAACTTTTGTTGATTTATCATGTTACGATGAATAATTTGTTTAGTAACTATATTAAAACCAAGTTTATCATTATGTATTGTCTATTACCCAACTATTTGAAAAACTGTGGTACAATTGTTTTTAAAAATATTACCTCCATTATTGTCTCCAACATTTGCAAATATCACCCCCCCCCAACTCACCCCAACACTCCTCCAGACAAGCCTTCCAGCACCCCCCCCCCAATATGCACACAATCACTGAAGACCCCCCTCTCCTCACAACCCAGTGCAGAACGTTCCGTTTCCTCTCTAACGCCCCCCCCCCCCTTCTCCAGCCATCCGCAACGTGAAGTTTAAAATCCTGGATGCAGTCATCGCTCAGGAGCCCCTGCACCGCGGGGGGGGCCAGGTGATCCCCACGGCCCGCAGGGTGGTCTACTCCGCCTTCCTCATGGTGAGTGGCATGTTTCCCCTGGACTGAAACAGGCCTTCTGCGTTTCCACGGACACACACGTTTCTGTCAGTCACAGCTCCCCCTCCTCTTCTTTAGTGTTCTTCTGTAACACGCCTGATGAAGCACATAAAAGCATCCTGCACATTTTAACGCTAAGCAATATTCATATACATTTTGCAGTAAATGCTAGAATATAAGCGAATCGAATATTTTTGGTAATACAATATTCACCTTGAATTTATTTTGGTCCTGTTGACAGCCCTCGACAAAAAAAAATCTTCATCTATGGATATTTATCTTTCTGACTAACTTTCTCTCCTCCCCTGGTCTTCTCTGATTGGATGCCTGCCTCCCAGGCCACTCCCCGCTTGATGGAGCCCTATTACTTTGTGGAGGTGCAGGCCCCAGCTGACTGCGTGTCTGCGGTCTACACTGTGCTGGCCCGCAGGAGGTGAGCCCCGATCTGCCCACTGCACCCCTGACCGGGAGCATGCGGGCGCACTGTATGCTCACATGCGCTTATGATGGCCCAAATACTCGTTCGCCCCTCAGAGTGTACACTTTGCTGATCTTCTCGGTGAGTGCGGTATTTTGCTGCAACCATTATGCAAGTTTAATTCTGGCAACCCGGTGAAGCAACAGCCATTACGGACTGCATTAAGGTCCCCACTGGTAGATTCTGTTCTTACCCGTCTCTCAGCCTCCCAGCCCCAATGCTCAGATCTCCAGGCACTCTGGTCTTACCACCCTGACGCTACGCTGCCGTAGCAGGTGCAGACGCACCCAGTTCAGACCCTGATCAGATTCTCAGCACACAGCTCGCAGAAGCGTGTTTAAGGCACGCTTTCTCTCACTATACAACCAGGTTCCATTTCAGACCCACCTCCACTGAGGGGGTGTGATTGGTTGGAAAATAGGGGTCAGAAGCGGGCAGCTTGATCGCTCTGACCTGTGGTCATCATCCAGTCTCTGCGACCCGCTTGCTGTTTTTTTGAACTTATATGCCCTCAGTGAAATGTACCTCCAGCTCTGAAAGAGTCAGGCGTGTTCCCCTGGCTGGCCACCAGTCCTTTGATCACTGAGAGGAGGAATGAGGATTTTTCAGATGCGCCAAACAGCGTGTGGTGTCCAAACTGCACCTGTACTGTGTCTGTATACTTCCCACCAATGAGAATAACACGAAACCACTGTTAGCATTTTAAGAAAGCATCTGCTGTATTCATACATGCGTGTAAAATATGTTAGTTCCACGTTGTTGTGTGGGTGTTACATAGATAACGGTTGGCCCATATGAACCATATTCAAAAGTGATTGGCTCCCAGGAAGTACTTGCTTATCCCTCCTATTATGTTTGGGGTCAGTTTGACCCCATTCAGTGTTTGACGCCTCTTAAAAACCAGTTAGCCTTATATATTCAAATACTATATGACTTTTTCTAATTTGGTTGGATTAAATGGTAGACATGCAATAAAAAAAATGCCATGCCGAGTCCTGTACCAACTTTATGTACAAAGGTGTTTTGCGTGGGGTCATTTATGAGTTTGCTGCACTAAATGTAAGAAGCTTTTTTATTTTTTAGATGATACAGAGAGATACTGTAGTCAACACCCCCCACAAGAAAGTGAGTTTTTCAGATTTTTTATATTTATGAATGAAAGGCCAGTCAATGGGGAGATATTAAGAAGGTGACACACGTGTCAGAATGTTTCTGGTGCAGTAGTTTAGTGGCAGTTGAAATGTTGGGCTCAGTGTGAGGGTTAAGATGGCCGCTGTGGGACGCTGGCGCCATCGCGCTGCAGGGTGCGGGCGTGTCTTTAGCGCAGCGCTGTGTTCATGCGTCAGCGTCACGCCGCCTCTCTCTTCCTCTGTGGCGCAGAGGTCACGTGACCCAGGATGCTCCAATCCCGGGTTCCCCGCTCTACACCATCAAGGCCTTCATCCCGGCCATCGACTCCTTTGGGTTCGAGACGGACCTGCGCACGCACACCCAGGGACAGGCCTTCTCCCTGTCCGTCTTCCACCACTGGCAGGTATGAGCCCATCCCACGCCGGGGAGGGGGGGTGGAGGGGGAGGCCAGCTCAGATCACTCCTGTAGATAGATGAATGGCTGAGTAGCTGGCCATGTTTAAGGTCACCTTCTCATGGTGTGGTACAGGGACAGATGCAGATTTGGAGAGGCTGATTATCCTGACATTCAGGAACCTGATGCTGAGATAGTTTGATATCCTAAGTATCCCGCTTAATTTTACATCATTTTTTATTTTTGTGCGTTATCCTACATGCCGTTAAAATAAACAGCAACCTCAGCAATTTGTTTACGTCTTTATATTAGTTTTTAATCACAGAGAAGTGATTTGTACTAGTACACGAGTCAGGAAAACCCTTGTTCAAAACAAAAAAACGTTTTTTACCGTTTCCTGTGTGCTTGCTCACCAAGCCACTGGCAGCTGTCATGCAAGCGATGCACGTTGCTAAGTAACCTCGGAATCCGAATGGAGTCTGAAATGGCCGCCTCTGTTCCCCACCGAAGCCCTCTCTGGTGCTCTGTACAGATTTCCCGGGGTACTGTAACCGGAGGGAGTGAATGAGTGGGCGTTCCCAACTCTGCCCAGGATGTGGGAATCATTTTGCTCTTTGTAGTAACATGGTAACATGGTATTTCCATGACTTACCACCAGTGGGAAAACCAAAAATCTTTAAATATCATTGCTCAGTTTTGGCAAGAAACAAATATGAACAAAACCACATTTCCAAAAAGGTTATTAGGTTTCAGATACACCTGTAGTGGATACGCCTATTTTTAATGCTGTGACTTCATTCTCCCATCTCTTATACTGGAGTAGTATAAAGACTAGCTGAAGTACCAGGGTGTATTACTGTAGTGAGTTTTCATTGGATGGGAGCAGCGATGGCACCAGGTAGTGCAGGTACAGGTAAGCCAGCTGGGAATTGTAGTTCGGGTACTCATTCGTATGCAAATTGTAGGAAATACCTCTTAAAGGCACGGTGGATGCATTGGCTGTTCCAGCTTGCTGGCTGCACGGTTGTAGAGGAGGACAGGCCTGATTGGCTGTTCCAGCTTGCTGGCTGCAGGGTTGTAGAGGAGGACAGGCCTGATTGGCTGTTCCAGCTTGCTGGCTGCAGGGTTGTAGAGGAGGACAGGCCTGATTGGCTGTTCCAGCTTGTTGGCTGCAGGGTTGTAGAGGAGGACAGGCCTGATTGGCTGTTCCAGCTTGCTGGCTGCAGGGTTGTAGAGGAGGACAGGCCTTATTGGCTGTTCCAGCTTGCTGGCTGCAGGGTTGTAGAGGAGGACAGGCCTGATTGGCTGTTCCAGCTTGCTGGCTGCAGGGTTGTGGAGGAGGAAAGGCCTGATTGGATGTTCCAGCTTGCCGGGCTGCAGGGTTGTGGAGGAGGACAGGCCTGATTGGCTATTCCAGCTTGCTGGCTGCAGGGTTGTGGAGGAGGACAGGCCTGATTGGCTGTTCCAGCTTGCCGGGCTGCAGGGTTAGAAAGGTTGACAGGCCTCTGGCTGGCTAGCTGGCCGGGCTGTATGTGCACTGCTCTCTCAGATCAGCAGCTGTGTTCCCCACACTGCAGAGTAACTGATCCGAGCTGACGGGGCTCTGGGCCTGTCGCCTTGCTCTGTGTGACTGTGTGGCTCTGTGCGTATCACTGTGACAGGCTGCATTTAATCTGATCCACTGGCTTTTTTCTCTCTCTCTCTCTCTCTCTCTCTCTCTCTCTCTCTCTCTCTCTCTCTCTCCCCCTCGTGCTCTCTCTCTCTTTCTCTCCCCTCCCCCCCTCCCCGTTCTCTCATGTACAGATTGTGCCCGGTGACCCGCTGGATAAGAGCATTGTGATCCGGCCCCTGGAGCCACAGCCAGCCCCCCACCTGGCCCGAGAGTTCATGATCAAAACCCGGCGACGCAAGGTGACCCCGGGGCCCGCTGCACACCCACCTGCCCTACTGCCCTACTGCCACACCCACCTGCGTACCTGCTCTACTGCCACACCCACCTGCCCTACTGCCACACCCACCTGCGTACCTGCCCTACTGCCACACCCACCTGCCCTACTGCCACACCCACATGCCCTACTGCCCTACTGCCACACCCACCTGCCCTACTGCCACACCCACCTGCGTACCTGCCCTACTGCCACACCCACCTGCCCTACTGCCACACCCACCTGTGTACCTGCCCTACTGCCACACCCACCTGCCCTACTGCCCTACTACCACACCCAGCTGCATACCTGCCCTACTGCCACACCCACCTGTGTACCTGCCCTACTGCCACACCCACCTGCCCTACTGCCCTACTGCCACACCCACCTGCGTACCTGCCCTACTGCCACACCCACCTGTGTACCTGCCCTACTGCCACACCCACCTGCACTACTGCCCTACTGCCACACCCACCTGTGTACCTGCCCTACTGCCACACCCACCTGCCCTACTGCCCTACTGCCACACCCACCTGTGTACCTGCCCTACTGCCACACCCACCTGCGTACCTGCCCTACTGCCACACCCACCTGTGTACCTGCCCTACTGCCACACCCACCTGTGTACCTGCCCTACTGCCACACCCACCTGCACTACTGCCCTACTGCCACACCCACCTGTGTACCTGCCCTACTGCCACACCCACCTGCCCTACTGCCACACCCACCTGCCCTACTGCCACTCCCACCTGCGTACCTGCCCTACTGCCACACTCACTTGCCCTACTACCACACCCACCTGCCCTACTGCCACACACACCTGCCCTACTGCCCTACTGCCACACCCACCTGCGTACCTGCCCTACTGCCACACCCTACTGCCCTATTGCCACACCCACCTGCACTACTGCCACACCCACCTGCGTACCTGCCCTACTGCCCTACTGCCACACCCACCTGCGTACCTGTCCTACTGCCACACCCACCTGCGTACCTGCCCTACTGCCACACCCACCTGTCATACTGCCACACCCACCTGCGTACCTGCCCTACTGCCACACACACCTGCATACCTGCACTACTGCCATGCACACCTGCATACCTGCCCTACTGCCACGCCCACCTGCATCCCTGCCCTACTGCCACACACACCTGCGTACTTGCCTTACTGCTACACACACCTGCGTACCTGCCCTACTGCCACACACACCTGTGTACCTGCCCTACTTCCACACACACCTGTGTACCTGCCCTACTGCCACACACACTTGTGTACCTGCCCTACTGCCACGCCCACCTGCGTACCTGCACTATCGCCACACACACCTGTGTACCTGCCCTACTGCCACGCCCACCTGCGTACCTGCCCTACTGCCACACCCACCTGCATCCCTGCCCTACTGCCACACCCACCTGCATACCTGTCCTACTGCCACACCCACCTGCATACCTGTCCTACTGCCACACCCACCTGCGTACCTGCCCTACTGCCACACCCACCTGCCATACTGCCACACCCACCTGCGTACCTGCCCTACTGCCACACACACCTGCATACCTGCACTACTGCCATGCACACCTGCATACCTGCCCTACTGCCACGCCCACCTGCATCCCTGCCCTACTTCCACACACACCTGCATACCTGCACTATCGCCACGCCCACCTGCGTACCTGCCCTACTGCCACACACACCTGCGTACCTGCCCTACTGCCACACCCACCTCTTACCTGTGTTCCTCCCCCTAAGCCACACCCACCTCTCACTTGAGTACCTCCCCCTAAGCCACACCCCTGAGCCACACCCACCTCTCACCTGTACACTTACCTTGCTCCCCTGCACGTGTCCATACACCTCTCTCACTGGCACATTCTCTCTTCCATCTCTCTCTCCTTGTGTATTTAACTGCCTTTCTCTCTACCTTCAGGGTCTGAGCGAGGACGTCAGCATCAGCAAGTTCTTCGACGACCCCATGTTGTTGGAGCTGGCGAAACAGGATGTGGTGCTCAATTACCCCATGTGATGTCAGAGACCACACCCCCTCTCCCAAGCTCGTTCCTTCACTTCCTCAAAAACCCTTTCCTCTGGAATTTCTGTTTTTTTTAGGTCTGTTGCTCAAAATGGGTTATTGAATTGATCAGATTGATTGGGGAAAACCCAAATTCGCTGGAAGTCGATGGTTTGAGAGCTATGTTTCATGTGGACAGCTCCCCCGAGCCGGACAGATAAACCTTCTTCAGATGCACACGGACGTCCAGCTCATGAATTTCTACGTGTATAAATTGTTGAAAATGTTTTGATAAGATGTGTTGTTTTTTTTTTTGTATTTGTCATCGCTAACTTGATGCTGAACATGTTTAAATAAAACCTGACCTGTTCAACCTAAATCAGATCTCTGCACATGGCTTTCGGTAAGTTCTGCCCGAAAAGAGCAATTATGTGAATTTAAGCCACCGTGAAATTTCTGCTGCAAATAATGGGCCACTGTCCTTTTCTGTTTGCATAGTCACAGTTTAAATTACGCGCACGGTCTACTGCCAGAGCTCTCCTTGGCCCCACTGGTACAGTCTGTATATCAGGTTGGAGAGGAGGTGCTGGGTGACTCATTCTGTTACTTGTCTTACACTGTTGTAGTGCATTAATTTTGGTCCACAGTCGGGTATGGATGCAAAGGCAGAGATTGCCAGTGCATCATAGATGATATGACTGGTTGTTTTAGAATGTTTTCAAGGTAAGAATCATGCAGAGTATGTCTTTAAAAGAAGCAACAGCCTGTCATGTTCAGAGCCGTGCACCTACTGGTCAGCACTCTCCAAAATCGAAGAAAAGAAAAGAAAATAAGCATAATAAAAGCATAATAAAAATTAAATTTTGAAGTCCAATCATCCGCACCAGCCTTGTTGACCACTGGTTCTCGCTAACGTGTGCTTTGTGTACTGCCCCCATCTGAGCAGAATGTTCTACGTTGTTGTGTTGGATAAACTGGGGGTCCTAGGAATTTTTGCTTTAGAAAGGAACAGGTGACCAGAGTGGGTTATATTTTGATGCTAGCATTTAGGGTTGTGATATCGTCATATTTCTTTACTAATCAGGAAATACTCATTTTCGTTAGTATGTGCTAAAAATAGTGTGCCTTTATTTGCGTGCTATTTGGTATACTGGAAAACATCTGGGGATGTGTGTAGCTCAGTCAGTAGAGCAGCCGGCTGTTATTTACCCCCGTCCCCATGTGGGCAAGGGGGAGATCCCTGCCGTGGCACCTTCTGAAAGGAGGGAGGCTGTCCCACTGTCCCACTGTCCCACACTCCTTTAAAATACCTAGACCCCCGCTAAAGTCAACCTTAAAGGCCGTGAGTGGAATCGATCAGCCTTACAGACCGTGAGTGGAATCGATCAGCCTTACAGACCGTGAGTGGAATCGATCAGCCTTAAACACCGGATTAACAGACATAACATACTTCACTTTGTGCTCAGCTGGGTCTTCTTTCTGGTTGTGGTTATTGTTGAGGGGGCTTAGAGTTGTATCCATTGGCGTACTCCTGGTTATTGTAATGCAGGTGGATTAACAGACATAACATGCTCAGTGCCTGGCTTTACTGGGCACACAGTAGTGGAATGAACCTCCTGCAGTGATCAGGACAGCAGAATCACTGGTCATCTTCCTACACAGACCCACCTCTTCAGGCTCCATTTTGGTTCCCCTCCCATCCCCACCACCTCACACTCCTACTCCCATCCTTGTGGTTAGGATATTTTTATGGTTTCAGGTTATGATATTTTATGGCTTATGTTTTCTTCTTAGGGCATGTTATGGATATAATATATGTTTTCAGAATTTGTATTTTTGTTCTTGCTTTGAACTTTTGTTAATTCCATTAACTAGCTTGCTAGCTATTTAGCATTTAGAACTTTAATGATTTTCATATACTGCAGACTAAACTGCTGTCTAGTTACTGTTTCCTGGCATGAACGTATGTTTGTGAAAAATATGCTCACCTCTGCTAAAAATCTATGCATTGAATATAATAGCAAGCAGTGTATTCAGGACAGGGGGGGCAGAAGGTTGGTTCTGAATTGAGACACAACTTGAGGAGTTTACCTTCGATGATGTCATCATTGGGTGAGTTCTCCATCATCAGGGTTCCCCTTGACACCCCATCGTAGGCCAGAGCTTTGGATGGTGGGTGGAGCCAGATGGCTTGCCTGTCAGAGCATGGGCTTCATTCCATTTACATTACTGGTATTTAGCAGACACTCTTATCCAGAGCAACTTACACGGCTTTTACATAGCATTTACACTGCATCCATTTATGTAGCTGGATATATACTGAAGCAGTGCAGGTTAGGCCCCTTGCTCAAAGGTACAACAGCAGTGTCCTACCTAGGAACCTGCAACCTTTAGGTTACAAGACCAGTTCCTTACCCATGATACTACACTGCTGCCCCCTTCAGCCAGTGATGGGCGTGTCCATGTCACGCCATGACAGGCAGGTTGGTGCGGGAGTGGGTGAGGCTTGTGGGTCACATGACCCTCCCAGGATGACACATCCCTGAGACATGAAGGACCCCCGGAGTCATTGTTTTGCATTCTGTCTATTTTAGTTCTGTGACAAAAATAGAACCCATAATTCTGACCTCTCTAAATTTTGGTATAATGGGAAGTGAAGACCAATGAGTAATGCTTTTGGGATTCGGCCATCTTAGAGTTTTAATGCCCAAAACCGAGATACCTGGGCAGTTGGTTCTTGGGGTTTGAACCAAAACAAATGGATAAGTGCAGTATATAGGTGTAATCAGATGTTGTGGTCAGTGAGGACAGTGGCTTAGATATTTCAGTGAACTGAGCATCCCATAGGGAGGGGTGTGTCTTTTTTCGATCCAGCCCTCTGTGTTTTGATTGCTTGGTGCTTATGTTTCCCTGATTATCACCGGGCAGCCCGGATGAAGGAATGTGACATCAGAATGGTGCAGAGTAGCACTCCCATCCGGGTGATGAGGTCACATTTGGTGGTCAGCACCAGCTCAGGCCCAGCGTAAAAATCCATGATCTATAGGGTTTGTCAAGTCTACTTTTCTGCTGTGCTTAGAAGAGAACAAACCTGTTTGTGGGCATGATTTATTTGATTGGACACATCTGTGTATGTGGTGGGGGGGTGGGGGGGCATTGTTGCCTGGTGTGCTGCAGAGGTCCTGGTGGGAGGTGTGGAGGAAAATCCCTTCTTAGGTTCGGTGGGTGAGTTGGTGATGCAAGAATAAAGACTAGAACTTATGATTTCTTCTAATAACCTTTTTATTCTCTTCAATCAATAATCCTTGTCATATACGTAGGCCTACGGGAGGTCTCCAGTACCATAGAGATACATAGAGAGCTTCTTCGTATTATGTTTTTACATCCTTTTTATACAATCAGATCTCCTCCTATCCTGATGTATCTTCCCTTTAAAACAACCAATCCCAGCCTAGGTCAAACATATGTTTCATAAGTTAGTTTAACAATAACTATTATATAATTTTCCATTTTAATCAATAACAAATATTTCACTACACACACTTACAGAGGAAGGTATATGCATGACTTGAATAATAAGTATTTGTTCTTATGGTTAACAATTGTTCCATCTTCCAATTCCAAAGTACAAGCACTTTATATGCATTCACTACATGCTGTAATCCAACTGAAATATTGACTCACACACACCACCATGTTCTAACCAACTATGTTTATATCATTACCATTACCGTGATTACTTTGATTTTCATTCATTCATTTTAATAGAATATAATCTATACATTTACTAGATATAGCAAATCAGTTCTAAGTCAGGATCCTTTCTCTTCTCTTACAACTCAAAGGTCTTCTGCACAAGACTGTTTCCCAACAGAAGTTACTTACAAAATTCCACCAAGTAAATGTTTACAATTTTCCCTCCTGCAACTGGGGTTGAAAGATTCTCTAGGTAGTAGGTATCAGTGTACAAGGAGACCACTGTCTTTCCTTAGTTACAAATTCTTACATAACACAAAATACATATTGTTCTTCAAAGATCATCCCATAATCACATACATGTAAATATATTCTTGATCAGTACAATCTTTAATAAGAAGAAATGTAAAAACATTAAAAGAATGAAGAAAACCCATACTTCCACATTCCCCCCTTTGAGACCACTTGGTCTCACATAACCATTAAGCATGGCTATAAATGTATTCGTTATAAGTAAGTTATTCTTCTAGAGGTAGAATTGATTTATTTATTAACCATGGTAGAATAAGCGTCGGGGAGAGCATGGCCAAAACAATAGACAAAACATAATATTAGTAATTATCTCACCTATCTTTTTCAAAAGAAAATAAATGAAATACAGATATCTTACCTACCTCCCTAACATAACCAAGAGAAAAATGTAAAAAGAAAACAGGCTTCTCACCCCTACAGCTACCAGGATTGCTATTTCTCAAAGATGTTTACATTGTATACTACAGAGATTAGTATATTAACAATAAGTTTGTTATTTGTAGACAACCGCACAGCCCACTCCGGTTGGGAATCAGGAAAAGACTGCATGCTTCTGATCTCAGCAGGTGCTTTTTAGAGTAGATACCCCCAGTCTCTTGTCCAATCACCAATCACCATCTGCAATTTGATGTACTAGGGAACACACAGAACAAGGTGACCAGCCCCCCCCTTAGGTAGGGAGGGAAACAACACATAAATCAGGCAAAAGCATTCAACGTTATAATAGTCTGTTGAGTTTGGATGTCTATCTTTATGTATCAGTTGATGCATGTATTGTAGATTTTTCAGATATAATTTTTGTAAGTAGTATAAATCAGAAGGATCACTGTTTGTACTTGGTACTATAATTAGTTGGTTTTCCCCATTTTCTCGGTTTGTCTTCCCTTCATTATTCACATCCTCTATACCTCCTAACAACTTTCTTAATCCTACTGTCACTTTTTCCTTTCCTCTATCTATGTCATTCACAGCTAAATTCATTTTAAGAGGTAGTATTTCTCCAGGTGTCAGGGTTATTGATGTAATAGTGCTCTTATCTATGGTGAAGTCATGGTATGTCTCAGTAGACTTTTCAATCTTACTAGGGTCTGTTTTGTTGTTGCTATTGTTTCTTATGACTATTAGAAAAGTGATTCCCACGAAAAGAATAGAAAGTACCCAGAGAAACTGGCATCCTTTTATTCTTTTTCCATGGTTCTTTCGGCTTCTGACTCTTTTGCTCTGCGACAGTGGTTTAGGTGTACCCATGGTCCGATCTCCTTTACCTTAACTGCTGTTGGAGTGGCAAGGATCACCTGGTAAGGTCCTACTTGTCTTGGCTGTTTCCACTTCCTTTTGAACTTCTTCATGTAAATCCAATCACCTGGATTAACCGGAAGATCAGGGGTTTCTGCTGGTGGCCCTTGTGCTTCTTTAGCCTGTGAATAGATAGATCTCACAACTTGGGTTAGTCCTTTCAAATACCTTCCTAATTCACTTTCCAATACTTCCAAACTTACTTCTCCTTCTCTTGGTTTCATTACAGGTACAGACATTACTCTACCAGTAATCATTTCATGCGGTGTTAAGTGTGTAAACCTATTTCTACTATTTCTCATGGCCATGAGTGCTAATGGTAAACATTTAACCCAATTTAATCCTGTTTGCCTGCAGGCTTTTGCTAATTTCATTTTTAGAATTCCATTGCAACGTTCTACTATGCCGGCTGATTGAGGATGCCATGCGCATGAGAATTTATGTTGAATCCCTGTCATTTTACATAGATCTGAAATTACTTCAGCAGTAAAGTGAGTTCCATTGTCACTACTAAGTGTTTGGCAAACACCAAATCTAGGGAAGATTTCAGTTGCTAAAGCTTTTGCCACAGTTTTAGAATCTGCTTGGGCAGATGGGAAAGCTTCTACCCATCTAGAAAATCTGTCTATGACAACTAAACAGTAACGCTTTCCTTCTGCTGGGTCGACCATATCTACATAGTCCATTACCAAATGGGTAAATGGACCCACCGGTGGAGGCATAGTGCCTGGAATTGTTGGGATTCCCTTTTTAATGTTTATTTCTTGACAGATTTGACAATTTGAAATCCAGTTAGTCACATGTTCAGTTAATTTAGGAATAAACCAATGGTTTTGAATTGTTCTCATCATTTCCCCCCTTGCAGAGTGGCAAATTCCATGAGCCGCTCTACAGATAAGGTGTATTAGTGCGGCAGGAGCCACAATTTTACCAGTTATTGTTTGGCGCCAGAGGCCTGAAGCTTGGTCTAAGGCACAGCCTCTAGATTTCCAATCAAATTTTTCAGAGGTCATGGCTTGATTTTGTGCCTCGATTAATTTTTGTAGAGGTACCTCTTGAGCTTGAATTACAGATGCTTGGACTGCTATAGGCCAGTACTCCATGCTGGCAGCTAGTTTGGCTGCTTTATCTGCATAATTGTTACCTTGAGACACAGGGTCATTACAACGAGTGTGTGCTGCACATTTAATAATGGCTAATTTAGATGGCAGTTTCATGGCCTCCAGCAGTGCAGTTATTTGATTTTTATTGCGAATAGGTGTTCCTCCTGCAGTGAGGAAACCTCTTCGTGCCCAAACTCCTCCCCAACTATGTACAACCCCACATACATATGCAGAATCACTATAGATGTTGACTGATTTTTCTGAGGCTAAAATACATGCTTTGGTTAAGGCTGTGAGTTCAGCTTGCTGAGCACTAGTTCCTGGACTGAGTGGGGCTTCGACGATGGTTTGAAAAGTCCATGGGTCAACTTGGGAAACAATAGCATAACCAGCTCGTCTTTTTCCTGTTGTTTGATCAATAAATGAAGATCCATCTATGAATAGAATTAGATCGGGAGATGGTAAAGGTTCAGAGAAAAGGTCTTCTCTAGTTTTGGAGTCTTGTTCAATAATAAGCTCACAATGATGCGGTGTGCCTTCTTCTGGGGTAATCATAAGTTCAGCAGGATTAACGGTCTTACAGCGTATAATAGTAAGGGATGGTTGAGAAAGGAGGATTTCATAGCCTGTTACTCTTCGGTGAGACAATGATGACTTTCCTCGGCTAAGAAGTGCTTCTACTGCATGTGACACATATGTGACTAAATGGCCTGCCACAATGGGTGTGGCTTTTTCCACCGCAAATGCTCCTGCAGCTAATCCACGTTCACAGGGGTGCAGGCCTCGTTCTACACTATCCAACCGCGTACTGTAATATGCAATAGGCTTGTTTTTTCCAGATTCTTGCTGTGTAAGTACTGCAGTGGCAAATCCTCCCTTTTCAGAACTAAACAAGTAGAAAGGTTTTGTGTAATCTGGAAGTCCAAGAGAGGGTGCATTTTGGAGGGCTAATTTCAGAGCTTGAAATGCTTTTTCTGCTTCGCTGTTCCATTGTAAAACCTTTTGGGGTGTGGCCATGGTGCACAAATCATGGAGAGGTCTGCTGAGCTCTGCATAGTCACAAATCCATTGACGACAATAGCCAGTCATTCCTAGAAAACATTGCATCTCTTTGGTTGTCCGAGGTTTTGGCACATTAGTAACAGCTTCAATTCGGTCTTGAGCAAGGCTCTTCTGCCCCTTGTTTAACATGTGGCCTAAGTACTTCACTTGTTCTTGACAAAATTGGAGTTTTGTTTTTGATACACGATGACCTTTTTCTGCTAGGGCTTTGAGTAGAGCTTTACTATCTTGCAGACAACTGTCTCTGTTTGGACTACACAGAAGGAGATCATCTACATATTGAATGAGAGTACTTCCTCCAGGAGGATGAAAATCAGATAAATCTGCTCTGACCATTCTGTTGAAGATACTAGGTGATTCAACATACCCTTGAGGTAAGCGACGATAGGTGTACTGTTGACCACGATAGGTAAACGCAAACAAATGCTGTGAGTTTGGATGTAGGGGTATGGAAAAATAAGCTGAGCAGAGGTCGATGACAGTGTAATAAGTTGTAGAGCTTGGAATGTTTGTTAATATAGTAGATGGATCAGGAACCATTGGATACTCCGCAATTACTTGTTCATTTAAAGGTCTTAGATCTTGAACCATTCTCCATTTGCCTCCAGGCTTCTTGACCAGAAGTATGGGTGTGTTACATGGGCTATTGGTAGGATAGATCACTCCAGCCTTGAGGAGATCTTGGATTGTCGTGCTAATGCCTTCTTCTGCATCTTGACTGAGCGGATACTGTCTAACTCTGGGTCCAGACATTTCTGGTTTCAGTTGGATTTGAACTTCACCACAAGATTTCATAAGTCCAATATCTGAGCCTCCCTTCACCCACAGATAATCTGGAACATCACTAAGGAACTGCTCCTCTTCATCAGTTAGCATCATTAAGGCTTCAACTGGTCCGGCATGCTTCTCCAAACGAACAGGCGTGATTAAATCAGTAGAAATAAACCATTCGTCAGGATTGTTACTATTCAGAAGTCCAAGGATGTTGGTTGGAAGGTAAGGCTGCTGGGACATTCTTTTGATCATCGGTCCAATGTCTTTGGGTTCAAATCCTGGATTCACACCAAGTGTAACATGGGGGGCTGCAGAGGCTCCCATCATGTACCACTGTGTCGATGGAAAGCTGTCATTTTTCAACATTACCACGGCTCCTACTCCCTCTTTTCCAATGTAGATGCCTCGGATATGAATCATGCCCTCCATGCCTCTCACATTTTCAAAATCTTCAGCGTATTCTTCATTGTTTCCTTTGGGGTCAAAGTAGAGAGTAAGATGTTGTTGCCCAGTATTTTGCAAATGAAGAATATTTTGTGATAGCAGTGGGCAGGTAGACGACCAGAGGGTCCAAAGAGTATTCAAATTATTCTCTCTTGGTAGTTGGGCACAATAAAGCACTGGACAGTCTGGTTCTGGTGTAATAAGATCCATGACATATTGTCCTGGCAACCCAGGAAACGTACAAATGATACCCTCGGGGGAGCAGGAAATAGAAGCATTAAGTTTGCATAATAAGTCTCTTCCTAGTAGGTTGACAGGCGTTTTTGGAGTAAACAGCAGTTTTGCTTCGACTGAACTGTTTCCAATAGTCATAGTTTGTGGTGCAGTAAATGGAACATTTTGAGTAACCCCTGAGAAGCCCCTTGTTTTGATATGTTGTTCAGTCAATGGCAGGTGCCGACCATCCAAGCCAATACAAGAATGTGTCGCACCAGTGTCAATGAGAAAACTGCACATTTTCCCTCCAATATTAATGTTCACACGTGGCTCAGTTAGAGGGTGTTGTGATAAAACAGAAACCATTTGAGATTCCCCTGTTCCTAGGGTCTCAGCGCTCTCGGGGCAACCCTATTGGGTATTAAATCCTATACCCCACTGCCATTCATTTTGATTTCGTTGGACCATTTGGTTTGGCAACTCTTCGTTTCTTCCTTGTCTGGAATACATTGCAGATGGGCCATTCCGGCCTTGCTGTGACAAGAACCCTTCACCACGTCCTCGGTTTTGAGGTCTGTTTCCTCTGCCTCTGTTTCCTTGTCCTCCTGACCAGCAGTGTCGGGCAAAATGTCCGAACTTACCACAAGCAAAACATTGCTGATTTTGGAGATTTTGTTGAGGTTGCTGCCATTGCTGTGGTCTCCATTGTGGAATTATCATCTGTGCAGGTATTGGCATCTGCATTGATAGTGGTTGCATCATTTGAGTTGGAGGTTCAAGAGGCTGCACTGGGCCCGAGTGCTGAAGTTGCGGTGGCTGAATGACTGCTGCTTGGGTAGCGGGTGCTTCTGTTTTTCCCTCCTTCTCAGAGATTTGTAACATGAGTAATTTTTGTTTAAGGTTCTTATTCTTGCCCTCTGCAGTCTTAAGTGATTCCTTATATAGGCGCATGTGGTGAATAATATGTGTCCTTTGTTTCTCCCAGGGCTCTTGATCCAGGGCCACAACATTGTCCAGGCCTTCTTTACTGAAAGGGGTAGAGCTTTGACCATCATGTGAAAGAACATTGTTTGGGCACCCTTTGATGAATCAAATGGCTCTCCCATATTAGTGAGCCACATTTCCTGCATTCTGGAGATGAAATCATGGATGTCTTCATTTTCTTTTATTTCTGCATTCACAATTTGTCCTAGATTAGCCTTGTGAGGATACAAGGCTCTCAGAGCTCTCCATATAGCAGGTCTGTATCTGTTAAAATTATCTCCATCATGGTGATTTGTGACAAGCACAGTTGGCAGCTTCGCTTCTTCAAATACATCTTTTGTTTGCAACCCACAGCATCTGGCCAACAGTTGTTTAATATCTCCCAAGCATAGGGCAAGATGAGTTGTTTGGCTCTCCACCTTTGTAATCCAGGGGCCCGCTCCTTCAGTGATTCTGGGTAGATCCTTAACCATGTTTTCCATATCCATGGCAGTCCATGGGATGTATCTGGTGAGCGATGGTTGACCCCCTGGTTGGGGCACAACTTGTAAAGGGTGCATGGATGCATCATATCTGTCTGGAGAGCCCCTCTGGCGTTGGCTTCTCCGGGGCCCAACTTTCTTGACTGATTTGACAAGGGCTTCGTGTATGCTCACCACATTTTCTTTTTGTCGTTTTAATCTCTGAAGATCTTCAGGGGGTACAGACACATCTTGTAATGCATTATGGTAGACGGCCTCAGCTTCTGCTACTCTTTCAGAGCTTAAGAGTATAACTGGATCTACTTGCGATGCAGCTTGGTATCTTGGTGTGCACACATGGTGATGGGAGATGTTTTATTTTCCTCCCACTCCTCATTACTTGATTCTTCTTCAGAGTGGCTGAGAAGGTCTGGATTATGAACATCCACTTTGACGCGTAGAGTGCCCTTTAATATTTTCTGTACTGTGCGTCTTTCTTGACATCCTTCACTTTTTTCCTTCTGCAGCTTCTTAAGTACCTTCTTATCTTGTTTAGATGTGGCACTTTTTTTTCTGTAATTTATTAGAGGCTCGTCATCATCATAGGAACTAGTACAGATTGGTACATCTTTTTCTTCTAGTCCTTTTGTATTTTTATAGTGTGGTGGAGCAGTTCTTTTCAATGCATCCCGGTACCCCGTAGCATCAGGTCCTGTCTCTGCATGTATAAATGTTGATGCACCCCTGTCTGGTGAGAGCTCACTAGTCGTTGTGAATGCATTATCATATTTACTTTTTCCCAGATGAACTTGACCCTTGACCTGAAGAGTTCCGTGTACACTGGTTGTTTTCGAAGCTGACTGGCCCTGTTCATCTTCTGAAGCTGCACTAGAGACAACCATTTGGTGCAGTGCTTGGCTCGGATATAAAGATGGTGTAGTACTGCTATACGATGGTGGGCACACAGAAGTGAATTCCGGAGCTGTTGACACCCTTGCTTCCTCTGGCATTGCCTTATCTTTAGTCTGGAGGGGAGGAGCAACTTGGGTTCCTGCTTGTCTTATTGCTTTGGATCTGTGATTTGCAGCTTCATTCTTCCACTGGGTCAAGTGTATTCTAAGGGTTTTTAATTTTTCTTTCTGCCCAATCCGAGCCTTACTCTCTTTATTAGCTAATATGGTTTCAATAGCTTGTAAATATGCAGGGCGCCACGTGCCCTGTTCTGGCCATGGGGTGGGACTGGTAGCTGTCCACTTCTGCCACTTTTTCATAGTATCATCATAAGATATTTGGAAGTAATCAGTCATTGCCGCTAAAGGAGTTAAGGGCTTAGGTATGTTATTTATTTCCTCAGTCATGATGCAAGAGAGTTAGAATTTTTTTCCCAAGGTTCAGTCAAATCCCTAGAGTAATTTTTTTCTCTCCTTCTTCTTTTTTTTCTTTTCTTTTTTCTTCTCTTTTTTTTTTTTCTTTTCTTCTAGTTAATAATCTTACAATCAGTCAACATCCACCATGTGTTCCGCTTTATCAAACACTTCCTTGTATGTTTCACTCCAAAAAAAATAGTTTATATTGCTTCTGTTATTATGAAACCTTATCTCCCCCGTAAGAGGGCTAAAATAATTATAGCAAACTTTGCATTCTTAAACATACATAATCCACAAGTATAAATCAGCAAAAACAAGTTTTCTTTTATAAGCAGTATAAAATAAATCAACAAATATACTGTAGGTAGCTCAAAAATAAGAATAACTCCACTGCTCCAAAGAGCCACTTATCACCATCATTATACAGTAGTTGTAATCATAGATTTATAATATAAAACAATACTTATTGCACAATTAATATATTTATGTTTCTAAAATGTAAAACAATATTTTCTGGGCCCATAAGACTAAGACAACCAATAAACATCACTTTGACAAATCACACATAGCAATTTTATCCCAACCAGAGCAACATAAAGACAGACACACTATATGCAAACAAAAAACACAACAAAAAATAACACAGCTTATTGCAATAAGACTTTTAAAATTCTGTCCCTAACACGAATACAGGGTATCAATATATTTCCCTGACTATAATTGTCAATAAGACTTTTGTATAGCTTTCCCTAAAACTGTCCCTTTCCTATCACTTTTCCCTACCACGCTTAATTCAGGGTAACAGTACACAATCACGAATACAGGTTCCCCTGATTATTAACCTTTTCACAGCGGATTTCATGTGGAAGACGTCTCCTCTCAACAGTTACTCTCTACACGTCCTGTTACTAAGGTCCATTACGTATTTGGCTAGCTGAACCTAACTCTATTTATTCTTTCCCTATAGGCCTCTTCTGTCCCAGACAGGTCTTTAAACTCTTCATTTCTTTAATTCACTCTTTTCTTTACTCAATAATTCTTCATCAACCCCTTTTAAAAATTCTTTTATTCAACTCTTTTTTCTTTTATTCTCACACACTCTCTTTATTCTCTTTACTCACTCTTTATACTCTTTATTCTCTTTTTATTTTCCTTATTCTCTTGTTATACTCTTTATTCACTCTTTATTTTCTTTATTCTCACAACACCACTTTAAACACACTTTACAACAACTCACCCCAGGAGTCCGTCACTCGAATCTGGCCACGGTTGGGGCCGACAGACTACGGGTAACTCCTTATCACAGACTTTCTATTAAAAAGGCGTCTGCTTACCTTTTACTAAAGTTGACCGGTCACTAGAAGGAGAAACACCGCACTCTGTCGGTTCCCTTGCGCGCCTCCCTCGAGGTTGTTGGACTCCTGGCTGGCTCGCCAAATTTTGTGGAGGAAAATCCCTTCTTAGGTTCGGTGGGTGAGTTGGTGATGCAAGAATAAAGACTAGAACTTATGATTTCTTCTAATAACCTTTTTATTCTCTTCAATCAATAATCCTTGTCATATACGTAGGCCTACGGGAGGTCTCCAGTACCATAGAGATACATAGAGAGCTTCTTCGTATTATGTTTTTACATCCTTTTTATACAATCAGATCTCCTCCTATCCTGATGTATCTTCCCTTTAAAACAACCAATCCCAGCCTAGGTCAAACATATGTTTCATAAGTTAGTTTAACAATAACTATTATATAATTTTCCATTTTAATCAATAACAAATATTTCACTACACACACTTACAGAGGAAGGTATATGCATGACTTGAATAATAAGTATTTGTTCTTATGGTTAACAATTGTTCCATCTTCCAATTCCAAAGTACAAGCACTTTATATGCATTCACTACATGCTGTAATCCAACTGAAATATTGACTCACACACACCACCATGTTCTAACCAACTATGTTTATATCATTACCATTACCGTGATTACTTTGATTTTCATTCATTCATTTTAATAGAATATAATCTATACATTTACTAGATATAGCAAATCAGTTCTAAGTCAGGATCCTTTCTCTTCTCTTACAACTCAAAGGTCTTCTGCACAAGACTGTTTCCCAACAGAAGTTACTTACAAAATTCCACCAAGTAAATGTTTACAATTTTCCCTCCTGCAACTGGGGTTGAAAGATTCTCTAGGTAGTAGGTATCAGTGTACAAGGAGACCACTGTCTTTCCTTAGTTACAAATTCTTACATAACACAAAATACATATTGTTCTTCAAAGATCATCCCATAATCACATACATGTAAATATATTCTTGATCAGTACAATCTTTAATAAGAAGAAATGTAAAAACATTAAAAGAATGAAGAAAACCCATACTTCCACAGAGGGCGGAGTTCTCGTTTGTTAAGTCTCAAATGAGAGCGTTCTGAAGGTGCACCAAGGACACCCGCGGAAGGCAGACCCTTCACTCCAAATGAGCCCCTGAGTTCATCTGGAGTATCAACAGTATTCCCTGCCTCCTGAGGTGATGATCTGGATGATGCCCCGCCCTCATCGCTAGCAGACATGCTTCCCCTTTCATGTGCCAGTCTGAATCTGATTGATGGACTGACTGAATGAATGTGCTACTTTAAATGTGTTCCTGTGGGAAATGAGCTCTGCTCGTGTGTTAAAGGATGATGGGATTGGTTGTGCTTGTGTGTTAAAGGATGATGTGATTGGTTGTGCTCGTGTGTTAAACGATGATGTGATTGGTTGTGCTCGTGTGTTGAAGCATGATGGGATTGGTTGTGCTCGTGTGTTAAAGGATGATGTGATTGGTTGTGCTCGTGTGTTAAAGGATGATGGGATTGGTTGTGCTCGTGTGTTAAACGATGATGTGATTGGTTGTGCTCGTGTGTTGAAGCATGATGGGATTGGTTGTGCTCGTGTGTTAAAGGATGATGTGATTGGTTGTGCTCGTGTGTTAAAGGATGATGGGATTGGTTGTGCTCGTGTGTTAAAGGATGATGTCATTGGTTGTGCTCGTGTGTTAAAGGATAATGGGATTGGTTGTGCTCGTGTGTTAAAAGATGATGGGATTGGTTGTGCTCGTGTGTTAAAGGATGATGGGATTGGTTGTGTCTGTGTGTTCAAGAATGATGGGATTAGTTGTGCTCATGAGTTGAAGCATGATTGGATTGGCTCCACTCGTATATTAAAGGATGATGTGATTGGTTGTCCTTGTGTTAAAGGATGATGGGATTGGTTGTACTCGTGTGTTAAAGGATTATGGGATTGGTTGTGCTCGTGTGTTAAAGGATGATGTGATTGGTTGTGCTCGTGTGTTAAACGATGATGTGATTGGTTGTGCTCGTGTGCTGAAGCATGATGGGATTGGTTGTGCTCGTGTGTTAAAGGATGATGTGATTGGTTGTGCTCGTGTGTTAAAGGATGATGGGATTGGTTGTGCTTGAGCAGTGGTGAGTGATTGAATGCATTCCACGGCTGCGCTCAAAATGCAAAATATTTCACCGGTGCACTTTGATTAATGATGGTGATGATGATAATAATAGTAATAACAATGATTATAATTATCATAATAATTACTACTTGTACAGCTCCTTTTGTGCATAGGATACATCACAAAGTTCTTAAAAAAACATTAGTGTAAAACAAATAGAGCGCTCTAGCTGTGTAATAAAGTTGAATAATAATAAGCATGCTAGGTAAAATAAGTAAACAGAAAATGAGAGACAAAGAATATGGAATAGAATTAAAAGTGTACTAATTAATGACAATTAAAAGTAAATAATAAAAGTACTCTAATGGTATTATCATTGGTGGATCCAGAAGAACTTAATGATTATTTTTTAAGAATCAGATTCACACCATACATTATCCATAGTGGTCATAGTAACAGCATTTTGCAAATGGACATTCAATTCAGCATCAGTTTACAAAATGATCTGCAGTGTTTATTCTCATGGGTGTTTCAGCTCAGACAATGGTCATATTCTCAGTTTCAAAGTGTTTTTTTGGATGAATAACGCTCATTGAGTTGATGTGATTGGTTGGGAAATCTTTGCTGTGTGAGAAGTGGGCGGGTTTGTGGGTCTGATCTGCTGCTTATAGTCAGACATGAGCCTGGGGTGTGACTCCAGGGGTATGGAGACATGCTGTGTTGCGATCATGTAGCACGCTTATGGCCCGCATGTAGCACGCTTATGGCCCGCTTATGGCCCACATGTAGCCCGCTTATGGCCTGCTTATGGCCCGCATGTAGCCTGCTTATGGCCCGCTTATGGCCCACATGTAGCCCGCTTATGGCCTGCTTATGGCCCACATGTAGCCCGCTTATGGCCCGCATGTAGCATGCATATGGCCTGCTTATGGCCTGCATGTAGCATGCATATGGCCTGCTTATGGCCTGCATGTAGCATGCATATGGCCTGCTTATGGCCCACATGTAGCCCGCTTATGGCCTGCTTATGGCCCACATGTAGCCCGCTTATGGCCCGCATGTAGCATGCATATGGCCTGCTTATGGCCTGCATGTAGCATGCATATGGCCTGCTTATGGCCTGCATGTAGCATGCATATGGCCTACATGTAGCCTATTTATGGCCTGCATGTAGCCCGCTTATGGCCTGCTTATGGCCCGCATGTAGCACGCTTATGGCCCGCATGTAGCATGCATATGGCCTACATGTAGCCTGTTTATGGCCTGCATGTAGCCCGCTTATGGCCTGCTTATGGCCCGCATGTAGCACGCTTATGGCTCGCTTATGGCCTGCATGTAGCCCGCTTATGGCCTGCTTATGGCCTGCATGTAGCACGCTTATGGCCTGCTTATGGCCTGCATGTAGCACGCTTATGACCTGCTTATGGCCTGCATGTAGCACGCTTATGGCCTGCTTATGGCCTGCATGTAGCACGCTTATGGCCTGCTTATGGCCTGCATGTAGCACGCTTATGGCTCGCTTATGGCCTGCATGTAGCCCGCTTATGGCCTGCTTATGGCCCGCACGTAGCCTGCTTATGGCCTGCTTATGGCCTGCACGTAGCCCGCTTATGGCCTGCTTATGGCCTGCACGTAGCCCGCTTATGGCCTGCTTATGGCCCGCATGTAGCACACTTATGGCCTGCTTATGGTCCGCATGTAGCACACTTATGGCCTGCTTATGGCCCACATGTAGCACGCTTATGGCCCGCTTATGGCCCACATGTAGCCTGCTTAAGGCCTGCATGTAGCATGCTTATGGCCCACATGTAGCCTGCTTATGGCCCACATGTAGCCTGCTTATGGCCCACATGTAGCTCGCTTATGGGTAGCTTATGGCCTGCATGTAGCCCTCACTAGTGGTTACGGATGAGGCAGCAGGACGAGCCAATCTGAACTGAGCCCTGAAGCACTGCTCACAATTTGTGGGCTAACGCTAAATATAGCCACGGCCTGCTGCTTCCCAAGCCCGAGCACCAGACACTGTCCTTCATAGCCTCTTTCTCTCTCTCTTCAGTGTTTCATTCCCACCATCCCTTCAGCTTTCCTCATCTTTCTCTCTCTTTTCTTTCTTCTCGATTGTCTGGTCTGCAGGTCTGTCTGATTCTCAGGGAAAAGGTGAATGGCTGAACTGCCGTCGATCGACCTCGACTGAAGATACTTTTGTTTAAACTGATCTTCTCCCTCCCTGTCCATGACATGCTTAATTACTTCTTGTTGGTCGTGTGTGATGAGAGTAAATTGGGGGCTCCACACATGGATTCAGTAACACAGAAATGGTCTGCGCTTCTGTCGCACATCACATGTGTTTTGCACAGCGGTGCAGTCACACTAATGGAAATGGTCAGCTAGCATCCTGCGCTGGGTGTGAAGTCAGTGGCAGATTGCAAGAGTGGATCATTTTGGTCTTCTTGGTCTTTAAGGGTGAACAGCCAGCAGATTTTGGTGCACAGAGGTTTGGCAGGTGGATGACTTTTTCTGCCTTAAAATGATTGGAAAGACCTAAATCTATATATATATATTTCATAGAGGATAGTATAACACTTGGGATGTCTTAATATGTTTCTCAGAACTCCAAGGTTCTTTACCTCCAAATTTATATTGGGGATAGGTTGCTTTAAGGTGACACAGAGATGTGAATCATAAAGCAAATTATGTTACTAAAGCAAAAGCAAAGAGGTGTTACTCTTCTAACGTTTTGCCATAACATTACGGAAGGTAAGCATCATGCGAGGTTGAGTTATCATACACATGTATACATTAAAGAAAAGAGAAAAAGGGAAATTTGGCAACAACTAGACCTGAACCTCCAAACAAAAAGCCTGAACCCCCAAACAACAGGCCTGAACCCCCAAATAACAAGCTTGAACCTCCAAACAACAGGCCTGAACCCCCAAACAACAAGCTTGAACCTCCATACAACAAGCCTGAACCCCCAAACAACGGCCCTGAACCCCCAAACAACGGCCCTGAACCCCCAAACAACAGGCTTGAACCCCCAAACAACAGGCCTGAACCCCCAAACAACAAGCCTGAACCCCCAAACAACGGCCCTGAACCCCCAAACAACGGCCCTGAACCCCCAAACAACAGGCTTGAACCCCCAAACAACAGGCCTGAACCCCCAAACAACAAGCCTGAACCCCCAAACAACGGCCCTGAACCCCCAAACAACGGCCCTGAACCCCCAAACAACAGGCTTGAACCCCCAAACAACAGGCCTGAACCCCCAAACAACAAGCCTGAACCCCCAAACAACGGCCCTGAACCCCCAAACAACAGGCTTGAACCTCCAAAGAACAACCAAATTAAAAAAAAAACCCTGTGGGAAGACAGACACTCAAACGGTGGGGAAAAATTCCCCAATGGGAATACATTTGGGGGGCAACCCTCCTGTAGAGGGGGAGCCCATCTTCAGCTCGCTGGCACAGTGTAATAGATAAGACACACTGACCAGTAACAGAAATGTAATGAGGGATCTATCAAATGATAAAATGGGTTGGGCAGGTTACAGCCTGAGGCATTAAACCAGCTGGTAAATTAAACAGTCCAAGTGAAGCCTTAATATTAATATACAGTTTGGGGGGGCAAGGTAAGACATGATATAATTATTAGATTGACTGCTGAATATGTAGATTTGCATGTCTGTGTTTATACACATACTTAATACATAACCGCAGAGTCTTGTTTCAGTTCTATATGAACTGTAACTTCTGCTGCATTTTCAGAATCCACAAAGGAAAGGGGAATTTCTCATTTCTTTTTATTGATTAAATTATTGACAAGTGGAATCAACCTAATTGCTGATGGACGCCTGGTCACTGAAGCGAACCCGTTTGTGGAAAATGAAGTGTGTTCAATCACAGAGCAAATGTATACATTTACTTCCATATTTATTTCTTGATTCATTCATTTCTGTATATACCTATTTCCGTATTTATTTATTTCTGTATTTCTTTGTCCATATGATAATGAGGGAGCTGTCAATCAAATGATGTCATAGTGTCACGTTATTCCCATTGGTTGATCAATACCACAGTGAGTAGATAAACTGTACATGCCTTGCTTAAACACCGGTTGCTTTTTACTTATGTTTTTACTGTGTTTACATTAGTAGGAGATATATAAAAATGGTATAAAATTTAGCACTTATTTTTAGGAGGTTGAGCAACGTATTTCAGGTTAAAGACTCAATTGGAACCTGTGGAGAGTTATTTATTAGCTGGTTTGTCTGTCCATGACATTGCAACTCTTTTTGTGGCTGGTGATGAGGACAGTCTGAGATCTTAGAGCAGCAAGCCTCCTATCGAGTAAACTTTGCCTAGATGTACCAGTGTGTCTTAAGTGGATTTAGGCTACTGTTGAATAGTGCGTAGCTCAAATTTGGGCCTTGGACCATCTTTCTGGTTGATCAGATGTCTAATGCAGGAACTGCGCACTCTCTCTCCGTGCCTGCCCGCACCAACCTCCGGCTCTCCCCCTCTGGGCTTGATTGCTATGCCCGAATGAAAAAGCTGAGCCCCCTCATCATATGGAGGAAGAAATACATAAATAAATAAATAAATATGGCAATACATATTTATAGAAATAGAGGAGTCAAGAAATAAATACGGAAATAAATAAATGCAGAAATAACCACTTTGACACCGATTTTGTCTATTAACTTATTGATCTCTGTGCACATTTTTCTTGCATATATATTCATTTATTTATTTATTGAGTCATTCATTTATTTTAAATTTTGGCATTTTTAGTCCTCCATATTTCAGAGCCCTTGCAGCTGCGTTAATACACGGGAATGCCTTTGTCCTTGCTCATGACGTGCTGTGGCCCCGCGCAAGCTTACATCATACAGTTTCAGGGAAGGTCTTTAATTTCAGATGGAAACCACGCGCACTCTGGCTTTCCTTCGCATACACCAAATACAGTTATCTACATCTTCCCCCCAGAGACTGTTAATTATTTACATTACATTACATTTATTTGGCACACGCTTTTATCTGTCATGCTAATAATTTTGACTTAACTTCACACCTGTAAAGCCAATGTATTAACTGTTTTTAACCGAATATAATGATCTGTAACAAGGGAGTTTTTCCTGTAAATGTTCAAGAATGTAGAATTATTAACTGTAATGTATAAATAGTATTGTCGTTCGCGATTGTACTGTTTATCGCAATAGGATATGTAAAGGAATTAGTAGACACGTTTCGCAATTGCACAACGGAAAAAAACGTAGCTATGAGACATTAAATGTATAGAAACTAACATTGTGGTGTGACACAGAAGTATGATATGTGGATTACGCAGCCTGCCCGTGGTGATGTAATCTTAAATTTTGTGTTGCCACAATACAATAATTACTAATGTGACCCCACACACTGAGTAGTACGCATGGTCGATATCCCTTCCCTTCACTTCCCCGGGAAAGGACATACCCGTAGCCAAACAGCGTAATGTCAGTCGGCTGTGGCCGGGTGCTAACACTGAGCATCCTCTGACGGAGGCAAGCGTACGGCAGAAATTCTATAAAATTTGGAGTACTTTGTGTCGAAGACAATTGGACAGGAAGGAAGAACAGAAAATCTGAACGGATTTTTTTTTTAAATGTGGAGCTGTACAGCGGAAGGCATGCTGCCGAAGAGACGAGATATAGACTTTCTTGGCAAGCATGGTTATTTTGTTTTATGTTAATGGAGAAATATGAACAAAGGATGAACGCGCTGAACGTGGAGTTTTTTAACACGGGGTGACAAAATCCTATTTCACTCCGGAGCCACAAACTAACACTCATTTTTGGAATAATAAGCACGGATTGCCTTGCCCAGTTCGAACAAAAGGAAAACGCTTGCTCGCTGAGGTTAGCAAGAAAGTATAATTATAACGTTAGGGGTGTGTATTGTGTCTTAATCTGAGAATATGCTTCGAGCCGGCGATGAGGGATAAGTGATGTTATCCGCGGAACCCCACTTTTCAAGAATGAAGTGATTGCCTATTTCGGTAAAACATTTTTTTCGTCTCAAAAATATACCCGAAGTGGACAACTTCGGACTTAGATAGCCAAAGCCTTGGAGGAATAAGTGAACGGAAACCTCCCATTGATTGACTACACTTGGAGCTTCACAGACTCGCGTTGCGGTAAGAGTATTGCCTAATAATGAGTTTTTGTCTTTTGTATCGATGCTCAATGGCTATTTGTAATTTTCTGAACGTAACGTTAATACAACGTTATCTACCGCATAGCTTGTTTACAGCTGAGCTGGTTATTGCTAACATTATGAGCGCACTCAACAACACAAATGGCCAACGATATAACTGCAAAGGACTCGGCAGGGAGCAGGCAGGAATCGAACTCGTGTCGCTACAATATAAATTATGAAATGACATTCGGTTGTAAGCGAGCTAGTTGACTCTGTCGATAGCTAAATGGGCGTGACACATTGATGTGACCTCAGTAGACTACTTAAAATTTTGTAAATAAAGGAAACGGGTGTACATTTGGTCTATTGTCTTTACATTTTACGCATGTTCCCAGTAGACCTGTTTTGTGGGTAGCATGTATTTAGCGAGCTTGCTGCTAAACCTACGATTGTGCTGTTGCAATGGACAAAGATTTCTTGCTCACGTGGAAAAAGTTTTTGCGCTTCTAGGTTTGCCCTGAAGCGAATCACGCTGCAGGTCACCGGTGTTGTGTTTTGCGTGCTGTTCTGATGAAGCTATAGCCTTCCTTATGTTAGGCGCTTGTTTGCGTGTTTTGTTTGTTTTATCAGTTTCTCAATGAATGACCCTCAACTGTTACCGCCGTGCGATACGATGTGCGCGCCGCTGTCTCTGCTCGCGCTTGCTGAACAGCTGCACGCGGGTTTGGACCTTGTATTGACAGGATTACCTCTAACTGTACCGTCATGTAACCAGCTGTTTCTTTGAAGGCGCAATGCAAAATATTATCATTGGATGATACACTGGCGGCGATTTAAGATCATTTCACCGACAATAAAATAAATGTTTAATTTTTTTTAACAGTAATATATAATTATTTACCTACTACTGTACTGATGATCTTAGACCGAGATAATAATGATTATGATGATGATGATGATGATAATAATAATAATCAATGAACACATGATGCATAATATACATTGCAATAAATAGTGGGATTTATCATTTTATTATAATTATTCTTAATATGAATATATTCTTAATATAATTTAGTTATATTTTTGTTATTCTCCTCCTACTACTACTACTACTACTAATAATAATAATACTTATTATTATTATTGTAATTATAATACACAATAATAATAATAGTAGTAATAATAATAATAATAATAATAATAATATAATAATAATAATAATAATAATAATTATTATTATTATTATTATTATTATAGATACTGTAAATATGATAAGATCCTTTGTTATTATTATTTTATTTATTTATTTATTTATTTTTTTACAATAATTGAATACTGACAGTAAAGCTATCTGCCAGTTAATTGGTTTCCACTGTGAACTGATGAAATTTCTGATGTGTAAAGGCCCTCCTCAGTGCCCAGCTTGCTGGGAAGAGTGCTCACACAGAAGGGGAGCAGCATTTAATAAATTAGGAGCAATTAATGGCAATTAATTATGAGGACATTTACAAATACATAAAGTGTCCTGCAGAATTATACTGTATCCAGTGCCATCTGTAATTGTTAAAGGCTGAAGACTGATGATCTTAATGACTCTAATGGATTCTTTCCTCTTAGCGCTTTGAGGGTGAGGGTCTGTAGCTACATGGAGCTTAACAAATAGCAAACTGTGTAACCACTGCTAAGACATCACCCCAAAGATTCCATTGAGAGCAGTAGGCATGTCCGCTTAGCTCATTGTCTATAATTGCTAATGGGTTTAGCGCAGACGTATAATTTTGCTTGTGTACCACAGCCATCCCCGAGCGCTGGCTGTATTGAGTGGCAATAGATGGACACGGTTGTTTTATTCAGAACACTCCACTCATCCAATTCAATTTACTGAACCTACTCACTGCAAGCAAGACACCATTATAAGTGAATATCTGAGAACATCACAAAACAAGTGCAGTAAATTCTCACATAACTGATCTCAGTGGGCCTGAGGTGGACGCATGAGAGGCAAGATAAGCCAGCAAAACGACCGAAAAGATGGCAGCTGATGCACTTTCAAAATGTGAATTTCAGAGAAGTAAAATAAACATATTTAGTCTTAGCTTGCAAGAAGGAAAATACCATTATATGCATGCAGTCGCCTAAAGGCTGGCACTTTTCCAGACTGTCACTGTTGAAGAGACATTGACATCAACATTGGATGATAGCTTGCTTATGTGGGAGCTAAGCAGGAGTTTACTGTAATTGGTAATTTTCAGGTAATTTGAGGTATATCCTTAGTTGACTGGATCAGTCAACAGTAGAGCAGTGGTCCCTCCTGCAGGGTCCATGTTGTGTGATTTCAGACCGTTTAAGGGGGGTCAGCTGCTGGGACTCTCAAAGCAGGCAGGGCATGCAGCTCACACTGAGAGTTCGGTGTATTCTGTTTTGGTAATATTTTCATATGCGCTTATTCAAGGCCTGGGTTTCACAGGTACCCTGGCTGTTCCACAGCTGGGTGCTGCTCACTCAATTTGTCACCCCTCAAGTTTTTTTTTTTTTTGTGGGGGGGGGGGTCAGGTGATTAGACGGTGAGTTCTGCCAGCAGTATATCACTGTCCCCTGTGTCCTCGTTCGGGGTCCCAGGGGGGTGCAGGGGGAACCTGGTCTCCAGCAGGCAGGAAATTACCCATCAGCCTCTCTGCCAGGAGAGGGATGAGGTGCCGATTCCCTGTGGCAGCTTGCGAGTCCCATCCGGGGCTGTGTGTTCCTGCAGCCCCAGCTATTTGCCCTCTTTCCTTCGTCAAGACTGCTATTGATTCTTTTTAATATTTATCATGCTTACTTTATTCAAGCTCTTGTTGATTGATTACCTCGCATACATTCAGGCTCTGCCTCAGTCTGTTCAGCTGAGCCTCAGTGTGCCTTACCTCCCTTGTTAAGACTGTAAACAGGTGCAGTTATTCATGCGAAACATGCTGTCCCTCTTCCTTTTCTCTCGTTTGTCTTCCTTCCAGGATATTTGCAGTTGTGTAGTGAATCGTAAATTCCTTCAGGGAAAACTAAATGTTTATTTCATTTTAAGCAGCAGATAAAATTCAACTTATCAAGGTGCATATTGCATGATTATTTCACTAAATGAATTGAGTGTTTCAGCACTGGCCTGGAACAAGCCTGCATGTACACCATCTATTCTCAGATAACATTGGACACACCTGCGGTAACCAAAATTTGATAAGTTTAAAACTACAAGTTAAAAAAAGGAAGTGAAACTGAACAGGAGATTGGTGGGAAAGTGTGTCTTCCTTCATTTTAGCTTGAAATAATTTTCATTAAAAAATACGGAGTTTCTATTGGATTTGTTCTGTATACAGACAACATGCTGCCAATATAATGTGGGTAATATTGAAAAAGCTGTGAAGTCCTCTAATGCTTGACTGTAATTAGAATTTATCAATAGTAAGTAACCACTGTGCACTGAAAGCTCTTGAGGTTTTGTAGTAGTATTAACAGTTCTGTCACATGACCTGTTTGTATAAATCACCATCAGTGTTTTGTATTTTGTCTTCTTTTGTTGGCTACTAGATATTTGTGGACACTGTAATTGGCATACCTGGCACTGTACTAGCCAAAGTGGTCAGTAATAGTGTAGTGGATTCAGCACCCTGGTCTTTAGCCCAGTGGGGTAATCTTATCTCCAGCTGCACAGAGCAGCTGACTGGGCCCTTGTCTTTCTCTCATACTGTACCATTGGACGTATTTAATGCACACACACACACACACATGCACACACGCACACACACACACACACACGCACACATGCACACACACACACACACACGCACACACACACGCACACACGCACATACTTTTAATATCCTGCTCAAGCACCACTGAAATTGATTTAAAATAATGTTTTCATGCATTTCAAAGATTTTTTTCTACATTTCTGGTTTAAATAATGTGATGTTCCATGAGGTCAGCGGATAAATACAAGAGCTGGCGAGGGAGCTGTAAGGCGTCTTCTTGCCTGGAGGATGTGGGCCGGGGTAATGGAGTGGCTGAATGGAATGGATGGTGTAGAGAGGAGAACTCTGTGAGGAGAGGAGCGCTCTGTGTGGAGAGGAGAGGAGCGCTCTGTGTGGAGAAGAGAGGAGCGCTCTGTGTGGAGAGGAGAGGAGCGCTCTGTGAGAAGAGGAGCGCTCTGTGTGGAGAAGAGAGGAGTGCTCTGTGTGGAGAGGAGAGGAGCGCTCTGTGAGAAGAGGAGCGCTCTGTGTGGAGAAGAGAGGAGTGCTCTGTGTGGAGAGGAGAGGAGCGCTCTGTGTGGAGAGGAGAGGAGCGCTCTGTGAGAAGAGGAGCGCTCTGTGTGTAGAAGAGAGGAGTGCTCTGTGTGGAGAGGAGAGGAGCGCTCTGTGTGGAGAGGAGAGGAGCGCTCTGTGTGGAGAAGAGAGGAGTGCTCTGTGTGGAGAGGAGAGGAGCGCTCTGTGAGAAGAGGAGCGCTCTGTGTGGAGAAGAGAGGAGTGCTCTGTGTGGAGAGGAGAGGAGCGCTCTGTGTGGAGAGGAGAGGAGCGCTCTGTGAGAAGAGGAGCGCTCTGTGTGGAGAAGAGAGGAGTGCTCTGTGTGGAGAGGAGAGGAGCGCTCTGTGTGGAGAGGAGAGGAACGCTCTGTGGAGAGGAGCGCTCTGTGTGGAGAAGAGAGGAGTGCTCTGTGTGGAGAGGAGAGGAGCGCTCTGTGAGAAGAGGAGTGCTCTGTGTGGAGAGGAGCACTCTGTGTGGAGAGGAGAGGAGCGCTCTATGTGGAGAGGAGAGGAGCGCTCTGTGTGGAGAGGAGAGGAGCACTCTGTGGAGAGAGGAGAACTCTGTGAGGAGAGGAGCACTCTGTGTGGAGAGGAGAGGAGTGCTCTGTGTGGAGAGGAGAGGAGCGCTCTGTGAGAAGAGGAGCGCTCTGTGTGGAGAGGAGAGGAGCGCTCTGTGTGGAGAGGAGAGGAGCGCTCTGTGTAGAGAGGAGAGGAGCGCTCTGTGTGGAGAGGAGAGGAGCGCTCTGTGTGGAGAGGAGAGGAGCGCTCTGTGTAGAGAGGAGAGGAGCGCTCTGTGTGGAGAGGAGAGGAGCGCTCTGTGTGGAGAGGAGCGCTATGTGTGGAGAGGAGAGGAGCACTCTGTGTAGAGAGGAGAGGAGCGCTCTGTGTGGAGAGGAGAGGAACGCTCTGTGTGGAGAGGAGAGGAGTGCTCTGTGTGGAGAGGAGTGCTCTGTGTGGAGAGGAGAGGAGCGCTCTGTGTGGAGAGGAGAGGAGCACTCTGTGTGGAGAGGAGCGGAATGCTCTGTGTGGAGAGGAGAGGAGTGCTCTGTGTGGAGAGGAGAGGAACGCTCTGTGTGGAGAGGAGAGGAGCGCTCTATGTGGAGAGGAGAGGAGCGCTCTGTGTGGAGAGGAGAGGAGCGCTCTGTGTGGAGAGGAGCGCTATGTGTGGAGAGGAGAGGAGCACTCTGTGTAGAGAGGAGAGGAGCGCTCTGTGTGGAGAGGAGAGGAACGCTCTGTGTGGAGAGGAGAGGAGTGCTCTGTGTGGAGAGGAGCGCTCTGTGTGGAGAAGAGAGGAGCGCTCTGTGTGGAGAGGAGAGGAGCGCTCTGTGAGAAGAGGAGCGCTCTGTGTGGAGAAGAGAGGAGTGCTCTGTGTGGAGAGGAGAGGAGCGCTCTGTGTGGAGAGGAGAGGAGTGCTCTGTGTGGAGAGGAGTGCTCTGTGTGGAGAGGAGAGGAGCGCTCTGTGTGGAGAGGAGAGGAGCACTCTGTGTGGAGAGGAGAGGAACGCTCTGTGTGGAGAGGAGAGGAGCGCTCTATGTGGAGAGGAGAGGAGCGCTCTGTGTGGAGAGGAGAGGACAGCCTCAGCAGAATGGGCTGTGATGGAAGAGCTCATTGTTGTGCTTTTGGCTGTGCACGGGGCTTGGACCGCTGCATCGCTGTTAGCCCATTATTAGACCCTGTGTAGCTGTGCTGATGAGAGAGAATGGGGAATATAGGCCATTCAGTCTTCACAGGATATGTGTGTATGTGTGTGTGTGTGCGTGAGTGTGAGTGTTTACCTGTGGACATGTACATTTTTTTGTGTGTGCATGCATGTGCTCATATTATCATGTGATTGTGTATGTGCCTGTGTGTATATGTGTGTGAATGTGTGCATGTATGTGTGTACGTGTTTGTGTGCATGTGTATGTGTGTGAGTTTGTGTGCGTGTACGTGTGTATGTGTGAGTGTGTGTGTGTGTGTGTATGTGTGTGTGTGTGCTGAGGGAGTGTGTGTAATAGATTGTGCATTTGAAATCTGAAAATGACTCATCTGTTGTGAGAAATAGAATGTGAGTGAGTGAGCACACATGACTCTGTGCTGTGTGTGTCCTATTAACACTAAAAGGGCTCCAGTAATCTCCAGGTAGAGTCATTTTAACTGTCATTTTTATTCACATGTAATACCAAAGACACCTTGCATGGAGCCTGCCTGTCTATGTGATCAGGCTGCAGGACCGCTCTGCTCATGGTGAGCTGCTGGTGATGAGAATGTGAACAGCATGGCCTGCAGGCTCATGTGACTCATGATGACATGTCAACAGTGTAACCCTCTCGGCTCCACAACAGTGCGTCTGCAGGAGGGCATTCTCTACAGGAAAGGCCATGTATAAACACCAGGGGGAATCCCAATCTGGGATAAATAATTTGATGCAATCACACAGCGTGGTGTGACACTGTGTGATGTCACTGACTGAGCGTTTGTTGCTAGGTGAGGAATGTCTGGGTATTGTGATAGCTGAATGAGACTTCAACATCATCAGTTAGCGCCTTTATACAGTGGACTGGCACAGCCTCATCTTAGCCCACTCTCAACCCAGTCTCTACCCAGCCTCAACCCAGCCTCAACACAGTCTCCACACAGTCTCAACCCAGCCTCTACCCAGCCTCTACCCAGCCTCAACCCAGTCTCAACCCAGCCTCAACAGTCTCAACACAATCTCAACCCAGTTTCTACCCAGCCTCAACCCAGCCTCAACACAGTCTCCACACAGTCTCAACCCAGTCTCTGCCCAGCCTCAACCCAGTCTCAACCCAGCCTCAACCTAGTCTCTACCCAGCCTCAACCCAGCCTCAACCCAGTCTCCACACAGTCTCAACCCAGCCTCAACCCAGTCCCTACCCAGCCTCAACCCAGCCTCAACACAGTCTCAACCCAGCCTCTACCCAGCCTCAACACAGTCTCAACCCAGTCTCTACCCAGCCTTAACCCAGCCTCTACCCAGCCTCAACCCAGTCCCTACCCAGCCTCAACCCAGCCTCAACACAGTCTCAACCCAGCCTCTACCCAGCCTCAACACAGTCTCAACCCAGTCTCTACCCAGCCTTAACCCAGCCTCTACCCAGCCTCAACCCAGTCTCTACCCAGCCTCAACCTAGTCTCTACCCAGCCTCAACCCAGTCTCTACCCAGCCTCAACCTAGTCTCAACCCAGTCTCTACCCAGTCTCAACCCAGCCTCAACACAGTCTCAACCCAGCCTCTACCCAGCCTCAACACAGTCTCAACCCAGTCTCTACCCAGCCTGGTGTTATCCTTTAATACTCTTAGTATTGAGTGTGCTTATAAGGATTCTTAGTGGATTTTATAGGAGTGTGTGTGTCTAATAGTACAGTGAACAGTCTGTGGTTTG
>CM077300.1:4205000-4230000 GCA_039654925.1 Anguilla pacifica | reverse complement strand
AGAAGCAGAGGCTGTTAGCTACGAGGGAGAGAAGCAGAGGCTGTTAGCTAAGAGGCTGTTAACTACCGGGGAGAGAAACAGAGGCTGTTAGCTAAGAGGCTGTTAGCTACCGGGGAGAGAAGCAGAGGCTGTTAGCTAAGAGGCTGTTAGCTACCGGGGAGAGAAGCAGAGGCTGTTAGCTAAGAGGCTGTTAGCTATGGGGGAGAGAAGCAGTGAGAGAGGGAGGAGCTGGGCCTGGGCCTCTGACCATGGCGGGGAGGCCGGTTGTGTGAGAGAGGGGAGAGCCGAGTCTGGGGGAGGGGCAGCCAGTAAATATTGTGTGCTGTTGGTATTGTGCAAAATTAAAGCATATAAAAAACAACTCCCCTTCGTCCCCCAAACCCATCTCTGATGACTCCAAAAATGGGAGGAGGCTGCAATATTAGCCAGTAAGTCTGCTGCAGATCATTTCTACAGTTTCCAAGGGCATTCCCCATTTCCTCTTCCCATCTCTGCTCAGCTGATTCTGCTTTTCTTTCTCTGGCTCCTGAAACAACTGCTCTCTGTACTTAACATAAGATATAACAATCACTACTGATTCTAGAACAATGGCTTATAATTTTGAAAAAACACTCCAAAAACCTGCTCTTCAAATGGTTGATTTTGTATTTCCATGACACTGACTTTACCGAGGGAGGAGAATGACGTGGAGAAGTGTGCTGGCTGATAACGCACTCCTGCAACCTGCGACGACACACCGTGGAACGGCACACTCGCCCAACCCCCTCCACGCCCGAAAACGGTCTGATTTATCCTTCTCCTGCAGTGGATTAAATAAAGTAACATTCATACACGTTTGGGCTTCTGTAACCACCGGGCTTTGACATTGGGTCTCCTTCTGAGCCTCCATGCCTGGGGAATGTTAAACACCCCTCAGGTTAGAGAGGAGGACAGGACAGGACGCTATTGTATTCTTAGCTGTCTTCAAATGACACAAACTGCAGTGTTTCAAATGGCTTGTATCGTCCTGGGGAAATGTAAACAACAGTCCAATTTGGATGGTTTTGTAGCAGGATTATCTATGCCGTCCCTGTAGTGAACTGTAAAAGGACACAAACACAGACGGCTTGGCCTGGAACCATCCAAACAGACCCAAGGTCTCATATCTGAGAATAAGCAAAACCTCCAATCAAGTCATGTGTCTCTAGGGTAAGAATAAAGCTATCCCACAATGCACTGAGCAAGGCTATTACTCATTTTTTCTGCATGGTGAACTGTGTATCTGTGTACGTGTGTGTGTGTGTGCCTACATGTGTGTTCTTTTATATGTATGTGTGCACATGGGGGTAGATCCCTCCCTTGCACTCTATATCCTGTACCCTATGCCCTCTACCCTACACCCTGTGCCCTATGCCCTGTACCCTACACCCTGTTCCCTATGCCCTCTACCCTACACCCTGTACCCTATGCCCTGTACCCTACACCCTGTTACCTATGCCCTGTACCCTACACCCTGTTCCCTATGCCCTCTACTCTACACCCTGTACCCTATGCCCTGTACCCTACACCCTGTTACCTATGCCCTCTACCCTACACCATGTACCCTATGCCCTGTACCCTACACCCTGTTCCCTATGCCCTCTACCCTACACCATGTTCCCTATGCCCTCTACCCTACACCCTGTTCCCTATGCCCTGTACCCTAACCCTGTTCCCTATACTCTGTACCCTACACCCTGTACCCTATGCCCTGTACCCTACATCCTGCACCCTGTGCTTATGCTGTATCACTGACATTTATCAGAGATTATTTTTACATTGTATCCATTTATAGAGCGGGACATATACATATACCATTTATAAAGGCCAAGGGTATGGCAGTGTCCTGCTTGGGAATCAAACCAGAAACCTTTAAGTTACAAGCCCAATTCCCTACCTGTTATACTTCATATAGACTCCTTCAGGCCAGACTTTCAATCTGATGAACGTATGTTGAAAAGTAATGTCCAGGTTGCCATGAAATTTGCTGTGTTCCCACTAGGAAGAAATGTATTGATTTTGGTGACCCTATGACCTTTCCTCCAGCACCACCATTAGGTTCAACATAACTGGAAAAGTAATACCCTGATTGCCTGGAACTTTTCTGGGCACAGTCATGTGAAGGGAGACTGTTGTGCCTTGGCAGAGGTCTGCAATCTACTGAGTGCATTCTCTCTAGCTTTTTCTGATATTGATCAAATGTTTGAAAAGAATGACATAATGAAAAGGATATATGCATAATGGAGCACCTGGGGCTGCTATGGGACACCTCTCACACTGAAAAAGGGCTGATTTGTCCTTCCAGTAATCAATGGACCCCTGAGCCAGCTTCCTGCTTTCTGCCAGTCCACCCCCCTCATGGAGAAATGCTCTTGAGGTCTCACGTTCAGGTTGTATTTTCAAAACCAGTCATAATCTAGTTCCATCAGGGAAATAGCAGTCATTTATTGATCATTAGCGTATTATTTACTATAGATTTATACTCATTTCAATCAGCTGTTCAGTAGCATCCAGCTTTTGCGAGTGTTCGGTGTCAGAGGTGAGTTGGATCATGGGCCCACCACTTGACCCACCTTTGTTATTAAAAATGAAAATCGATTAATATGTTTCTTTACGCCGTCATGCCAATCAATTGAAAAGATTAAAATATATTGATTACAATCTTGCAAACTGTAGCTGGATAACAGCAAGTCAGCTAATAGCTAACTAGTTTCTTGTGAGTGGCTTCTGTCAGCCTTGCTCACAAACTGTATTGTGATGCAATGTGAAATGAATTTACTTCATTTTATCAGAAAGCAGCTGTTGTTAATCTTGCATAGAGATATGATTTTAGCTGTATTCCTTTTAAAAATAATATACTGCGGTGAAGATGAAGGTTTGAGGTTTTGGAGTTCAGTGAAACAGTCCTCCTGGTTTGCTGCATGGAACAGGGACCATGCAGACTTTGAAATTGCAGTTACTCTATAGCATCAGGCAGCAGCTATGCTGTGCGTGTAGTGTATTCCACTCAGAATTCTCAGTGGTTGTTTGTATTTCTCGTTCTAGAAGTCCACTTCAGATTCCTTTCATTTAGGTGAACAGCCATTCAGATTCCTCTGGTATTATCTAGTTGTTTTACTCTTTTTTCTTTCATATTTAGATGAATTGTTCATGCCTCCCTTGAGTTATGCTTGTAAAGCCTCTGTTATTTTTAAATAAAGTTTAAAAATTAGGGGCCATAAAATGAAACAGAGCGCACACAGTCTTACCTTGAGAAATGTAATCTGCTCAAACATCACTGTTGTTTGAGTGTAGTCAACATGCTATCAGTTTTAATCTTCTTTCCTCTTGTTCCACCATATTCAACTAATTAGCACTCATTGTCTTTACAATGTGCTGATTACAGAGTAAAATTCTCAGTGTTAATTTCACCCCAGCAGACCTTATATAAGTCCAGAAGGGATCAAGCATGCACTATCATGGCAAACTGTACAATATCAGAAATGATTTTACACTGAAAATGTTTCTGTTTACCGCACATGGAATGGTCTGCCCTAATTAGAGTCTGCTCTCCTTCCTCAGTGCTGACTACAACACATGGAAAAGGGCTGTTCTCCGTTTGATGTGTGTGATGTGGGTTGCACTCCTCAGGGTTGATTCGGGGAGGATTTGAGAAGCGGAGGGAGGGGGAGAGGCAAAAGAAGGACAGAGAGAGCTGGAAAAGGAGGGGGTGAGGCAGAGGCTTTTGGAGTGGGGGATGGGGCACACGGCAGAGCTCTTTCATTTCACAGCCGGCGTGTAGAATCTGTGTTGCCATTTTTGCTCCCGTTGTGTCTCAAATGAGACAAGAGGCGCTGTTTCTGTTACTGGCCCTCCAGAGCTGACCCCATCCAGGTCTGCTGCTCAACCCCATTTGTTTTCCTTTTGCGGTTCAAACCTTTGGTTCAATTGCAGCTTCTGTAGAGGAGAAAGGAGGGAGTGAGGGGACAGGGCTGAAGGACAGAGTGGGGGAGGGCAGTCTGTCATCTACCCCAGGGCTTTAGAATCACACAGGCACTGATTAAGGCAAGACTGACGTATAGCCCCTTCCAAAATAATTTCTGCAATGCATTTCTGTGTAGCCTATGCTTAAGACACTTGCTGTCTTCTTCTGCAATCTTTAGTCCACATCTTATTGTATCATGATTTTAGCATGCAGCTTGGCTGAGCTACTACAGCATGTTGGAATGTTTTTATCAAGACAGTGAGTGATACAATTAATCGTTTTTATTCAGTATAAATGATATGCCAAAGTTAATGATAAAGAAACATGCTTGGGGCTTTATTATGATTGTGATTTTGATTTGTGTAATCATTTTATAATGATTTTGTTTTTTTGATTATTATTATTACTATTATTATTATTATTATTATTATTATTATTATTACTGGGGGATTTTTTGAGAATGTGTATCAGCATCACAGCACATAAAATGTGACACAGTGACCAATCAGATAGTAGACTTGCAGATACTCTTATTGTGGCAGTGGTGCTAGGGGTAATGGTGGCTGGGATTGCACTCCTGGGCTGTACCTTGTGTAGAGCAGGTGAATGGCGTGATTGGGAGGGGGCGTCATGTGTGCTCCTGTGCCATTCGGGCAGGGGGGGTGGGGAACCCCTGGGGCTCCCGGGCCTCAGGACGTCCCACCACCATGGCAGATGGTGCAGTCCTGGGACACAGCCAGACTAGACCGTTAATGAGGACCCTCATTAAAATGCTGTATTCTCCTTCCTTCTTATGCCTGCTACTTTTCTGGGTGTTTCATTACCATTAAAAAGAGGCATGTGTATTATTTATCATTTGTGTTTATACGAACATGTACAGTATCTATATATTTTAATTAACTTTAATGTAAACAATAATTATTCTTATTGTTATCATTGTTTGAGACAGTAAAGCACAGTGACTTGCTGGAGGTTGAGTCAGTGCAGAGTCAGAGACTGTAAAGCACAGTGACTGCTCTGTGCAGCCCAGGGGTGCCAATGACTAAAGGCCCATTGATTCTTTATTTAACAGCATGCACTTCCTGCAACAAACACACTCACACCCGCATATACAAACACAGTTCAATTCAATTTAAGTTGCTTTATTAGCATGAAAAACAAATGCAATTATTGCCAAAGCATACATATATAAAATGTAAAATAATAGTAATATCAAAATAATAATGATAAATGTAACAATATATAACAATAACAGCATCGACAGCAACAGAAGTAAATGAATAAATATGTACATGTTTGTATGGGGTGGGTGGTCACTCACACAATCTCTCTCTCTCTCTGTCTTTCTCTCTCTCTCTCTCTCCTCTCTGTCTCTCTCTCTCTCTGTTGATTAATAAAATACTGGCTGTTTAACCGCCCCCCCCCCCCCCCCCCCCCCCCCCCCCACACGCACACAGTCAGACTGTCCAAGCTAGAAGATGGATAGTGGCTTTAAACTGCAAGCAGTTATGGGTTTAACAATTACCTTATAAAGAGAGTGTTTGTGTGTCTGAGGGATGGGGTAGTGTGAAGCATGTGTGTGTATGGGGGGTGGGGTGTCAGTACAGTGCAGTGTATGTGTGTGTGTATAGATATATTCCAGATAAAATATATATTAGTAGATGTTTTCCCATAAAATGACCAAATCTGTACGTACAGATGTCCATCTTCTCCTGCCCACATTGTACATTGTATATATTAATGATCAACAGCATAGAAATAATGCGCCTTGTTTCAACGAAGGATGAAAACAGCTGAATTTAATATAACTACACTGAGTGATTTTTACTGACCGCCTTCTTTTTTCAGAACAATAGGCTAATCCAGCACATGATGCTACATTCCACAGCTGTGTGGATGCTAGTCAGCCCTGCATGGCTACATCCTGCTCAGAGCTGTCAGGACTGAGCAGCTCCCTGTGTTAGTTACCTGCTTCCCACAGGTAGCAGAAAGACAGATAGACAGACAGACAGACAGGAGGACAGACAGACAGACAGGCTGTCAGGAGGACAGACAGACAGACAGACAGACAGACAGACAGGCAGACAGGCAGGAGGACAGACAGACAGACAGACAGACAGACAGGCAGGAGGACAGACAGAAATGCAGGCAGACAGACAGACAGGCAGACAGACAGGCAGGAGGACAGACAGACAGACAGGCTGTCAGGAGGACAGACAGACAGACAGACAGGCAGACAGACAGGAGGACAGACAGACAGACAGACAGACAGGCAGGAGGACAGACAGAAATGCAGGCAGACAGACAGACAGGCAGACAGACAGGCAGGAGGACAGACAGACAGACAGACAGACAGGCAGACAGGCAGGAGGACAGACAGACAGACAGGCAGGAGGACAGACAGACAGACAGGCAGGCAGGAGGACAGACAGACAGACAGACAGACGGACAGACAGGCAGACAGACAGACAGAAATGCAGCCAGACAGACAGACAGACAGACAGACAAGCAGGCAGGAGGACAGACAGACAGACAGACAGACGGACAGACAGGCAGACAGGCAGGCAGGAGGACAGACAGACGGACAGACAGACAGACAAGCAGGCAGGAGGACAGACAGACAGACAGGCAGGCAGGAGGGCAGACAGACAGACAGGCAGGCAGGAGGACAGACAGACAGACAGGCAGGCAGGAGGACAGACAGGCAGACAGGCAGGAGGACAGACAGACAGACAGGCAGGCAGGAGGACAGACAGATGGACAGACAGACAGACAGAAATGCAGGCAGATAGACGGGCAGACGGATGGGTGGGCAGGCAGGCGGATGGATAGACAGACGGTGTTGTCTCCCACAGTATGTCACTGTCATCCTGCCACTCCTGCACTACTGGGCGAGCATCCCCTCCCCCACCACTGAGCGTATCCCATCAGGTCGTTCTCCACTGGCTCTGTTCAGCCGTGTATCTATACTGAATACCCTCGTGCCCCCCCTTTCCCCTGCTGCTTCCTTGCCCCTAGGGGGCATTTTTTACCCCCCCCCCCATCCCTGACCCAGTTTTGTGCAGGCTAAGGAGGGGGCAGTGTGTTAATCTTCTGCCCCACCCCGGAGCATCCCCCAGTCAATTCCAGGGCATGTGTGCGTCTGGGCTGAAGGGAGCCCGACATTCTGAGCGCTGATTTTAGGGGAATCACTGATCTGTCAGTCCTTGCTTAAGTCTTCTGAGGTCAAGCAGCCTGAGACAGCGAAAAAGCACGAGCATTTTCCACAAAGCAACATGGAGAATGGGGTCTCCACACAGAGGAGGGGTGGATCTTCCCTTGTGTTAGTGTGAGTACGGCAGGTTTCTTTGTTTCGGATTGGGGTCTAATAAATATTATAAATACTTTAATTTTGGCTGCAGATGCCTGAAAATTCTTAATATTTATGAAAAAGGTGTTACTCTTAATCTGCAGAATTTCAGTGATACCTAATAGGATAACATATTTATAATATTTGACCAAGGCCTGGTCACTACTTCAATTGCCTTTATGCTGTGCAGCATGTGTATATGTGTGTGCCTGTGTGTGTGCACGTGCGTGTGCGTGCGTGCGTGTGTGTGTGTGCGTGTGTGCATGTGTGTCAGTGTATGCCTGTGTGTGGGTGCATATGCATGTGTGTACGTGTGTGTTGTGTGTGTGCATGTGTGTGTGTGTATGTATGGGTGTGTGCATATGTGTGTGTGAGTGTGTGTGCATATGTGTGTGAGTATGTGTATGTGTGAGTGTGTGTGTGTGTGCCTGTGTGCGTGTGTGCGTGTGTGTGAAGTGTGTGTGTGTGTGTGTGTGTATACGTGTGTGTGTGGGTGTGTGTGTATGTATGGGTGTGTGCATATGTGTGTGTGAGTGTGTGTGCGTGTGTGCATATGTGTGTGAGTATGTGTATGTGTGTGTATACGTGTGTGTGTGGGTGTGTGTGTATAGTGTGTGTGCGTGTGTGTGTGTGTTTGTATGTGTGTGTGTGCGTGCGTGAGTGTGTGAGTGTGCGTGTGTGCGTGTGAGCGTGTGCGTGTGTGTGCGTGTATGTGTGCGTGTGTGCGTGTGTGTGTGCATATGTGCGTGTGTGTGTGTGAGCGTGTGTGCATGCGTGTGTGTGTGTGTGTGTGTGCGTGTGTGTGAGTGTGTGCGTGTGTGTGAGTGTGTGAGTGTGTGTGAGTGTGTGTGTGTGTGTGCGTGTGTGCGTGCGTGTGTGTGTGTGGGTGTGTGTGTGAGTGTGTGTGTGTGTGGGTGTGTGTGTGTGTGGCTGTTTATACATGCTTTGTGCCGCGTGACTCAGCTGTTATGTACTGTAGGATGTACAGCCGGAGATTCCTTTATTATTTATGATGCTTATGTCAGATTGTGAGTTGTGTTTATATGTACAGCATGCAGGACAATGTCTGGTTGCCTGCTTACTGTCGATTGTCCCCTGTCTGCTCCTGAGACAGGGGTGTGAAACCTGCTCCTGCTCCTGAGACAGGGGTGTGAAACCTGCTCCTGAGACAGAGGTGTGAAACCTGCTCCTGAGACAGAGGTGTGAAACCTGCTCCTGCTCCTGAGACAGGAGTGTGAAACCTGCTCCTGAGACAGGGGTGTGAAACCTGCTCCTGCTCCTGAGACAGGGGTGTGAAACCTGCTCCTGAGACAGGGGTGTGAAACCTGCTCCTGAGACAGGGGTGTGAAACCTGCTCCTGAGACAGGGGTGTGAAACCTGCTCCTGCTCCTGAGACAGGGGTGTGAAACCTGCTCCTGCTCCTGAGACAGGGGTGTGAAACCTGCTCCTGGAACAGGGGTGTGAAACCTGCTCCTGCTCCTGAGACAGGGGTGTGAAACCTGCTCCTGCTCCTGAGACAGGGGTGTGAAACCTGCTCCTGCTCCTGAGACAGGGTGTGAAACCTGCTCCTGAGACAGGGGTGTGAAACCTGCTCCTGGAACAGGGGTGTGAAACCTGCTCCTGCTCCTGAGACAGGGGTGTGAAACCTGCTCCTGCTCCTGAGACAGGGGTGTGAAACCCGCTCCTGCTCCTGAGACAGGGGTGTGAAACCTGCTCCTGCTCCTGAGACAGGGGTGTGAAACCTGCTCCTGCTCCTGAGACAGGGGTGTGAAACCTGCTCCTGAGACAGGGGTGTGAAACTTGCTCCTGGAACAGGGGTGTGAAACCTGCTCCTGAGACAGGGGTGTGAAACCTGCTCCTGAGACAGGGGTGTGAAACCTGCTCCTGCTCCTGAGACAGGGGTGTGAAACCTGCTCCTGCTCCTGGAACAGGGGTGTGAAACCTGCTCCTGCTCCTGAGACAGGGGTGTGAAACCTGCTCCTGAGACAGGGGTGTGAAACTTGCTCCTGAGACAGGGGTGTGAAACCTGCTCCTGAGACAGGGGTGTGAAACTTGCTCCTGAGACAGGAGTGTGAAACCTGCTCCTGAGACAGGGGTGTGAAACTTGCTCCTGAGACAGGGGTGTGAAACCTGCTCCTGAGACAGGGGTGTGAAACCTGCTCCTGAGACAGGGGTGTGAAACCTGCTCCTGCTCCTGAGACAGGAGTGTGAAACCTGCTCCTGAGACAGGGGTGTGAAACCTGCTCCTGCTCCTGAGACAGGGGTGTGAAACCTGCTCCTGGAACAGGGGTGTGAAACCTGCTCCTGAGACAGGGGTGTGAAACCTGCTCCTGAGACAGGGGTGTGAAACCTGCTCCTGCTCCTGAGACAGGAGTGTGAAACCTGCTCCTGAGACAGGGGTGTGAAACCTGCTCCTGCTCCTGAGACAGGGGTGTGAAACCTGCTCCTGAGACAGGGGTGTGAAACCTGCTCCTGCTCCTGAGACAGGGGTGTGAAACCTGCTCCTGAGACAGGGGTGTGAAACCTGCTCCTGCTCCTGAGACAGGAGTGTGAAACTTGCTCCTGAGACAGGGGTGTGAAACCTGCTCCTGAGACAGGGGTGTGAAACCTGCTCCTGCTCCTGAGACAGGGGTGTGAAACCTGCTCCTGCTCCTGAGACAGGGGTGTGAAACCTGCTCCTGAGACAGGGGTGTGAAACCTGCTCCTGCTCCTGAGACAGGGGTGTGAAACCTGCTCCTGCTCCTGAGACAGGGGTGTGAAACCTGCTCCTGAGACAGGGGTGTGAAACCTGCTCCTGCTCCTGAGACAGGGGTGTGAAACCTGCTCCTGCTCCTGAGACAGGGGTGTGAAACCTGCTCCTGAGACAGGGGTGTGAAACCTGCTCCTGAGACAGGGGTGTGTAATTTTACCAACTAAAAACATTACTCTTGAAGGAATTCTTTGTCAGACATCCCCTAGTATAAAATCATAGCATTGGTTGATCATGAAAATCATGGGATTTGAATATGCAACATTTACTTTTCATGGCAGTTATATCTGTGGCCTTAAATCTAATCATCTGTCCATACTCATCAAAAGTGCCAGTTAAGAACAATTGTCTGTTTGTTTCTGTTAACAAGGCTGCATTTCTGGTTGGAAGGAAAACCAGCATATGCCAGTGGGTCCCAGGACCCAGTCTCTGCTTCACTGTTCTAGAACATTCTCAGGATAGAGCGGAAATCTGTGTTCCAGTGTTCTAGAACATTTTTGGTTGATCATGAAAATCATGGGATTTGAATATGCAGCATTTACTTTTCATGGCAGTTATATCTGTGGCCTTAAATCTAATCATCTGTCCATACTCATCAAAAGTGCCAGTTAAGAACAATTGTCTGTTTGTTTCTGTTAACAAGGCTGCATTTCTGGTTGGAAGGAAAACCAGCATATGCCAGTGGGTCCCAGGACCCAGTCTCTGCTTCACTGTTCTAGAACATTCTCAGGATAGAGCGGAAATCTGTGTTCCACTGTTCTAGAACATTTTTGGGAGAGAGTGACAATCTGTGCTCCAATGTTGTAGAACATTCTCAGGAGAGAGCACCAGTCTCTGCTCCACTGTTCTAGAACATTCTCAGGAAAGAGTGGCAGTGTTTGCTCCACTGTTCTAAAACATTCTCAGGAGAGTGTCAGCCTCTGCTCCACTGTTCTAGAACATTCTCAGGAGAGTGTCAGCCTCTGCTCGACTGTTCTAGAACATTCTCATGAGAGAGTTCATTCTCAGTGTTTGCTTTATTGCTGCCTCTTTGCAGCTGGCACGGTGGCACAGTGGTTGGTGCTGCTGCCTCACAAGAAGGAGAATCTGGGTCCCAGCCGGCTGGATCCTCTCTGTGTGTTCACGTGGGTCTCCTCCTCTCACACTGGGTCTCCTCCGCCCACACTGAAAGATATGCAGGTCAGGTTAGCTATACTCCTGACATTGCCCTTGACCATGGCACTGACCTCAGAACTGGAATTGGTCCCCAGGCACTGCACTGTGGCTGCCCACTGCTCCTCAGTAGCTAAGAGGGGTCAAATACAGAGGACATATCACCCCATGGGGGTTCAATAAAGTATATCTTATCTTATTTTGGCGTATCTTATCTTAGTGTATTTTATCTTATCATATCTTATCCTATCTTACCTTAGCATATCTTATTTTATCTTATCTTCTCTTATCTTATCATGTCTTATCGTATACTATCTTATCTTGTCGTATCTTAGCCTATGTTATTGTATCTTATCGTATCATACCTTATCTTATTTTATCTTATCGTACCGTATCTTATCGTACCGCATCTTATCTCATCTTATCATATCATATTGTATCTTATTGCATCTTATCTTATCAAACCTTGTCTTATCTTATCTTATCTTATCTTATCTTATCTTATCTTATCTTATCTTATCTTATCTTATCATATCATATCGTATCTTCTTGCATCTTATCTTATCAAACCTTATCTTATCGCATCTTATCTTATCGTATCATATCTTATCTTATCGAATCTTATGTTATCTTATGTTATCTTGTCTTATCGTATCTTCCCTGCCCTGGACTGGAGCTGCTGGTGTACTCTGGCAGGACTGTCATTCTCCTCTCAGTTTGAGTGCAATGCTGGAATAATGGCACTGGCCTGTCTTATCATTTATTTCACATTTTTAATGACTGGAAGTAGATGAAAGTCTGTGAGTTTCAGAATGGGCTCTCACTATGCATTGTGTCTGGCATAGTGTATCAGTCTTTTGTAATGTCAATAAGCAAATAATGACAGATGAATAGTTTGATTATGTTGTGATATTTTAAGCAGTTATATATGGTGTATATGGTGTATATGCATGCATATGGAACCCAGTTTTGGTCAGAATTACATAAATTAATCTGCCTTTATGATATAAGTATTCATATGAATAAATGTGGCATATAATAAACTGTGAAATAATTCAATAGCTCAATAATATTATAAAATATTATTTCATTATACTCATTTTCACAAAAGCATTGTTACATTTAACATTATTTTCTTTTCATAATAGCTGTTTTTTTTTCAAAATGGCTTTTTTCAAAAGACTGCTTTCATTTCATAATGGTGCCTTTCCAAATGGTGCATTTCCAAACAGCTATGTTTCATTTCATGACACTTTTATTTCATGGTGAGGTCATCTGTCAGTCAACACAAGTGGTTTGGGGTCAGACAAGACTGGTTGCTCATACTTTGAAACCAGAGAAACAACACACCGCACTACTCTAAAACATTAAAGCATATTTTAGATTTTACACTGGAATGACAGTCACTCTGCAGTCCCGTAGGACAGTGTGCAGATTTTACACTGGAATGGCAGTGACTCTGTAGTCCCGTAGGACAGTGTGCAGATTTTACACTGGAATGGCAGTGACTCTGCAGTCCCGTAGGACAGTGTGCAGATTTTACACTGGAATGGCATTGACTCTGCAGTCCCGTAGGACAGTGTGCAGATTTTACACTGGAATGGCAGTGACTCTGCAGTCCCGTAGGACAGTGTGCAGATTTTACACTGGAATGGCAGTGACTCTGCAGTCCCGTAGGACAGTGTGCAGATTTTACACTGGAATGGCAGTGACTCTGCAGTCCCGTAGGACAGTGTGCAGATTTTACACTGGAATGGCAGTGACTCTACTGTCCCGTAGGACAGTGTGCAGATTTTACACTGGAATGGAGCTGCTGTCTGATATTGAGTACTGATACTGATATACAGCTCTGGAAATAATGAAGAGACCGCATCAAATTTCACAGTTCTCAGTTCTACTTATTGACCACATTCAATTTTAATTCCAAACAAAAATATTTCCATTCATAAAATTTATTTGCAGAAATTGGCAACTGGACAAAATAATAAAAATACGCTCTTTTGTTATGCAATAATAAATAATAATGCAAACTAAACACCCATAAATAATAAAAATGACAATGTCTTCCTTAGGAAGGGTTTAAATATAGGTAGAGTAACCCCGTCCTCATCAGTTAATATGGAATGGTCTCATTTGCACATGTGCAGTGGGAGACAGTGGTTTAATGACAGGCTTAGAGTCTTGCTTGGATAAGCTGTGATGGAGCAGAAAGTTCTGTGAAAGTAAGGGTCCATTTATTACTGTTACTTCATCTTTCTGTCTGATTGGCTGATCCTGTCCAAGGCAGCGCAGATCTGGCCTGTGATGTAAGGGTCTGTGGTGATTGGCTGCTATGGACATGAGGCACGCTGGGTCGAGCTGCTAACAGTAAACTGAGAGCATCAGCAGTGAGACTGAGAGCTGGACTGCTGGACCACCAATAAACAGCAGCCCCTTCATTCAAAATACACACCGCACACAGGCCTGTCTGTGTGTGTGTGTGTGTGTGTCTGTCTGTGTGTGCGTGTGTGTTTGTGAGAGACAGAGAGAGAGAGAGAGAGTGTGTGTGTGTGTGCATGTGTGTGTGTCTGTCTGTGTGTGTGTGTGAGAGAGACAGAGAGAGAGAGAGTGTGTGTGTGTGTGTGTGTGAGAGAGACAGAGAGAGAGAGTGTGTGTGTGTGCGTGTGTGTGTGTCTGTGTGTGCGAATGTGTGTTTCTTTGTGTGTGTGTGTGCATGTGTGTTTCTGTGTGTGTGGGTGTGTGTGTGTGTTTGTGTGTGTGCGTGCGTGTGTGTGTGTGTGTGTGTGTTTCTGTGTGTGTGGGTATGAGAGAGAGAGAGTGTGTGTGTGTGTTTCTCCACCAACCCAACAGAACTGGAGTTATGTACATCTGCACATATGCTGGAAGAAGGCCTATACTAGCATTAGCGCTGGCTGTCCAGAACTCGCCGTTGCATTACATTACATCACATTGCTGCCATTTGGCAGACACTGTTATTGACAGTGACTCTGAATGAGAGGTTTGAGGCACTGGATCCTGACAGCCAGCTGGGTGAGATGAGCAGAGCTGTGCTTCAGTCTCCGGCCACAGACCCCTGTGTCTCGCTCTGGTGACTGCAGTGTTAATTGGGCAGTCTGGGGCAGGATGACAGCAGCGCTGGAACATTAGCCTTTTCTCTAATGAGCTCTGTGTTCTGCTTGTTTATTCAGATTGTGAGCAGAGCTGTCAGTGAACTGAGAACTCCTCTCTCAGTCAGAATACTCCTCTCTCAGTCAGAACACTCCTCTCTCAGTCAGAGTACACCTCTCTCAGTCAGAGCACTCCTCTCTCAGTCAGAGTATACCTCTCTCAGTCAGAACACTCCTCTCTCAGTCAGAATACTCCTCTCTCAGTCAGAGCACTCCTCTCTCAGTCAGAGCACTCCTCTCTCAGTCAGAGTATACCTCTCTCAGTCAGAACACTCCTCTCTCAGTCAGAGTATACCTCTCTCAGTCAGAACACTCCTCTCTCAGTCAGAGTATACCTCTCTCAGTCAGAACACTCCTCTCTCAGTCAGAGTATACCTCTCTCAGTCAGAACACTCCTCTCTCAGCCAGAACACTCCTCTAAGTCAGAACACACCTCTCTTATTCAGAACACTCATCTCTCAGAGCACTCCTCTCTCAGTCATAACACTCCTCTCAGAGCACTCCTCTCTCAGTCAAAACACACCTCTCTCTGTCATAACACTCCTCTCAGAGCACTCCTCTCTCAGTCAGAACACACCTCTCTGTCAGAGCACTCCTCTCTCAGTCAAAACACCAAAACACACCTCTCTCAGTCATAACACTCCTCTCAGAGCACTCCTCTCTCAGTCAGAACACTCCTCTCTCAGTCAGAACGCTCCTCTCTCAAAGCACTCCTTTCTCAATCAGAGCACTCCTCTCTCCGTCAGAGCACTCCTCTCTTAGAGCACTCCTCTCAGTCAGAGCACTCCTCTCTTAGACCACTCCTCTCTCAGTCAGAGCACACCTCTCTCAGAACACTGGGACCTCCGGAGGGTGGTTTAGGTGTGGACAGGCTGCACTGCCTGACACACTCCATGGAACAGGTTTCCTCAAGCAGTGGGAAAGAGGTTGGAAATGGGAGGGAGGGAGTTGGGGAATTGGGGAGGAAGGGGGTTGGGGAATGTCAGTGATGGAGCTGACTGATGGGGGAGCTGAGGAGAAAACGCGGTTTCGAACGTGCCCTGTATGACTGGGCGAAAGGCTCATTTCTGCGCTGATCTGATTATCTCTACACCACTGCCACTCAGTCCTCGCTCAGGGAACAATGCATGTATCTGTAAATAAATCCTAAACAGAGTAAATTCAGTTTATTCTATATGGAAATTATGGTTTTTCAACCGTTGGATTGCCGCTGTAATATTAGTTAATACTTTTGCATGTGTTTATGCGTGTGTGTGTTTATGATTGTATGTGTTTATATGTGTGTGTGCTTGTGTGTGTGTGTGTATGTGTGTGTGTTTGTGTGAGTGTGTCTGTGTGTGTGTCTGTGTGTGCATGTGTGTGCGTGTGTGTGTGTGTGCATGTGTGTTTTTGTATGTGTACGTGTGTGTATGGAGTGTGTGTGTGTGTGTGTGTATGGAGTGTGTCTATGTGTGTGTGCATGTATGTGTATGTGTGTATGTGCGTGTGTGTATGTGTATGTGTGTGTGTGCGTGTGTGTATGTGTGTGTGTGTGTGTGGTGTATGTGTGTGTGTGTGTGTGCGTGCGTGCGTGTGTCTGTATGTGTGTGTGTGTATGTGTGTGTATGTGTATGTGTGCGTGTGTGTATGTGTGTGTGTGTGTGTATGGTGTATGTGTATCTGTGTGTGTATGTGTGTGTGTGTGTGTGTGTGTGCGTGTGTGTGTGTATGCAGTGTGTGTGTGTGTATGTGTGTCTGTGTGTGTATGTGTGTGTTGGTGCGTGTGTTTGCGTGTGTGTGTGTGTGCGTGTGTGTGCGTGTGTTTGCGTGTGTGTGTGTGTGTGCGTGAGTGTGTGAGTGTTGGTGCGTGTGTGTGCGTGTGTTTGCGTGTGTGTGTGTGTGCGTGGGCGTGAGTGTGTGTGTGCGTGTGTGTGTGTGTGTGTGTGCGCGTGTGAGTGTGTGTGTGCGTGTGTGTGTGTGTGTGTGAGTGTGTGTGTGCGTGTGTGTGTGTGTGTGTGTGAGTGTGTGTGCGCGTGTGTGTGTGCGTGTGTGTGTGAATATGGATGTTCTCTGGTCTGCTCAGACAGACTACATTCCTGGCATTGTACTACACAGCCCCAGCAGCAGCCTTATATGGACAGAGAGATCAATTCTGCATGTTTCACTGAGAACAGCCTTCCTGAGCTTGGCTTGGCCCCACAAACTATAGAGCATAAGTCTCTGAGGCTCAGAACCACCCACCTCTAGTCTCAGTGGGCAGAAGGGGGCCTCACCCTACTTAGTGTTTTGAGCACCTAATTAAGCTTGTTATTAAGCTCATTATGTGGATGAAAGAGCCGTTAATGGTGTTCTGAAGCACATCTCGCTGGAGCTGTCTGGTCTTCTGGACAGGAGTCCGTGACAGCGATGGGCACTATTTCAAAAACACGCCTCTGAAATGCCAGCTTCTTCAGTACATGCAAAGCCTTGTACATCTGCACCATAGTGACTGGAGATTATAGGTGCATTTATTGTTGAGGGATTTTATATTTTTAAACATTCGCATTTTTGTCCTGTCCTGGCTGGTGACTGCTGCTGTGGAGTCAGTGTTTGGGACAAAGGCAGATGTGGTATTAAAACAGAGATGTAGCATACGCACTGAGGTGTGGTATAAGAGTTGAGATGCGGTATAATAGCTGAGATGTGGTATACGCACTGAGACGTGGTATAAGAGCAGAGATGTGTTATAAGTTCTGAGATGTGGTGTAAGAGCTGAGATATGGTATAAGTTATGAGATGTGATATACGAGCTGAGATGTGGTATAGGAGGTGAGATGTGGTATAAGCGCTGGGATGTGGTATAAGTTCTGAGATGTGGTATAAGAGAAGAGATGTGGTATAGGAGCTGAGATGTGGTATAAGAGCTGAGATGTGGTATAAGAGCAGAGATGTGGTGTAAAAGCTGAGATGTGGTATAAGAGCTGAGATATGGTATAAGCGCTGGGATGTGGTATAAGTTCTGAGATGTGGTGTAAGAGCTGAGATGTGGTATAAGCACTGATATGTTGTGTAGGAGCTGAGATGTGGTATAAGCACTGAGATGCGGTGTAAGAGCTGAGATGTGGTATAAGCGCTGGGATGTGGTATGAGTTCTGAGATGTGGTCTAGGAGCTGAGATGTGGTATAAGCACTGAGATGCGGTGTAAGAGCTGAAATGTGGTATAAGAGATTAGATGTGGTATAAGAGCTGAGATGTGGTATAAGCACTGATATGTGGTGTAGGAGCTGAGATGTGGTATAAGAGATTAGATGTGGTATAAGAGCTGAGATGTGGTGTAAGAGCTGAGATGTGTTATAAGAGCTGAGATGTGGCGTAAGAGCTGAGATGTGGTATAGGCACTGATATGTGGTGTAAGAGCTGAGATGTGGTATAAGAGATTAGATGTGGTATAAGAGCTGAGATGTGGTGTAAGAGCTGAGATGTGTTATAAGAGCTGAGATGTGGCGTAAGAGCTGAGATGTGGTATAGGCACTGATATGTGGTGTAAGAGCTGAGATGTGGTATAAGAGATTAGATGTGGTATAAGCACTGAGATGTTTTATAAGCGCTGAGATGTGGTATAATATGTGAGCACATTGGGGTGCAGGGGTTACTCTGAAAATCTCAGCCATCCTCTGCACACTGCTGTGGTCTGGCTAGTGTTGAGCCTCTGCCTGTGTGTCTGTTCACCATATCACTGCTCCACTGCCAGCCCATTGCCAATCACCCCCAGGCTGTCCGCACACCAGCATTTTCCAGATTGGCTGGTCTGCTTCTGTCATTCTGCCTCTTTTTAACAGCCGATCCTCATTGTGAGTCCTGGCCTCAACTGTCTGCTTGTGAGCTGTTGTTGGGCAGATTTACAGGATGCTGACAGACCAACAGCTGTGCCAGCCGCTGTACTTGTGTTCTGTACCGCAGTTACTACTGAGCTACCGTATGAGCTACTGTATGCTTGATAGCTGCTCGCTGACTCTTCAAGACCTGGGTCCAATACTCTGGGTCCACTGACTCTTTAGATGCTGATAAACTTTGGGAATACTCCGTCAGAACCCTTAGAATGTTCCATAAAACATGCTGCTTATCAAATGTACCAACCGAATGTACCATAAGAAACAAGAATCTTCTGAATACTGGGGAGAATAGAATTGAGCAGATCTGTGGAAACGGTGGCTAGTTGTGCTCTGACGGGTACACCAGTGCACCTTCCCTCTTTGACCTATCATGGACAAATAAGGCTCAGCAACGTAGCTGAAACTCTTTTCTGTTTCCTAGTTGGACATAATTGTTGCTTTAATTTCGATGTGTAAGTAGCTTGGTTAAAATTAGGCATGCAAGAGCATGCAGTGTGGCAGCTACCCACTGGCCTGAAAACTTAATCTCAGCTACGCCTCGCTGGTACTGGGAGTGAAGAGTCTATATCACCTCTGAACTGAGAAGGGTGAAGAGTCTATATCACCTCTGAACTGAGAAGGGTGAAGAGTCTATATCACCTCTGAACTGAGAAGGGTGAAGAGTCTATATCACCTCTGAACTGAGAAGGGTGAAGAGTCTATATCACCTCTGAACTGAGAAGGGTGAAGAGTCTATATCACCTATGAACTGAGAAGGGTGAAGAGTCTATATCACCTATGAACTGAGAAGGGTGAAGAGTCTATATCACCTATGAACTGAGAAGGGTGAAGAGTCTATATCACCTATGAACTAAAAAGGAAGTACCCCTGCAATGAAGAAGAACCGGCAAGAAATAAGCAGTGGTGGACAAAGTACACAACTTCATTACTTGAGTCAAAGTATAGATACCCCTGGTCAGATATTACTCCACTACAAGTGAAAGTTGTTCAGTCAAATTTTTACTTGAGTTAAAGTACTGGAGTACTTACTTTTAAAAATACTTTTCGTACATTTCATTTTTAATGCACAGGCACTGTTGTATTGTTTCTACAATGCATTTACAGAAGCTCATTTACAGATGCATTTTTATTTTTTTTTATTAGATAGCAACACATGACAGACGGGCTAAATTGGGGTTTGGGAGGTGGGTGGACCCTGAGATCCGGTGGGAGGTGGGTGAAAAAAGGTACAAACCAATGAATGTCTCAGCTCAAAATAGTTGTATCTTTAATGTATTGTGCACAGAATTGTAATTAAGGAAAACAATGGTTTAAAAAGAATGTATACTATTGATTCAAGCTTTCACATAATATATTTCAAGTTTATTGAGTGTCATTAATGCTGAGAATTTTTTTTACCCACGAAAATAATCGGTCATCCTCCTCGTCCTCACTTTTTCCTCCTTTATCCAACTTTCTTAAACTGGTGAGGCGCAAAACGTTCCTTTAAACAAATCATTGGTCTCAAACTGTTTTTAATTAATTTTTAATGATTAACAAGCATGCAAACATCTGGCTAATCAAATGGAAAGGGACACAGCTTCTTCGCATTGTGTTAGGGAGATTAAATGACAAATGCGATTTAGAAAAATCCGTTTTAATCGCTAAGCAGTGGCGGAATCTTCCCGATCTCCTTGAGTATCAATACAATTAATCCACAAAATAAGCTACTCAATACTATCATATATAGCCAGCTCTCCCCAAATAGGCAGCTTTAGCGAGTAGGCTAGGCCGTATAGCCTACATTTATTTTCATTTGCAGTACGAAATTGTGCACATTTTTAATCAACATTATTTGCGGATACACTTCTTTCTCCACACTCGTATTCATGGCAAATATCTGCAATGCGTAGCTAAATTGTAAACAAAACTGAAGTGCAGGTTTTGTTTTTGCTGGTTATTCTGAGAGCTAACATAGTAGATAACAAATAAGATACACCAGTCTATTAAGTGTAGACTACTTGGTGATTAAAACGGATTTTTAACAGATAAATTGAATTTATGATTGAATCCCCCTAACACGGTATGAAGACGCTGTGTGTTAGGCTACTTGTCATTTGGTTAATCCGATCATTGGCACGCTTGATTATAAGGGAAAATTACTAATGAAAATAGGTTGAGATCAATGATTAGTTTAAAGTAAAGTTTTGCACCCCACCAATTTTCAGCTCACCAGTCGCCGCTGAATAAAACGTTGTGTAGCCTGTGTGGGAAATATTCAATCCTAGCTTATCTGCTGACCAGCAACCTGCTGATTTTGCTTAAGCAAACAAAGTTGCCATTAATAATAGCCGGCATTCATGGGGGCTGTTTATTCACCTCTCTTTAAAATGTTGCATAGATGAAATTACATGTTAATGAAACTACCTACCACGTCCGCTTCCAATCAATCAAGACAATCAACGATATTTTTATTTCTGTGCTGTCTATATAAATGACTGTTCCTCCTGAGTTTTTTTTTCTTCGGATTTTTGATTGGTTGAGCGAGTAACTGGCTAGAGGGAACACATGGACTGGAGCCTAAATGAACTGGATTGCCAGTTATTTGTAAAACTGCCGGTCAAAATTATTTATTTATTTACCAAAGGTGGGTGGACGCCTTCCCCTGATGATAGATAGCATTGCCTGAAATGTGAAACAGTTGGATGACCCTTCGCTCAAATTCCATAAAATTTCATCTGCCAATCCTAGTATAAAAACTGCAACCACAACAAGCTCAGACAACTTCATAATTAGCAAACGGGCTACCGTTAGCTAACGTTTACATACCTCAACATGCTTTTTCAGGTTGGACGGCGAGTTTTTGAATGCAGCGATGTAGTTCGTGCGCGGTAAGCAGAGCAAACATTTAAAACAATATGAATCTTTCTGAATTTCACAAATCTCAAACATGGACCTGAGATATGGCCATGGGTGCTCTGGTGGTGAAAAATCATCCTTATCTTCTGCCGTCGCCATAATCACCGCCGCCAAGTTCAAATTGAACTGTTCAACCACTGGTGCAACAAGCAAGCACTTTGAACTTGACCAACAGCGTATTAGGAGTAGGCTACTGTGATTGGTTTTTCTCCTGTGAGGAACACAGCGTGTGGCCAATCCCATTTTAGAAAATAAAAAAATATTCAACTGTTAAGTTCAAAGCTATGCTTCAAAATAACGAGTAACGACAACCTTCATAGAAATGTAGTGGAGTCAAAAGTACAATATTTATCTTTCAAATGTAGTGGAGTAAAAGTTATAAGTTTCCAAAAAAATAAATACTCAAGTAAAGTACAGATACTCGAAAAATGTACTCAAGTACTGTACTCAAGTAAATGTACTTCGTTACTGTCCACCACTGGAAATAAGTATTTTAAAATTAATGTGTTCATATGTACAGCCTGGAAAAAGAACATCACTGTAACAGACCTTGGTCAAATACGTATTTCTTTTGAATTCAATTACTTTTCTGTGCTCTATTGATCTTGCCTGGTGTAATTGAGCCTGCTAATATGACCAGAAGGTGGGGTTTGCACTTTTTGGGAGTATTTCATTGGTCCTAATACACCAGACAAGATCAGTAAAGCATAGAAAAGTATTTGAATCCATAACAAATACATATTTGACCCAGATCTTGCACGAGCCGCTTTGGAATTACTTCAAGTGTATGTTCTTGCTTTAAACTTTTTCTGATCGAGGGACAGCCACCCAGGCTCAATAGCCTCCAGGGTCCCCCTAGTTATAAAGGGTGCATTTGAAAAAAAAGGTTCCATATTTTGAAGTATTTTCCCAAATCTATGTATAGTAATTGCATGTAAAGTCTGCAGGGATTGCAGACCCCCTGTTGAATATCCATACTTTAAACCACAAACCCATGATGCCCACATACCAGCCTTTGTGAAGCCAGTGGACCATCATAATCTTCTGTGTGTAAAATATCCTGTGGAATTGGATACAGATGGCGGGAGGTTTAGAGCGGGCAGGCTCTGGAGCGCGCTCATTGTGTGTGCTGGCAGGCTGCAGGAAGGCTGCTGATTGGTGGGGAGCAGACCCCCCCCCCCCCCCCCCGGCTGGTGCTGGTGTGCTCCGGTTCTGCACCAGTTCTTGGGTTAATTGTGGGTCTGCAGTCTGCTGCTCGTGCTGCCTGCTGATTCTGCTGGCCTGCTTGCAGGAAAATAACCTACATGTCCCCGCAAACCACACCATCTCACACACCATCCCCACAAACCACACCATCTCACACACCATCCCCACAAACCACACCATCTCACACACCATCCCCGCAAACCACACCATCTCACACACCATCCCCGCAAACCACACCATCTCACACACCATCCCCACAAACCACAACATCTCACACACCATCCCCACAAACCACACCATTTCACACACCATCCCCACAAACCACACCATCTCACACACCATCCCCGCAAACCACACCATCTCACACACCATCCCCACAAACCACACCATCTCACACACCATCCCCACAAACCACACCATCCACTCACACACTACACTCCCCCACACTATCCCCACAAACCACACCATCTCACACACCATTCCCACATACCACACTCCCACACACACTCCATCCCCACACACCGCACTCCCTTACACACCGTCCCAACAAACCACACCCAATCCCACACCACTTGTTACATGGCTTAAACCTAAGTTTGCATTATTAAATGTATACCAACATTGTGTGTTTTTAGTGTTTTGCATTTTCTGCAAATAAATGTCAATGACAATATTTTAAATAAACTGAATGTAGTCAGTAGTTCATGAAAGAATATAAAAGTTAGATTTTGGAAAGACACATACGTACCATAAACTGTGAAACTGAAAATCTGCGGTGGTCTCTTAATTTTTTCTAGAGCTTTATGACGAGCTTCAAATTAAGCAAATTACTAAACATGGTATACTGCTCCAGGGCTCATGTTAAGTGTTAAACGTAATTCTGAACTATCCTGCCTGTGTTGATGCTGCAGAGACCTGACCTCTTGCCCCCCCCACCAATCCAGAGTCTGTGAGCCGGAGAGAGCGGGACGCTGCCGACCCCCCCGAGCGCCGACGCCATGAGCTGGAGCTTCCTCACCCGGCTCCTGGAGGAGATCCACAACCACTCCACCTTCGTGGGGAAGCTGTGGCTGACGGTGCTCATCGTCTTCCGCATCGTGCTGACGGCGGTGGGCGGGGAGTCCATCTACTACGACGAGCAGAGCAAGTTCGTCTGCAACTCGGGCCAGCCCGGGTGCGAGAACGTGTGCTACGACGCCTTCGCCCCGCTCTCGCACGTCCGCTTCTGGGTCTTCCAGATCATCCTGGTGGCCATGCCCTCGCTCATCTACCTGGGCTACGCCATCAACAAGATCGCCCGGCTGGAGGAGGGGGGCGGAGCCTGCCAGCCGGGGGCGGGGCCCCCGGGATTCACCCACAGGAGACCCCGCAAGATATTCTTCGGTGGGCGGGGCCAGGGGAGGGGCGTGTCCGAGGAGGCAGAGGAAGACCAGGAGGACGACCCCATGATCTACGAGGTGCCCGAGATGGAGGGGCGGATGGAGATGGCCCCGCCCCGGCGGAGGACGAAGGCGCGTCACGACGGGCGGCGGCGTATCCGTGCCGACGGGCTGATGCGGGTGTACGTGGCGCAGCTGCTGACGCGCACGGCTCTGGAGGCGGGGTTCCTGGCGGGGCAGTACGCCCTGTACGGCCTGGCCGTGCCGTCCGTCTTCGTCTGCTCCGACCCGCCCTGCCCGCACCGCGTGGACTGCTTCGTCTCGCGGCCCACGGAGAAGACCATCTTCCTGCGCATCATGTACAGCGTCACCCTGCTCTGCCTGGCGCTCGACCTGTGGGAGATGCTGCACCTGGGGGCGGGCACCCTCTGTGACATCATACGCCGCCGCCGGGGCCCGCCCCCCGAGGACGAGTACCAGCTGGGCTCGCTGGGGCCCGGGGTGGGGGCGGGAGTGGGCGGGGCCGGCGGCCCGGCGGGCGAGGACGAGAGCGGGGGAGGGGTGCCGGGCGGGGACTACGGCAGCTACCCCTTCTCCTGGAACGCCCCCCTGGCCCCGCCCGGCTACAACATCGCGGTGAAGCCCGAGCAGCCGCCGTACGCAGACCTGAGCAACGGCAAGATGGCCTGCCGGCAGAACCGGGCCAACATCGCCCAGGAGGAGCAGCAGCAGTTCGGCAGCAACGAGGAGAACTTCCCCACGGGGGAGACGCGCGTCTCCCTGCAGAAGGAGGTCCAGGAGGCGCAGGACCAGCTGGAGGCGGCGCTCCAGGCCTACAGCCGGCAGCACGAGGATGGGGAGAAGCCTCAGAGCAACGTGGCGCTCCCGCACCGCGAGCGGAAGCAGCGCGAGCGGAAGCAGCGCTCCGGATCCAAACACAGCAGCGCCAAGAGCAGGGAGGACTCCAGCACCAGCAGCGTCAGCAGCAACAGCAAGTCCGCGGAGACCAAGCCCTCTGTGTGGATCTGAGCTCTAACACTGAGGGGCACAAGAGCTGCAGCTCTGTGAGAATCGCACGCACACACGCACACTCTCACACGCACACACACACACACACACAAACACAAACACATTGTCCCACACCAGCATGACACCCCTGGGAGGGATATGTGGCAGAGCCGGGAAGTACCGTTGGTTGTCGCATTGAGAGAGAGAGAGAGCGCACCCACACAAACATGAAATCAAATAAACAGACACCTACCACCC
>CM077300.1:4170000-4202500 GCA_039654925.1 Anguilla pacifica | reverse complement strand
CTGAATCAGACTTGTGTCAGGGACAGATACTGCCCCCAGCTAGACCCCTGAATCAGACTGGTGTCAGGGACAGATACTGCCCCCAGCTAGACCCCTGAATCAGACTGGTATCCTTTCCAAGATGGACTGATGTAGGTTTCCTAAGGGCCGGTACTGATACCAGTATTTAATGGGTGGGTGGGAGATGTTATGTACACCCTGACAGTGATGTTGTCTCCTCAAAGTGAGAGACAATGGTGAGAGAGCCCCTGAATGAGAGGTACTGGCCTGGGCTGGGCTGGCCTGGCCTGGGCTGGCCTGGGCTGGGCTGGCCTGGGCTGGCCTGGGCTGGGCTGGCCTGGGCTGGGCTGGCCTGGGCTGGCCTGTGCTGGGCTGGGCTGGCCTGGCCTGGGCTGGGCTGGGCTGGGCTGGCCTGGGCTGGCCTGGGCTGGCCTGTGCTGGGCTGGGCCTCTCCACATCTGCCTGACACACAGCCCAAGTCTGTGGCACTGAGGACACAAGCGCCAGCGTATGACTGGCAGCTCAAAGGCCCGCCCCCACTGCACCTTGCTGACCATGTGACCCATTTCATAAAGCATCTGAGGGCCAGGATCAGTTTTGCCTCTAATCTCATGATGGATGAGGTTAGCATGCAGACAGGGGAGACTGATCCTGGATAGCCCTCCTACTCTGGTGTAGACACACTGGCATAAACACACTGGTGTAGACACACTGGCTTAGACACACTGGTGTAGACACACTGGTGCAGACACTAGCGTAGACACACTGGTGTAGACTACTGGCATAGAAACACTGGCATAGACACGCTGGTATAAACACACTGGCATAGATACACTGGCGTAGAAACACTGGCTTAGACACACTGGTGCAGACACTGGTGCAGACACGCTGGCGCAGACACACTGGTATAGACACACTGGTGTAGACACACTGGCGCAGACACACTGGTGTAGAAACACTGGTGTAGAAACACTGGCGCAGACACACTGATGTAGAAACACTGGCGCAGACACACTGGTGTAGACACACTGGCGCAGACACACTGGCGCAGACACACTGGTGTAGACACACTGACGCAGACACACTGGTGTAGAAACACTGGCGCAGACACACTGGTGTAGAAACACTGGCGCAGACACACTGGTGTAGACACACTGGCGCAGAAACACTGGTGTAGACACACTGGCGCAGACACACTGGTGCAGACACACTGGCGTAGCCACATTGGTGCAGACTCCGGGCTAGTTTCTGTCTCAGGGATAACAATTTCTTAGTGGAACTCTCACCACCACTCCTTTGTGAAAATACCTTTGTGAGAAACTTTACTTCTTCAGACACTCTTGATTTTTACAGTGTGTGATGTCATTTCTTAGTTTACTGAATTCTATTGCTCATATTAAGGGTCCCTCCCTACTCGTTCAAGGGCCCCCTCTAGTGGACAAAGACAGCAATGTTGCTGTCGAAGCAGATGAATGCAAAGCCATATCCTTTCCTTCTCTCTGTCGCAAATCTGTCATTTAACCAATACTGAACACACCTGGTGAGGAAGTGTGTTCAGTCACTGAACTTCAGGTAAATGATTGATTGTTTTACTGCCACAACTGTGCAAATGTTATCATTGTTACAGTGCTGACTGATGAACAGATACATGTGAGGGTATTTGTGCTACAATGAGATGAACTCTCGGCAGTGTTGATACCATAAAGCTGGAAACTGTTTCTACTGGGCGGCTTTGGGACTATGTGTCCCATTCTCTAGAATTTCAGGCTTTGGTTGCTGTATGTGAACCAGCAGTCTCAGGGCTACAGTGTGATACAATTTAAGCCATTCTGCTTAGAACTAAAGACTATTGATTCACTAGTGAGATGTCTCACTTTCAGCTCTTCACACTGAACTTGCTGTCTATGAGGAGACTGTAGACTCTGGGTAAAGCAGGTGCATGTAGGTACATGTTCTTTGAGCAATAACACAGTTCAGATCCATGTTTACAGAGGTGGAAAATCCAGGATGAGGAAGTAACAGTCCTTCCCAGTGTTTTGTTCCAATCACCTGGTTGGCACGATTCTTCAGCCATGAGGTAGAACTAGTTAGTGAACTCAGCTGGCTGAGTTCACAAAATGCATGGCAGGACTTTTATTATGAAGCCTGGACTTCGCAACGACATGTTTGGTTATGAATCTGACCACTGGTGACTTATTTATCATCAGTACAACAGCCAAGTGCGGTCAGGATCGAGCATTCATAAAGCCAGAGGCATGGGTGAGGAGCCGTTAGCAAATGCAGGAGGTTGTGTGGAAATACGGAATGTGGAATCCTCTTGCACAAATAAAAACTTCCCTATTGTGATGTCATTATCATATCAGCAGTTCACCCAAAAAGTGTTATAATGTTGTGAGACCATCCAAGCAGTATTGTGAGCCATATGTTCAGTACCGAGAGCTAGCTAACACCTTCCCAATGATTCTAAAATGTCTTCCTGAAATTAGGGCCTGCGCCCACAGTCCTGGCATTCTTGCAGCTACAGGTCTTCCATGTGATGTGTAAATTATACAGCAGTATGTAAGACTGCAGGCACATGCAATGTAAAGACGATTGAAATAATTTAATTAATAATTTCATTTTGTTGATGTTTTTTTGTGTTGGGGTTATTCTAAGAAAAGCTCCCTATTCATCACCAAGGCCAGACACTGTTCTTGTGAACAATGTGCCATGCTACTATGCAGCATGAGGTTAATGAGGTCTCCTGAGAGCTTCAGTGGGAAACACTGTTGCCCTGCTCTCTTGGTGTAAAGAGAAATAAATTTGTTTCTGACCATTCCTGTATATTGTGATAATGTGCAAAAATGATGTTTTTATTCTGTGGATTGTGAATTTGAATGTTTGAGCAACAAATACTTTTTAATGTCCATTTACTGATTTGTTTTTATATGAAATGTTTGACAAAAATATGAAGTGATCTACAATGTATCAGTTGGTGAATTACATTTATTTTTATTTTATTTTTTTACATTTTTTATTTTCTTTACTTGTAAATAGTTCCCAGAAAGCTGTGAGTGGTTTTCACAAGCTCTGTTTAAAGTAGACAGGGTCAGGGAAGCCTGCAAGGCATTCTGGGATATAGGCAGGGTCAGTGAGGGAAGCCTGCAAGGCATTCTGGGATATCACAGAGGGGTGTGTGGGACAATGGTGGCAGACAATCAGAGAGGGGAAAATCGTTCAGTCAGTTCTCAATGAAAAATGTAAAAAAAAAAAAGTGTAATTAAAGATTTCTAGGAATGGAGAAAATACAGATGTAATTTTCTCGAGGACGAGTCTTGGTAAGGCTTTACAGATGAGCGTGTGGGCCAAAATATTCTGTTCAACCTTCTGGGCTCTGGCACATTGGTTATCCTAACAACATATTTGTAAAGCTTTATCAGCACTGCAGTATGTGATTGGTTCCCTTTATCTGTGAGATTTGATTGGCTCTCTTTACCAGTACTGTTTGATTGGTTCCCTTTATCTGTGAGATTTGATTGGCTCTCTTTACCAGTACTGTTTGATTGGTTCCCTTTATCTGTGAGATTTGATTGGTTGTCTTTATTAGCACTGTTTGATCTCACTGATCTCTGGTGATTTGATCTGCCTTGGCAGTTCACCAGTTGTTTTGTATTAAGATATCTTTTTTACCCCAGCACAGTGCAAAAAGCACTGATGTTAATAGCACTCAGCTATATCCGTGGCTGATGATCTCAAATGAACTGCACTTCACCTGCTTTCGCTACAGCAGTAAGTTAACAGAATGTGCCAAAATGGTGAAGTGCTAAATGAAGCGTGCTAACCGTTCCCATGACTGGGAACTACACAACTGCTTCTGTTTGGTGATTCACATTGCAGTTGTGGCCAAATGCTATTTGTACAGGACTGCATCCTCTGAAAATGTGAGTCCCAGAACAGAGCTATAGGGGCTACGGCAGTCCCAGGAGTGGGCAGTGTGGAACAGCTGGCAATGGGGCTCCACTCTGTCCCAGAGTGCATTGCCGGGGGACAGCGAGGCGCAGAGCATTTCTGCTGTACATCTGAGCACCATTTGCTTGGGGTCCCCCATGGCTCCAGTCTGGGGACCCTCTGTGTGCAGTCATATGGAGGAAGGCAACCATCTTAGTTTCTGTACGTGCTTGGTTTCGAATGTTTTATTTTGTGCTCTGATCCAAGAAAATCACCTCTCCAACTGTTAATATCCAGGCCTTATATTGTAGAAGCAGGAAACAGATTTGGGTCAAATACAGTGTATTTTCAAAGTAATCCAGTTATTTTCCTAAAAATAACAAAACATCCTTCATTATTTAGAAATACTATTTTTAATTATCCTTTATTTATCCTAGAGAAAGGTTGAGACTCCAGAGACTGACATCATATGTTCAATGGGAACCTGGGAATTATTTCATATACATTTTTATATAATAATACAATTTTATATAATAATACATATAAACCCTGGCTGTCCAAGCAGAAAATGTTTCTCTGAAGTGTATTCCCATCCAGTGCTGAACAGAACAACACATGATCTGCAAAGATAATTGGTAATTTTTATGGATAATTTTAACCACATAAGCTATGCTATTGTTACTAATTTGGTTACAGGAAGTAATTACTGAGTAACTCCAACATAGGCAACATGGAAAAATAATTAGCGGTGTTCTTAATTGCACAATATTATGTGAATATTTTAAAATAGGCTATTCCTTCATGGTACACAGCAAATAAGTCTCGCCTGTTCATTCCACAACATATCAATCAATCAATCAATGAAATTTTATTTGTATAGCGTATTTTACAGCAGTTGTCACAATACGCTTTACAGACAACCCTGGCAACGGTGCCTCTAACTGTTGTTTCATGTTTCCTATATTGGAGTAACTTAATAATAACCTCTTGTTACCAAATTAGTTACAGTTGAACTACACAGGTAAAGCTGCAACTTAATTTAAAGTGTTACAGATACTTATTTATGTCAGTGCCAAAACATTGTTTATGTACAAAGATAATGTGTGTGTGTCTATAATGGAAATGTGTTTTGTTTGTTTTTGGGGGTGGGGTGGCGGGTTGTCCTGTTTTTGGGTTTGAAGTGTGTTAAGGTACACTTGGAGGATCTTACCACATTTGGAAAAAAGATTTTGGAAACTTTTTATGTATGAAAAATCTTACAAAATGCATGTCCAGAATTATTTTGTTAATAAAATTAAATATCATTTGAGAATAAATGTTTTGCTTCCCTCTGTAATTTCCCTGTCCCTCTGTCAGTTGGATGTAGTGAATGAGACAGGTGAACAGGTGACATGAAATGCTGCTGTTTCTCCTGAAATCTCCCCACCTGTCTGCATCACAATCACAATGTGTTGTGATTGGACAAGAACAGGCACATCTCCCATCCTCTCTTCTACATGAACCCCTGACAGGAAAAGGAAATGACATAGAGAGGAAGGATCCTGTTGCTGCACTATCTCTCCTCTCTCCTTTTTCATCACATCTTTTTCCTGTCACATCATTTGTGCATTTTCTCACTTTTAGTCTTCTACATTATCATGTTTCTAATTCTAGAAATACTATATATAAAGTGGAACTATTAGTGAATCTGTTAGGCACTACTAATGATATGTATTTAATACAAATACAGTTCAGGCCAAAGTTTACATACACCTAGGCTAAAGACATTCAAACGCAATTTTTCACAACTCCACACATTTCATGTTACCATACATTTCCTGTGTTAAGTCCATTTGGCTATATACTTTATTTCCATGAGAGGTCATTTCAAAATAATAGCTAACCTGTCAAAAGTGTATATACACTTTGATAGTATTCAGTGACATTGCCTTTTAATTGCTTAACTTGAATCAAATTCTTGGGGTAGCCTTCCACAAGCTTTTCCCAATACTTCACTGGAATTTTTGCCCATTCCTCCTGACAGAACTGGTGTAACTCAGTCAGGTTTGTGGGCTTCCTTGCTCAGACTTAATTTTTCAGTTCATTCCACAAATTTTCTATGGGATTCAGGTCAGGGCTTTGTGATGGCCATTCCAATACTTTCACTTTAACCCATTTTGTTACAACTTTGGAGGTAAGCTTAGGATCATTGTCCTGCTGGAAGACCCAGTTGCGACCAAGTTTCTAACTGATGTCTTGAGGTGTTGCTTCAGTATTTCTAGATAATCCTCCTTCCTCATGATGCCATGTATTTTCTGAAGTCCCCTTTCCAGGAAAACACCCCCACAACATGGTGCTGCCACCCCCATGCTTCATAGTTGGGATGGTGTTCTTCAGATTAAAAGCCTCACCCTTTTTCCTCTACACATAGCACTGATCATAATGGCCAACCAGTTCAATTTTTGTTTCATCTGACCACAGAACAATCCTCCAAAAGGCTAGGTCTTCGTCCTGGTGATCACCTGCAAACTTCATTCTGGCTTTTTTATGCCAGTCTTGTAGTAGGGGCTTCTTCCTTGCATGACAGCCTTTCAGGCCTTGGTGATGTAGGATTCTCTTGATTGTGGATGTAGCTTTGGTAGCTGATGCCTCCAACTCCTCCAGTTCCTTTGTTGTCTTGGGGTTCAGTTGAACCTTTCGGAGCAAAGTTTGTTCAGTCCTGGAAGTTAATTTGTGCCTCCTTCCTGAACAATGCAGTGTTTCTGTGGTCCAGAGATTTTTATATTTGCATACAATTGTTTGTACAGATGCTTGTGGTACCTTCAGTTGTTTGAAAATTGCTCCTAAGAAGGAACTGGACTTGTGGAGGTCCACACATTTTTTTCTGAGGTCTTGACTGAGTTGCTTGGATTTTCCCTTGGTATCAAGGGCAAAAGTCATTACATCAATTTCTGGAATCTTCCAGACTGTTTAAAGGGACAGTCATCTTGGTGTATGTAAACTTTTGGCCTCGACTGTACATGAACACATTGGTATTTATTTAGAATAAATGTTTCACAACATCAGATCTGTCAATAAAAGTTTTATATAAATACTTTAGAAAGCCATCATGCTACAGTATGATAGGTTAAAATGAATGATGAACCACATGGACTACTGGGACATTTTCATTAACACCAATAACACCCTGTAAAAACTGAATTAGTCACACTTTCAGGAATAAACATTCACACAAGACACTCAATGGTATGTGATATTTGGGAAACCTTGTCTTGACCCTTAAGTTTTAGCTGTGTGTATAGATTTCCAGGTCCTGGGGGAGTGCAGAGAGAGAGCTAGCGTGGGGTCCCTGGAGATGCTGATACCCAGCATGCCGTGTGGGTAGAAAGGAAGCTGCTGAGGTTACAGTAAGGACGGAGCTCTGTTGGGTGGGTCCTCTAATCTCTTACTCAACAGGCTCAGTTTTCAGCTCATACCTACAGGGGAAGCTGCAGGCTGGCAGTTTGGAGGAGGTACGTTTCCCTTTCATAATAAAGAAGAAATATCACTAGGGAATCACAATGGAACAATGGCTACATCTCCTGGGTGAATGTATTGTACTTAAACAGACCACTGCAAAAAAATTTGGAAGTCAGATTTTCAATGCTTAAACTGTTAGGGTGTATAGTGGAGGGTTAGGATCCAAATGCAGAGGGTAAAACTCAAACACAAAATCAGGAAGAACAAAAAAGACTTTACTTAAAAAGGGGAACACAGGAACCAAACGCAGGGAACAAAAGGGAACAAAAGGCCTCGCAGGGCAATTCTCAAACACAGGGAAAACTACACAAACACAAGAACAAGGAAAATCCAAAAATCCAAAAACTCGTAGAAACAGAGAATGGCAGGTACATACAGGGCAGGAACACATGAAGCAGGAACAAGGGCAGGACAACCAACAACCCGACACACGACAAGGATCCAGCCCTGAGTCCAGGGGAAGGGAAACTTAAATAGACCGACACTGACGAGACACAGGAGGGCACAATGAACAATCAAGCCACAGAGAGGGAAGGGAGAACGAGACAGCCAATAGAATAATCAAAACCAATAATACAATTAACAGGGGGGAGCAGGACACAAAACAGAAGTGCCGCCATCTGGCGGCCCCAACAGGGAAAGACAGACAAACAGGAACACGGGACCATGACATAAACAATACATTAGGTAAGACACACCTACATTACAAACCACAAGTCACCACCTGAGACACTCTCTTATGATGACATTCCTATAGAATATCCAAAACTATAAGTCACTAAGAAGAATGTACAATTAAGATGTTGGATTTTTCTCACATTGTAAACATACATTTTTCTTTCTAAAAAAGAAATGACAATAAGTTGTTGATGAGGACATATGCTTGTTTATTTATTTGCTGTAATTAACTAGGTAGGTTGAGTGCAACGGTTCACTTGAGGGGTAGGGATGCAGAGCAAAGGGTGCCGCCTACTTGCTGCAAGACCTTTTCTGGAGAACACTTTGCTTAAAGGTCCAGGAAACTGAAATCTGTGAATTCTTTACTGATGTGTTGTTTTCATATTTTTTGGCATTCACAAACACCAAAAAAAAAAAAGATTCTTGCAACCCCCCCCCCCCCCCCAAAAAAAAAACACATAAAAGCCAGTGTGAAAATTGGCTTGCTTTCCTCCTTCACTAAATGGCAGGTTTTCAGTGGGCGGGATTAACAGAGTGTTAGTTGCATTAAAAAAACCTTGAGAGTCCAATGAAAACAAAGTCCAGTGAAACCCTTCTACGTGTAATATGTAAATGATGCTCTTGCCACTGTTTTGTGCAGGCAGGGTAAGCTAATTTGAAAATGCCTAAGCATTGCCCCTTCTCTGGACATGGAGAAAGCAATATGCTTTTTTATTTTCCCTAAAACAAAGAGACCCGCAAGAAATGGGTTTTATTTCTGAAGCACATGGGCACTTCAGTACTACAAGAACTCATACAGAGTGACCATTTTTCACCCGAAACGTTGCAGAATGTGGTGGATCAGAAAGTAGGCTTACCGTTAACTAGTGACAAAGAAATAGCTTTCAAGCTTACATGTGTGGAATCAAAGACTTTCTTTATTCAGGTGTAATGTCCAAAGTTTGAAACTGCTATAGAGTCTAATGTTAGTGTACATTAGCTCAGGGTTAAAACATTATTACACATTGAATGATCTGACCTCAGGTGTAACAATAAGATGGTAAAGCCAAGTTTATGCTGCTTTCTTTCGTTTTGTCTGGTAGTGTAAGGTTATTGCATAGGACAACCTGCTCTAACAGGCTCTAACCTAGCTAGCAATGAGGACGTTTACATATGATGTGTCTTACAGACATGACTGTTATTGAGCGCAGGATACACACCCACCCTGTCCTTGTCTGCGGAACAGGTCACAATAATCTAATAGTGTTTATTACTATTTAATGGTTATAATTGGGTTCAAAGCTTTTTCAGTCCATATAATATAATTGGGTTGATTATATGGGCTGAAAATGGACTTTGGTCCTCATGAATCCATACCCTGAAGGCCTCCCTCTCTCCAGGCTGGAGCAGAGCTGCCAAAATCCAGGGGTCAGAAAGTGAAAGTTCTGCCATGTGTTTCTTCCACCCATGAGCTCAGCCAGCTGATTTCACTAATTAGCTCTACTTCCTGACTGAAGGTTGTGGTGACTTGCAGATCCAGGTGACTGGAACAAAATAGGGGAGGACTTTTACTCCCTGAACCTGGATTTTCCACCTCCGCTCTGCATCTTCCCAAAATTTCTTCCTGCATGCAGTCCGAGACGTTTTTCTTTGCCACTAACTTTGGCCTGCTTTGTGATGAATTAGGTTGGGGTATAATGCCAAGGGTATTGTAAAAATAAGTATTTGTATGATATGCTATATAAATAAATTAGATTTTATTTGGACTGCCAGTGAGCAGTGAACTTGAATATCCAGTACGGATCCTCTCTGTGTTGAGTTTGCATGTTCTTACTGTGTTCTTACCGTGTTTGCGTTTCCTCCCATGTAGGTCTCAGGCTCCAGGCAAAAAGATATCAATCTTAATGCGACTACCCTGCTTAAAATAAAAAGCTAAAAACTTTTCCAGACCTTCAGGTCTCATGAAATGACAAACTTTAAAAGAAATGGAAAATGTGGTTTTTCCATTCATGAATTTTGAAAGGTACATATACACTTTCATCCCTCTGGCCCAATTAACACTTCCAGTGAAAGCAAATTATTGAAGTCTTTCTATAACAGAGAAGCAAGGCAAAGGGGGAATGACTGTGACATGCTGCCCTCTGTAGGTTGTTCATGTGTATGGCAGCTCTACTGTGACATGCTGCCCTCTGCAGGTTGTTCATGTGTATGGCAGCTCTACTGTGACATGCTGCCCTCTGCAGGTTGTTCATACGTATGGCAGCTCTACTGTGACATGCTGCCCTCTGCAGGTTATTCATGCGTATGGCAGCTCTACTGTGACATGCTGCCCTCTGCAGGTTATTCATGCGTATGGCAGCTCTACTGTGACATGCTGCCTCCGCAGGTTGTTCAGGTGTATGGCAGCTCTACTGTAGCCTGGAGAGGAAAGCTGTAAATAAGCCACGGATCTAGGAGAGATGTACTCACAGGAACTGAACCACCATAGTACAGAATACATAACAGTATTGGTATGGGTATTTTTATTGGTCTTTTTAAACATAGGCTTTCCATGTTCCAATTGTACAATATTTGTTTATTTATTTATTTATTTATTTATTTATTTATTTATTTATTTATTTATTTATTTTTGCTGTACCTGAGCTAAAGTCATGGGCTTAATCCATTACAATGGATATTCAGCATTGTGTATGTCCCATGATGCTTATGACTGGTTCAGATGTCAGATATTCATTGATTTGCCTTCATGTGATGCTGAGAAGGGCAGTGCAATAGTAACTAGTGCACTGTCCATTCAGCACCTCAGGGGATTCAGCAGCTCTGGGGCAGCAGCAACGATGCCCACCCAACTCACAGGGGTTCTACAGGAACAGAGACAATGCCCACCAAACTCACAGGGGTCCTACAGAACCAGGGACAGTGCCCACCCAACTCACAGGAGTTATACAGCACCAGAGACAGTGCCACCAAACTCACAGGAACTCATCAGGACCAAAGACAGTGCCACCCAAAACAACGGGACAGCCCGTCGTGGTTTATTCCTTACGTATAGTACAAGTATATATAGTTATTTACTACCTGCAATAATATTGAAGCCACTGTTTAAACCATTTAGCCCAGCCTCCTCCACAGAGGCCAAACCTGTCCCGTTCCAAGCCCAAACCTGTCCCTCTCCAACACCCAGCCTGTCCTTTTTTAACCCCACACCTTTCCGTTTCCAAGCCCAAACCTCTCCCTCTCCAACCCCAAATCTGTCTCTCTCTAACCACAAACCTCTCCCTCTTCAACCCCAAACCTGTCTTTCTCTAACCAAAAACCTCTCCCTCTCCAACCCTAAACCTGCCTCTCTCTAACCCCAAACCTGTCCCTCTCCAAGCCCTAACCTAACCTGTCTTTCTTTACCCCAAACCTGTCCTGCTCCAACCCCACACCTCTCTCTTTCTAACCCCAAACCTGTCCCTCTGATATCAGATGTCCAACTTCTGGTATGTGCTTTGGTAATAGAACAAATATAATTTAATTCTTCTAATGACTCATTATCTTGGAGGTGACTTAGAATATGTTATTGCCAAGACTAATCAGATTGCAATCTCATAAAACGTTATGTCCCTTTCCAAACTCAAGTGATGGAGCATCTGGATGGAGAATATGCAGAATCTTCTGAATTGTGGGCAAAATGAGTGGGTAATGAGTCAGCATTACCAAGAGAGGGCGACATACCACAATCTCAGAGATAATACAGTGAGCCTGAGTTTTCCCAATTATATTTTATTATATAATTTAGTATTATATGATTTATCAACATAACAGCAATTTATAACCCAATGACTATTTTAAGGTTAATGTAGGAAGTGTTAGTATATTACGCAATTCTAAAGGAAACAGCCAAGAAAAATTATTTCTGCTTTCTGTTTTCTCTCAGTTGGGAATACCCAATTATGTCCCATTAATGTAGAAAAGAAAACATGTGTATACCTGTGAATCCTCTACATCTGTTCTGTTACTGCACATGAGCACTAGCTCACATGCAACACACACCACCCTGTACCCTTCTGATGTCAAACTGCTTCAGCTAAGCAGCCATACCACCCTGTACCCTTCTCATGGCTAACTGCTGAAGCTAAGCACCCATACCACCCTGTACCCTTCTCATGACTAACAGCTGAAGCTAAGCACCCATACCACCCTGTACCCTTCTCATGGCTAACTGCTGAAGCTAAGCAGCCATACCACCCTGTACCCTGCTCATGACTAACTGCTGAAGCTAAGCACCCATACCACCCTGTACCCTTCTCATGGCTAACTGCTGAAGCTAAGCACCCATACCACCCTGTACCCTGCTCATGACTAACTGCTGAAGCTAAGCACCCATACCACCCTGTACCCTTCTCATGGCTAACTGCTGAAGCTAAGCACCCATACCACCCTGTACCCTTCTCATGGCCAACTGCTGAAGCTAAGCAGCCCTGTACCCTTCTCATGGCTAACAGCTGAAGCTAAGCAGCCATACCACCCTGTACCCTTCTCATATCAGGCTGCTGAAGCTAAGCAGCCATACCACCCTGTACTTTTCTCATGGCTAACTGCTGAAGCTAAGCAGCCATACCACCCTGTACCCTTCTCATGGCTAACAGCTGAAGCTAAGCAGCCATACCACCCTGTACCCTTCTCATATCAGGCTGCTGAAGCTAAGCAGCCATACCACCCTGTACCCTTCTCATGGCTAACAGCTGAAGCTAATCAGCCATACCACCCTGTACCCTTCTCATGGCTAACAGCTGAAGCTAAGCAGCAGGTCTGGGCTTGATTGTTACTTGGCTGGGAAATCCCCTGGGTACTGTTGGCTGAGGGCAAGGTCTTGTAAAAGACAGGACTCTCACAAAGTATGGAACATAGCATTTCACTCCATTCATCACAAAAAACACATAGGACAGCTTGCCCAGGGGTCCCCAGACACGGCTCCTGGGGCCTCCCGTAGGTGGAACCCCTGAATGTCGATAAAGCTGCTGTTTTAATTTCATTAGATCTCTAGATCTTTTAAATGCGTTTAATGCCTATTGTCGGATTATTTACCCTCTGTACCAGAAACCAGCACATAGAGCTGGAACAGCCCTAGCCTAGCCTGCTCTCACAGTATGTTCCCAAATAGCCTGATATTCACATATCCTGTCACACCTGTACATGAGGTCAGTGGAGAACTCCCAAACGCAGATTCCCCTGCTTCAGGCCAGGTCTGCGTCCTCCCGTCTGTCTGCCCGAAAAGAAGAGTGCAGAGCCCCCTGCTGACCAGATTGTGCACTTGTGCAGGATTCTGTTCTGGGGTGTAGACACTGCATGATATCCTACTGATTTGAAGAGAGGCGATATCCTGCATATCTTCCTTTCTCCACATCCACTGCTGATGAACTCTAAGTCTGTGATACATTCAGATGTCACCTTTTCAGACCTGCACATCCCGTACAAACTACACCAGCTATAAAATAGGGCATAGAAGTAAAGTCTGCAGCTGCATGTCCATTTTCTTCATTCTCTCACATTCCTGGAGGACAGTGTGCGCATGTGAGCACTGATTTCTGTTTCAGTCTTTTTCGCCAGGCTTCATTTTCTGAGTTTGGGAGCTCTGTTCTCCTGCCACTCTCACTCACCGCCCTGTCCTACACTCCTGGCACATGACCCTGACACTGGGTACCCCCCCCCCCCAACACCACACCACACCACCCCTCTAGCACCACCCCTAGCGAGGGCACCTCCACCCCCCTCACCCTTCATTCATACGTTTCTATTGGCAGGCAACCTGCACAGTATTCCATAAGATATACAAAGCATACACAAAAGGAAATGTAAAATGTCTAGTTGTGCCATGTTGCTTAAAATATACGTACCACTATAATACTGACAGTATAATATTAAAAATCCTAAAAGCAGAGAAGTAAAATGAATAAGAATAAATAACAACAGCTCTCTTTCCTTCCTCACTTTCTGACTTTCTCACTCCCCTCCCTTTCCCTCCCTTTCCTGTCTGTCCTCTTTCTTGCGCTCTCTATCTCTGCAACCCTCCAGCAGAGCCCCTGTCCTGTAGATATCCCCCAGCTGAGCTCCTGTCCTGTAGATATCAGCTGTCCTGTAGATATCCCACAGCAGAGCCCCTATCCTGTAGATATCCCCCAGCAGAGCTCCTGTCCTGTAGATATCTCCCTGCAGAGCCCCTGTCCTGTAGACATCCCCCAGCAGTGCTCCTGTCCTGTAGATATCCCCCAGCAGTGCTCCTGTCCTGTAGACATCCCCCAGCAGAGCCCCTGTCCTGTAGATATCAGCTGTCCTGTAGATATCCCCCTTCAGAGCCCCTGTCCTGTAGATATCAGCTGTCCTGTAGATCAGAAACTCATCCCTTTTCCTGTCTCTGCTCTCACTAATTTTAGCGCAGATAAGATGTCCCATGCTTGCAGTGACAGGCTGCTGAAGCTTTATGTGCTGTATAAAATATTCAGTGAGGATTGCCAGATTGGGCTACATTAATACAAAGTCCTGGTATCTTAAAAGAAGGACTCCAATGGAAGGGTTTTTTTACATGACCAGAGGAAAATAAGCCAACATCAGATTTCAGAGAGTAGCAGAGAGGCAGGGAAGAGCAAACATGTACTATGATGTAACTGCATATAACAATATTTTGTTGCCAAAAAGTCTGTGAACTACAATTAAAATGGGGGAATAGAAGGCATGGGTTTCTTTACAGGTGGCACAGGGGTATAAACCATACAAGGCAAGCAAACTATATTGCATAGGAAATGTCTGTTGGCAAATAGACTTCAAATCATCACTGAGGGGCAGAAAGTGATCTGGTTTTCAGTGTAATTTTGTAGTGTTGAAGCAGAATTAGGTTTTCAGTGTGCTTGTAGGGTTGTAGTAGTAGCAGGTTTTCAGTGTAATTTTGTAGTGCTAGTGGTAGAATCAGATTTTCAGTGTGTACGTAGGGTTGAAGTAGTAACAGGGTTTCAGTGTGTATGTAGGGTTGATGTAGTAACAGGGTTTCAGTGTGTATGTAGGATTAATGTAGTAGCAGGTTTTTCAGCCTAATTTTATAGTACTGAAGTACAAGACCCTTGAGGCATTCCTGACGTCTCCTAGTTGGATTAATCAAATCAGTGAATCTGCTCAATTAATCTTCTGTGCAAGATGTTGGCAGCTCTTAGTCCTAATTAATGGAGTGGGTTTGCCTGACCTGTTCTTAGTCCTAATTAACGGAGTGGGTTTGCCTGACCTGTTCTCAATCCTAAATAACAGAGTGGGTTTGCCTGACCTGTTCTTAGTCCTAATTAACAGAGTGGGTTTGCCTGACCTGTTCTTAGTCCTAATTAACGGAGTAGGTTTGCCTGACCTGTTCTTAGTCCTAATTAACGGAGTGGGTTTGCCTGACCTGTTCTCAATCCTAAATAACGGAGTGGGTTTGCCTGACCTGTTCTTAGTCCTAATTAACAGAGTGGGTTTGCCTGACCTGTTCTTAGTCCTAATTAACGGAGTGGGTTTGCCTGACCTGTTCTTAGTCCTAATTAACGGAGTGGGTTTGCCTGACCTGTTCTTAGTCCTAATTAACGGAGTGGGTTTGCCTGACCTGTTCTCAGTCCTAATTAACGGAGTGGGTTTGCCTGACCTGTTCTTTGGGGAGGCGGTTTGTTACTGCTGCGCTTCTCCACTCCGCCTTCTCCCACATGACCAGTTCAGCTGTGGCCCCGCCCATTTCGTCTGCTCTTGCTGCATGTGCTCAAAAGAGCCGCACCCCCCCAGGAGAGCTGAGGGGTCTGGAGAGGAACACACATCGTGGACCAGTTTGCTCCTAAACTTCCTAATGTCACTGCAGTTCTTAATTTCTCCTTTCAGGGACAATGTGGACCAGGTGTAGGGGAGGTTTGTATGATATGACAGCACCTGCAGGTCTAATGGCAAAGGTAGTCCTGTGTTTCGAGTACAAATGAACAGCAACAGCTTTTTTTAAATAGCAGGCCTCCGTGGATCAATGCATCCCTTTGAATTGAGTTCAGACATCTGCAGAAAAGGCCAGCCACATGCGCATATAGTGGATCAGCTGCATTACCTAAACAGCTCAGTCTGGAGTAGACCTACCCTGTTTTCACATGGAAGTGACCCATTGTTACCCTCGAATTCAGTTTATTCTCTCAACCACGCAGATTCTTGCATTTTCCTGTTTGTTTCTGTAAGGCATCTTTGTGAAAGAGTCTCTGTAACAAATAAAAATAAAGCAGAAATAAAAATGAAATGAATATCAACATCTGTTTTTGTTGTAACAGAGGGACTAAGAAAATCAGATCTCGATTTCTGTATCACCACAGAAGCAGTATACAGTATGTAATCAGTTATTTCTTCATTTACTCTTAAGATAAAGCAAGAACCACACAAAGATGACAAGTTGTGAATATTTTTGTGACCTTGGTATTCTGTTGTGAATTTTCATTTTTCATTTTCATTATGAATAAAAATGAAGTTTTTCAATTTAAATAAAGATCCCTTTTGAAACTGGTGAATCCTATGACTGTTTTTAATGATCTGCACCATTTGTGCATGATTCATGCTTTTTTGAGTGCATTATCTCTGTGGTGTGAACTGGTTTATCATCATGTGGGACCCAACACTTCTGACTCACTTACTATGTGACCCACATACAGGCTTAAATACAGACTCACATACAGGCTTAAATACAGACTCACATACAGGCTTAAATACAGACTCACATACAGGCTTAAATTCAGACTCACATACAGGCTTAAATACAGACCCACATACAGGCTTAAATACAGACCCACATACAGGCTTAAATACAGACCCACGTACAGGCTTAAATACAGACTCACATACAGGCTTAAATACAGACTCACATACAGGCTTAAATACAGACTCACATACAGACTTAAATACAGACCCACGTACAGGCTTAAATACAGACCCACATACAGGCTTAAATACAGACCCACGTACAGGCTTAAATACAGACCCACATACAGGCTAAAATACAGACTCACATACAGGCTTAAATACAGACCCACATACAGGCTTAAATACAGACTCACATACAGGCTTAAATACAGACCCACATACAGGCTTAAATTCAGACCCAAATACAGGCTTAAATACAGACTCACATACAGGCTTAAATACAGACTCACATACAGGCTTAAATACAGACTCACATACAGGCTTAAATACAGACTCACATACAGGCTTAAATACAGACCCAAATACAGGCTTAAATACAGGCACCATCTGCCTCTGCTGTAGACTCTGACACAAACACAAGCGTTTGGTGTATTAGCTGCGGAGTTAATGTTTGTTCTAATATATCTCATAGAGAGACGACTTGTATCTCATCTGGGTTACTTTTCCATCCGCATAGCAAACATGGTGCTTAGTGACTAGCGCTCTTAACTCACAAAATCATTTGCCTGTTTAAAAAAACAGCACATATCTTTGCAGCGTAGTAGATGATTTATTTATTAGGGAAGAACTTAAACACATTTTCAGCAGCCTTGATTGGCTGAGAGATTGGCCGTGATGAAAACCAGCGTTCCCTGTGCCCAGTCTGAGAGCCCCTGGATTCGCCGATGTATCCCAGCATGCACGCAGCCAGCTGCCACTTCTCTCCCTCCGCAGTCTGCCATCTGAGTTGCGCAGTAATCGTGCCATAGGACTGCGCCACCTAATTAGCTGATCGGGCCCTGATTGGCCTGGTTGGACTGACACGGGCCCTGATTGGCCCGATGGGACAGGCGCCGGCCCTGATTGGCCCGGTGGGACGCTGATCACGTGGGGTCCCCTCCCTCCCGGGGTGACGCTAGTGGCTGATCTCAGAACGCAGATTGCAGGATCTTGAGAGATCTACAGAGACTCTTGCATCACAGAGCTTACTGCAGCAGGCATGGCAGGGAGGGCACAGGTCTGATGGGTCAGGTCCAGTGCAGCATATGGTGCCTGTCTCCTCTCACTAACCAAGGCCTGCCCTGTGTGTCACATGTCAACGTTCAGATGATGCAATCAGCTAAAAGGATGCTTTTTTGTCCCAAAAATCAGATGGGTGCAAGGCACCCTCTGGGTACTTCTGTCACGCACAGGCCAGATACAGACTCATACACTGTGCTTTTTAAAGGGAAAAAGCATGAGCAAAAATACTTCATACTGTTTAAGGCTTCGCCAAAGCCATTCATTAGACTGGTCCAATTTTCAACAAATACCTTCAATACACATAGCATGCAAATACAGCGACACATTTACAAAATTCAAATTATTATTTTTTCCTAGTTTTGTTTTTCAGCCTAGTTTTACTTAGTTTAACTTTGTAACATCAACTAATTGCCAGAATTGTACAGAAAAAATCCTTGCATTCTTCTGCACAAAACTGGAAATCTTATCTAAGCGTGGAAGTCTCAGGCTTAGATTATGTCTAGCCTGCTGCACCCACATATAGGACAAGCTATAGAGGCTGTTGTGTTGTTTAAAATCTTCTTGTACTTATATAGGCTATAGAAGGGACCACCTTTAATATACAATGTCCACAGTTGCTTCAGAGTTGGTGGTCTTAACCCTTCAGTCCTTACCGAGTAGATCGTGCAGATGCGTCAATTTTTGCTCAAGACCAAGCTTTTCCACCGGCCTAAACCGGTGTCAGACAGACGGGGCTTTTAAGGGGAGTCGAGGAAAGCGCAGTATTTCCACGCGTACCCGCTCGCGCGGAGGACCGTGGACGGTTATCAGAGATGGAAAAGGGAGGGCGTATGCGGTCCCACGTGCTCTTCCCACCGCAGACTCGTCTTTTTCAATCCTCCGTTTCCATCAGGCTGAAGACGGACAGCATACACGCACGTATACGCATCGCAGGAAAAACGTGTACACAATCCTGCCCCCCAATTCCAGTTTTCTGCATATGTTTATGATTTTTAAATTTATTTATTGACAAATTCACCTTTTTCATTTACAACGAGGCTCATCAGCGAGTATTTGGATGGCTGAAAGCGCCGTCGGGGATATGGCTGAGGACCAGTAACGGTTTAATTACGGCTTTGAACGCAAACCTGTGTTTTCCATAATTTGGCACTGTTATTCCGCTTCCTTCATGCAAATCCGGGGGACTATGTGAACACAATGCTGGCGGTTCGGTGCCTGCTTTTTGCTGCAGTGAGCGCGAGGTTTGCCGTGACAGGTAAGGGCGGGAGAAAGGATGAAACCGCATTGCTTCTTTATTTGCTACTCTGTCCCTTCTGTATACGCATTTTTTGTTTTGCACCTCTAATCACTTTTCCTCGTACAATATTGTTGTGTCGGTGATTCACAGCTGCGTCTTTGCCTCTGTGCCAATTCAGTCCGTTCCTGTTTTAGCTTTCTCTTCACCCGTCAGCAGAACCGATGCGGTATATTTGCTGCATCAACAGAATCTTTCCCCGCAGCGCGTCTGCCGAGCTGAACACCCGGTGCTTGCATGCAGCAATTTGTGATTGTAGAGGTCGCTTGTAAAAAATAAAAGAATAAAATGATTGCCAAAATCAATGTCGGTTTTATTGTGCGTGGGTTGTTTAACTGCAGTAACTGCGACATCGCGTTCATAAAATCTGATAAGTTGCCCTGTTTCCCTGCGTTACAGGCTGGAAGCGCTCCGGGAGGCGCGATGCGAGTGCATGGAATTGGGAAGCTTTGGAGGACCGAGGGAAACGCGGCTCGGCCGCTGAAGAAGTCACCAAACCCAAGCGGCTTTTGCAGCAGATGGACTCAGAGGGGGAGATTATTCACGGTCACCTGGACACAAGGGTAAAGAACGACACCGAGGGCGCCCTGGTGAGTCTGCTGCGACATGACTAAAAACCGCACGGCTAGGAAACAGATTAACACCAGATTTGATCAAGGATGATATGAATTTAGTGAAAAGCAGTGATTATTTAAATAAAACTATTCATTTGTTTGTTCTGGAAAAAAATAATAATAAAATAAAATTAAATCTCTGGTTGTGCTATTGAGCCTGGGACAGGCTGCAGCTGGTACACTGGTCCCTGTGATTAATAACACATACCTGACTTCCTGCTGTCCTCACAAGTTCCCATAACGAGTTCCCTTCCCAAAGCATTATGGGTAGAGCAGGAAGGCCCTTTTCTCCGCCCTGTTTCCTGTTTTGTGTGTTCTCCAGCAGTCTTGCGTCCTCTCAGGAGGAGCTGACAGTACAGAAAGGGAGACCCTTTCTCCTTATTAAGCCAGACCCTGTCCAAAACACTGCATTTCACATCAAGACTCACATGCCTGGGAGGGGATGGCAATCTCTGGTGTCTCTTAAAATACTGTGTCATTAGTGCTCTGTGGTTTTTTAGTTGTTTGTGTGGGCGAGTCCTTTTGAAGATCTACTTCAGTCTCAGTTCATTGTGAATGGGTTTTTATTGGCCAGTTTCACCATTTCACTCCAGAAATTTTCCGGGGTTCATGCAGCTGTCAGCTGCTAGGGCCATGTGTGATTTAATTCCAGTTTTTATTCCACATCTTTTGTATGAAATATAGTCGTTTGTGTGGGCTGTGCATAATGCAGCAATTAGCTGAGTGCTTATGAGGAAGACCTGCCAGCAGGAGCACAGGGCAGCATGCAACATGTGATACACTACGCTAGCCTGCAACATGCGATACACTACGCTAGCCTGCAACATGTGATACACTGCGCTAGTCAGCAACATGTGATACACTACGCTAGTCTGCAACATGCGATACACTACGCTAGTCTGCAACATGCGATACACTACGCTAGTCTGCAACATGCGATACACTACGCTAGCCTGCAACATGCAATACACTACGCTAGCCTGCAACATGTGATACACTGCGCTAGTCTGCAACATGTGATACACTGCGCTAGCCTGCAACATGCAATACACTACGCTAGCCTGCAACATGTGATACACTGCGCTAGTCAGCAACATGTGATACACTGTGCTAGTCTGCAACATGCAATACACTGCGCTAGTCTGCAACATGTGATACACTGTGCTAGTCTGCAACATGTGATACACTGCGCTAGCCTGCAACATGCAATACACTACGCTAGCCTGCAACATGTGATACACTGCGCTAGTCAGCAACATGTGATACACTACGCTAGTCAGCAACATGTGATACACTACGCTAGCCTGCAACATGTGATACACTACGCTAGCCTGCAACATGCGATACACTACGCTAGCCTGCAACATGCGATACACTGCGCTAGCCTGCAACATGTGATACACTACGCTAGCCTGCAACATGCGATACACTACGCTAGCCTGCAACATGTGATACACTACGCTAGCCTGCAACATGTGATACACTACGCTAGCCTGCAACATGCGATACACTGCACTAGTCTACAACATGCGATACACTGCACTAGTCTACAACATGCGATACACTGCACTAGTCTACAACATGCGATACACTGCGCTAGCCTGCAACATGCGATACACTGCGCTAGTCTGCAACATGCGATACACTACGCTAGCCTGCAACATGCGATACACTGCACTAGTCTACAACATGCGATACACTGCACTAGTCTACAACATGCGATACACTGCACTAGTCTACAACATGCGATACACTGCGCTAGCCTGCAACATGCGATACACTGCACTAGTCTGCAACATGTGATACACTACGCTAGCCTGCAACATGCGATACACTGCACTAGTCTACAACATGCGATACACTGCACTAGTCTACAACATGCGATACACTGCACTAGTCTACAACATGTGATACACTGCGCTAGTCTGCAACATGCGATACACTGTGCTAGTCTGCAACATGCGATACACTGCGCTAGCCTGCAACATGGGATACACTGCGCTAGCCTGCAACATGCGATACACTGCACTAGTCTGCAACATGGGATACACTGCGCTAGCCTGCAACATGCGATACACTGCACTAGTCTGCAACATGGGATACACTGCGCTAGCCTGCAACATGCGATACACTGCACTAGTCTGCAACATGGGATACACTGCGCTAGTCTGCAACATGCGATACACTGTGCTAGTCTGCAACATGCGATACACTGCGCTAGCCTGCAACATGGGATACACTGCGCTAGTCTGCAACATGCGATACACTGCGCTAGCCTGCAACATGGGATACACTGTACTAGTCTGCAACATGTGATACACTGTGCTAGCCTGCAACATGCGATACACTGTGCTAGCCTGCAACATGTGATACACTGCACTAGTCTGCAACATGCGATGCACTGCAACATGGCTGTGGAGGGCTGAATGTCTGTACTCACACACATTTTATAACCTGCGTGTGGTTTGCGCTGCACTCTCAACAATACTGAGTTAATATTGTATTATTATTGTAACTATTTAAAATAACAGTCTATTTAGGAACAAATCTCAGCTTCCGCCTGAATTTTTTAAATAAAGGTATTTTCAAATATTTACTTAAATTCAGAGAACAGCCCTAGCCGCCCTTTAAGAGCAGTTGGGCATATGAAGCTGTGGGGAGCAGTTGGGCATATGAAGCTGTGGGGAGCAGTTGGGCATATGAAGCTGTGGGGAGCAGTTGGGCATATGAAGCTGTGGGAGGGCATATGAAGCTGTGGGGAGCAGTTGGGCATATGAAGCTGTGGGAGGGCATATGAAGCTGTGGGGAGCAGTTGGGCATATGAAGCTGTGGGGAGCAGTTGGGCATATGAAGCTGTGGGAGGGCATATGAAGCTGTGGGGAGCAGTTGGGCATATGAAGCTGTGGGGAGCAGTTGGGCATATGAAGCTGTGGGGAGCAGTTGGGCATATGAAGCTGTGGGGAGCAGTTGGACATATGAAGCTATGGGGAGCAGTTGGGCATATAAAGTTGTGGGGAGCAGTTGGGCATATAAAGTTGTGGGGAGCAGTTGGGCATATAAAGTTGTGGGGAGCAGTTGGGCATATGAAGCTGTGGGGAGCAGTTGGGCATATGAAGCTGTGGGGAGCAGTTGGGCATATGAAGCTGTGGGGTGCAGTTGGCCATATGAAGCTGTGGGGAGCAGTGTTGAGCTGTGTTTTGTTCCGCTGGGCTGCATTTAAACGAGAGAGAGCCCTACTGCCCATGTGGGTGCCATTCTGTACAGGTTGATGAACAGGCCGCAGGCCTTCGTGAATCGTATCAGAAGTGGTTCAGTGAGGTCCTGGTCTGGGCCTGCTCCTGCGCTGGGGCAGGAGAGAGAGGAACAGAGGAAGTAACAGTCTTGAAGCCACTCCGCCTCATCATCAGAATCTAATGAAATATTCAAAAATCACATCCAGCTTTCCTGCCACGTGGTTGGACTCCTACCTCCTTCATTATTCAGTGGCCAGTTGAAGAATTTTCCTATCAATGATTTAAGCCTGGTGCATGTGGATTGGGCTAGAGGAACTGGGGGGTTCCTGAGTGGTCTTGCATTAAAAGGAGCAGGGTAGCCTTGCTCCTAAACTCTGAGGAGTCCGTCACAAGCAGACACAGCTGATAAGAATGTGTGTGTGAGACCTCCATATCACCCGATCGCTCCCTAATGCTCCTAAACTTTATCAGTCGCTGGGGGCCTTTTGAATAATTCAGGTGTGGCGGTATGTGCAGGTAACGTGTACAAAGTGCTGGAAACAGGATCAAGCCCTCCTGGAGTCTAAACCGCGTGATTTCAGGGGTATGGTTTCCAACCCCAGCTGGTACGCTGGAGTCCTCTTAGGAGTTGGAGTGAAAGCTGCACCCTGGGCTGGCTATAGATTACAGGTCTTGCTGCAAATTAAAAAGTGCGAGCCCACGTCTCAAAATGAACCCTGGTCTCTGAGCTCCTTCGCTCTCCTGGCAGCGATGGAGTCAAGACTCCCGCTTCCAAAGCCAAAATAAAGGGGTGTAGGGCCAAGGCCTGGAACCACGAGCCTGAAATAAGAGCATCCCTGTCGTGTGTTCGGTCAATATTGTAACTGAGGTGCCAGAGGTTCTGTTGAGAAGGCCCGGGCTGAACACATTTGAACTGGGACCGGCCAAACACGAAGCTAACAGCTGTTAGCGGTCTTTGAGCCTCTCTGTGGTGGCTGAGACACGGCAGGCCAGAGAGATGGTTTCCATGGGTCTGAAGGGCAGACAAGTGCACTTCTCAATCCTGGAATTAGTGCTGCTCTTCAGACAGCTGGGACACTCCTTTTTGTGTTAGTTGCTGTTTTGTATTGTCCATATTTCAGTCGCCTGATTCCCCTTGAGAACAAAATTTGTAACATTTTTCTCATTGCAAGGGAAACAGTGCTAAAACCTGTTAGATCCAAGCAGTGTAATGCCATAGTTCAGATACCCATGGTCATCAGTATTAGGGGTAACATGCTATTTTGATTAAATGTTACTGTATTATTACATTATTTTAAGCATCTGTATCATCATTTCATTAGGTCTCAACTGTACTTCCATTAGAGTCATATTTCCCTCAGACAATTAGCTACAGCATAAATCCCAAAACTGTTTTTCTGTAGCAACAGCGCATTGGTTTGATGTGTGGTTAAAACTGACAGTGAATACAATGAATGTGCAATGCATTCACATCAGTTAACTGATCTGTTCATGACATGGAGTAGTTGGGCATATTTAGCTTCTGGGTCTGTAGAGTCCACATATCAGTGCTGTACTTGGTGTGGTTTGCTGAAGATTTCATTGACAAGGTATTTTGTTTTAATCATCAAGCTCATGTTTCTTTATGTTTTCTGTTACTATTAGGGTGCCTTGGTGAATCTGAATCAGAGTTGCTTGCCCCTAATTCAAGCAATATAGCCAGGCAATATCAATTATTTTATAAACATCACAATTCTAGACAAGGGAATTCAAGAGGGGTACATCGTAAAATGTTGAGTGTTAAATCAACTCTTACAGACTTTATATGAGTCCACTATGACCAGAGTGGACTCATAAACTCTGTTGGAGAGTAATTAACACTCAACATTTTACTATGTACCCCTGTGTACAGTCCTGCAGTGGGCTGTTATTGTTGGTTATGCATGAGTGATCATTTTAAGTGGCATTCTGTCAGGACCACTGTCATCAAGTAGAACTTTATTGACAATAAAGGCAATACAGTTATGTTTGGCGGTATGGCTCTGTTCTGGAGCTCTCCCGCCAACCACGCAGCCCGCGTGGATAAGGCCGGGAGGCCAGCAGCCAAACCCCCCTAGAGGGGTACATACAGAACAGATCCAGCAGCAAAGCAAGTTCTTAACACATAGGGATGGAGCAATGCAATTTCTTAACACAGGGATGGAGAAATGCAATTTCTTGACATTACATTACATTACATTACAGGCATTTAGCAGACGCTCTTATCCAGAGCGACTTACACAACTTTTACATAGCATTTACATTGACGCATGGGGATGGAGCATACAAATTTAACACATAGGAAGGAGAATAGCAAATTCTTGACGCATAAGGATGGAGCTGGGGTGGTGGAGGTGATTTACGAAGCAACGTGCAGCGCTTGCATGCAGGAGGAGCAGCCGAATGAGTAGAAGGAGGCTGTTTAAATAGACCGCCCTGTTAGTGAATGTACTGTGATAGGCGAACATCACTCAGCTGAGCCATCAGCTGATTCGGCCGGAGCGCTTGACTCTCGTGGCCTGCCAGAACTACGTGATGCTTCATTTTATATACTGGGAATGTGGCCTATGTATCGTAATGTGTAGTATGTATGGATATGATACATACAAAGTGGCATGTGATGTTATACATTCATGTATAACTATTGAACAATTATGATTTTGATTTGGAGAGAGTACTCATGATTTTGGTGGAAAGAACTGTGGCAGTGTAATATAATGGGTATGGAGCTGGTCTTGTGACCTAAAGGTCACAGGCTCAATTCCCAGGTTGGACACTGCCATGGTACCTGCATTGCTTCAGTATATATCCAGCTGTATAAATGGATGCAATGTAAAAGTTGTGTCAGCTGCTCTGGATAAGAGTGTCTGCTAAATGCTTGTAATGTGATATATTTACATAATTCAGTGACAGCCCTGATTCTTAAGTACAATCAACCAAGACTGGTTCTGTGCGTGATTTCTAAATTCATTTTGAAATGCTTGGTATGACCTCAGAGTAGGAACTGCTCTCAAACAGGAGCTCCCTATCTGTATGTGCTGGTTTTCATTCCAACCATAATTGCAATGTCTGAATTGTGACGAGCTGTAAATGGTTCTTAATTAGATACTTTTAATGTCTGCTGAAGGTTAATTTTCCCTCTTACAGCATGATGTCAGAAGTAGCTATACATACCAGGAAGAATGACTGCCCCATATTCACATCCTGGTACTTTTTCAGTCAGGTCAGCTAATGATTCCATTTCTCTAATAGGCTATATGGTGCATGTTTCATTTAAAAGGTGATTACCTTTTTTAAATGTATGAAAATTTTACACTGACAGGTGAAGGCATTCGGGTCCTGAATGTGTGGACGACTGTTCACTGAAGCCGTTTGTTAAAGATGAAGAGTTAAAACACAAAGCTAATGGCGATGAGCTGTGTCGTGTTGTTAAGGTGAAAAAACTTGGAGAAATGAAATACATGTTTTAAACAACCTAGATGGATAGAGATTAAGGGGGGTGGCCCCAGGATAAAGTTTGATTTGATGAATATGTGGACAGGGAAAAGGCATGTAAGCTTTGCACTTGAGTATTTTGGAAGTGAAATGGAATCAATGCAGGGCTGCTCACCCTTGCTCCTGGAGATGTACCGTCCTGTAGGTTTTCACTCCAACCCTAACAAAGCACACCTTATTCAACAGCTAGAGATCTACCGTCCTGTAGGTTTTCACTCCAAACCTAACAAAGCACACCTCATTCAACAGCTAGAGATGTACCGTCCTGTAGGTTTTCACTCCAAACCTAACACAGCACACCTCATTCAACAGCTAGAGATCTACCGTCCTGTAGGTTTTCACTCCAAACCTAACAAAGCACACCTCATTCAACAGCTAGAGATCTACCGTCCTGTAGGACTTCACTCCGACCCTAACAAATCACTCCTCATTCAACAGCTAGAGATCTTGTTGAGCTGCTAATTAGTAGAATCAGGTGTGCCAAATTAGGGTCGAACTGAAAACCCACAGGGCGGTAGATCTTCAGGAACTGGGTTGAGAAGCCCTGGTGTAGTGTTTATGAGGCTAACATAGTTTCCTAGATATCATTATGCTGATTTAAAAAGCACTCCAGTTATGACCCATATTGTATTAGCTAATTTGTTTTTAAAAGTAGAAACACTGATGGCTGGGCAGGGGTTGATGAAGCAGTAGATATCTGTGAAATTCAGTGCTGACAAAGAGCTTTAGGAAAATCACAGTATGAAACATAGAGGCAAAGCCATCAAGACCGGTGGACTTTTCTCTGTGCCTTACATGTTTGCATGGGCTGTTATTATATCTGAGGTTGTTATATTATTGAAGAATTATTAAATTATTTTATTATATTCTCTTAAAGAGCATAGATTAGGATCTTTAGGGCCTGGCAGAGGCCTTTGAAAAACGAGACTTGACAGCAGAAAGTTTACCTGTACACTTCTTATCCGGTTGGGACTGAAACTAGTTTACAGACTTTCAGTGGGTTTCACAGAATGGCTCTGTAGTGAAGTTTCTCTAAAATGTATCTGTGCCCATTAAGAGAATTACCCAATGTGTCTCAGGAATTTAAAAAGGGGTTTAATGTAGAAGGGGGTGATTAGTCATCCAGCTGGGGAAAGCAAGCTCCTGTATGGCAGAGGAAAGCAATTTAATATTCGTATAATAAAAAATTAAAAATGCAGAAATGTGTGTGGCGGCCTAATACAGTAAAGGCTATAGACGCTTTCATTGGACGCACGCAACCCCAGGGGTGGGGTTACAAAGTTAAATTAGCAATTAGTTTTACAATTGGGTTTACAATTGTAAAACTAATTGCTTGAATCCCTGTGATTATTATAGCTGATGCTTGCCCATTGTTACTTTGTATTTTTGAGAAATACCAGGACATCGTTACCTATTAAAAAGTAATTCCTGTAAAAATACACATAATAAACTGTATTTTAAAAAAATCAACTTCATACATACACATTTAGTAATACTAATACAGCCTTATCTACTATATCAACTTTAAGACAAACAACACGCTCGTAATTATCTCATCGCGATCCATTAAAACCAATGGCGCAGACGTTGCTTCATACTTTCAAACTGCTTTCCCAACGGCTATTTTGCGTCCTGCGACTTGGGTTACAACTGTGAATATGTACGGATTCCTAGACGTGCTGGTAGCGACCAGCCTTTCTCATATTAACCTCAAATATGCAAGACAGGACACTTAAACTGTATGCTAGCAAATTTATGTAAAGTTCCATTCATTTTTATGTGGTGGTTGATACACGTCCCCTTAGCAGCTAAAAGCTAGCGCTGGACCACCTCTGACTTATTTGCCGGCACAGAAAAAAAATCGTGAAAGTACTGAAAAAATAACCACGGGAGGATAACAAGGACATTTTCCCTATATAACTAGGTACAGGTTGTTACCGATATTTCATCTATTTCATATATAGTTGCAAATCAGTTTACGGTTTCCTGTCTGTCGAACAAAGGTGGTCGAATAGGTGCTCTCATTCTAGCACTGACTTTGTTTCAGGTAAACTCAGCGATAGCTAATAGCTAGCTGACCAGTAACAAGCCTTCAATAGTTATGAACAATTAGCTAAATAAATTGATTGTAGCTAGCTAAACGTAGCTAACATTGTATAAATTATACACAGTAACGTTAGATCAATGCTAGTAGTATATAGTTGATACGCTTTAGTTACGTTTTGAACTAACGTTATGATACCTGTTTCCAGTGACTTGACAGCGTTACATTGCCTGATCATTTTTTGTTGTAGTAACCTAGCAAGGTCATCTTGGCCACCAAACATAAGAGCCACAGTGTTTTTCCATCAATGCATGCTATACAAATAAATAACCTACAGTAATTGCATTGGCTACACATGCTGCCCACTAGCCTCAGTTTGTGTCTCATGTAATCATCGTTTTTAAGCAATATCATAGAAAGAGTGCACTTTTTACACAGGAATGTGCATGTAACCCAGAACAGTTATGGATTATGCAAGGAATGTATGATGCTCAGCTACTGTCAACACTATCTGTTTCTGTCATGTTTTTCTGGTAGTGTAATCGCATTTGAGCTTAGCCAAGTAACGGTTCTTTTCTTCGAATGGTAACCCCAAATAATACTGGCTAGACTGGCTTAACTAGCTAGCTAACGTAATTTACTTGTTATTTATTTTGCTTATTATCAGAAATAGTCTAGAGGGACTCTGTTGTTATTGATTGTTTGCGGAAGTCTGCCTGAAGTTAAGTTGGGGCCAGAACAACGCACATGCACAGTAACGTTTGTGTATGTTGTTACCTTTGAAAGCGTCTATAGTTTTGTTGAAAGTGAAAGGAAAACACATTTAAATAAGGCTTGCAGAAGAACTTAATTGGCGTAAAAGTTGTAGAAACTGAAGGTTTCAAGCCTCCCCCTAGGTGTCAGGGGAAGGCAGAGAGAAGAGCCCTGATTGGTTAAACGAAGTGGGTAATCACTGGGGAATCAACTGCCAGAATTACAGGCATAGCATCCATTTTCATAGCGGTTTAACTTACCTGAAGTTTTAGGTAAGTTTGTTGCCTGAAGTTTTTTTTTTAAACTTGTCTGCTTATTACTGGAGTATTTGGTTTTTGACACAGCCAGTCTCTTTGTCAATTTAAGTGGCTGTTTCAAGTGTGGATTCAAGCTAAACTTGCAATTCAGTTCAAGTGTTTCTTTTTTTCTTGTGCAAACACAGGTTAGCAAGTTCGTTTGGTCATTGCCAGACTTGCCAAACGGAGTTATTGTTATGAAAAACAAAAACATTTCATTTAAATTTGAATTGAATTGAATTTGAAGACAAATGTTGATTGAATCAGTGTTGAATCATTGAATTGAGATTCCACAGATAGGTTTGTTTCAGTGAGCAGGTTTTCCACAGATAGGTGTGTTTCAGTGACCAGGTTTTCCACCGATAGGTTTGTTTCAGTGACCAGGTTTTCCACCGATAGGTTTGTTTCAGTGACCAGGTTTTCCACAGATAGATTTGATCTAGTGACCAGGTTCTCACCCTTTCAACAGCTTTGATTGCCTGTCAGCGTATAATTTGGTCAGGTCTAGCAGCTTAATCACCAGCTAAAATAAGGACAGGTTCATCCCACACACACTATCTTAAATATAAATTAATTAGCGTCATGTAGCTTTTGTATATGAATTCCCCTATCAGTGCTCAGCCTTGAGTTATTCATCTTAGTTGTTTTTTAATGGAAGTCATCCACTTGCTAAAGCCACCCAGGGTATTGATTGTGTGTCATCCTGAGTAAATCGACTGTTAAATCGAAACTTGCCTCGGTTTCGCTTTCAAGATTCAATTATGTCAGCTGTGATGAAGCTGCTCTTCCCCTGAAATACCACCGCTCTTCCTCCTCCTGCTTTGCCTGCCAGGGAGAGAAAGACAAGTGGTCACAGGCTGTTTACCTCCACCTTCAGTCCTGTTAGTGCACATCCCTACCTCCACCTTCAATCCTGTTAGTCCCCATCTCTACCTCCACCTTTAATCCTGTTAGTGCCGATCTCTACGTCCACCTTCAGTCCTGTTAGTCCCCATCTCTACCTCCACCTTTAATCCTGTTAGTACCCATCTCTACCTCCACCTTTAATCCTGTTAGTACCCATCTCTACGTCCACCTTCAGTCCTGTTAGTTCCCATCTCTACCTCCACCTTCAGTCCTGTTAGTCCCATCTCTACCTCCACCTTCAATCCTGCTCATCCCCATCTCTACCTCCACCTTCAATCCTATTAGCGCCCATCTCTACCTCCACCTTCTAATAAGTCTGTTTTGTCCTGCTTAGAGAAGTCCCCAACAGGGACTGTTGCTGCCAAGTTCCTTCTCTTAATGGTAGCTGAGAAGCACATCAATGTTGATCTGAAATCAAAGCGAGAGCGAGTGGGTTTTGGAACCAGGGATGAAACCCTGCTTTTGAGGAAACAGATTCTGCAGCATGTATTCTAACATGGAGTACTGTCTCACACTCAGAAAACCTCATTTGACCCATATTTCATATGTCAAGACTAAACCTTTCCTCAAATGCAAAAGACCATTTGAAGAGATAGCTGGGATATAACTGTTCAAATCTCACTATTCAGGGGAATGGAGGGTTTTTTGAATTGGAGAATACCATATAATGGCAGTAAATCCATTGTTTTCTGAATTTCTGAAGTCCATGGAACAAAGGGGAGGAGTTACACCTGGGTGACATCATTATTTGGGGCGGAGCCCTGTAAATGTTCTTTGCTGTGGGATGAAGTATTGAAAGTGACATTAAGAATAAGACATGACTAATGGAAAGAAGATAAATGTGAGGTGAGGGGAACAGCATGTGGAATAAGTTCACTAATGTCTTCTCTTGTGCTTCTGCTCTGCTTCCTCCCCCAGCCTGTACATCTGGCCCAGAGCAGCTTCCAGCTGGAGGCCTTTGGGAAGACCTTCATCCTGGACCTGGAGCTGAATCAGTGAGTTCATCTCGCTCTGTCCCTGGGATCTCTGACTCTAGTCCTGGAGGGCGGTAGCGTCTGCAGGATTATTGTTTTTTTCTTTGCAATCTGAATTCAGTCTAGAAACAAAGCATGGAGACTCTTTAACCAGGTGATGACTTTCTGTAGGCTTAGCAGTCGAGTGCTGAAACATGAAAATGCACTGACACTATGGCCCTCCATGACTGGAGCTCGATTGAAAGTCCTTCAGTGTAACTAAGCTCTCCAGATCCGGTGTTCTCCTTAGTTTCTCTTCTCATGAATTAGAAAGTTTTCCTCTTCAGCCTAGTTTTTACTGGGCACCTTTTTTTGGTAACTGGAGTCTGATTGAGGATTACGAGCAAAGTTTGACTGGTGCTTTTAGGGAACAGAGACATCATGGCCAAGATGGCAAACAGGTATGTTGCGCTGCCTGAATTATGGAGTTACTGTATGCAAATAGAGTGTGGATTCTTTGGAGAATTTTTATTGCACCTGAATTGCATAGACACACATACACATACACATGCAAACACACACAAACACACACACATACACATGCACACACAAACACACACAGACATGAACACACACACATACACACGCAAACACAGATACACGTACACACACACATGCGCACATACACTCAAACACACACAAAAACACATACACACGCACACACAGGCACACACAGACATACACATACACACGCAAACACACACAAACACACACACATACACACCTAGCGCATACTGCTCTTTTTTACGCTTCAGAAAACCGTTTCCTCCTATCACGCCTCTGAAGATCGTAAGGCGTTTTCAT
>CM077300.1:3957500-4167500 GCA_039654925.1 Anguilla pacifica | reverse complement strand
GTCAGCAGCAGACCTGGGTCAAATACATATTTAAAGTATTCAAATTAATTTTGAGTACTTTTTTTTTTTTTAGAAATTATTTGAAATACAGGATTTACAAATACTGAGTATTTAAATTACAAAATATATTTGAAAATACATTTAAGGAGCACTTGCCTGTATTTGCAATAACTTTCAAATATGTCTAATGGAATTATTTGAAAATATATTAACAACATAAGGCCAGTGGTGCAACAGGCGCAATTGCACCAAGCTGTTGAAAGACTTGAAAAGCATTGGAAGATGCAAGAACCTCAGCTCTGAAAGTTGAGCATTTTGTCTAATTAGAGGACAGTATTTTGATGAGAATGATTCAGGTGACTGCTGCCGGCCCCAATCCAATTGTACTGATTCCCATTGTTAATTTGTAGTGAATATGCTTAGCTGGATTCTGTTTTATCAGTGTCTAACGTTACAAAATGTAAAAGATGGAACTGTACATATGGCTGTCGAACGCTCTGACAACAGAAAAAAGAGGAAATACAGTAAAAGACCACTAACTTTAAAAAGATTGCATGGGTACAAATAAACTGGCAAGTAGTTTATCAAGAAGTCTGAGTTTGCCATCCCCCCCATGCAAAGACATGTACGGGCATTTAGGCTACTGTCTGTTAGAGGCAGCACATGGGTTGTTTAAAATTGTCAACGTAGACCTCCCCTTGCCCATAATCCAAATTCAACCCCTAGACCCTAGTAGTTCTCCTGCAGTGCCCTCAGTATTATAGCTCGCTGACATCACATCGAGGGCCACTCTCAAAGATTGCGCAAAGAACTCTGGGATACCCCCTTCAGCATGAAGCATGTATTGTTGCTGGCTCGGCCATTTCTGTCCAGAGGTCCAGAGTACACTAACACTGTAGTATAAGGTAATGTCCTTATACTACAGTGTTAGTGTAAAAACAACATAACATGTAATTTAATGTATTTTTAAAAGGCTCTAAATGCTATTGGAGAAAGTATTTGGTTTCCCAGGAAAATATTTATTTAAAGGAATGTACTTTTTTAATACTATTTGTGAAAGTATTTCATTTTCTATTAAAAGAACTTAAATAAATCAAATACATAGTATAACCTTGTGTAAATGTATTTGAAAATACTTCAAATATGTATTAACACATACGTATTTTGTATTTGACCCAGGTCTGGTCAGCAGCATGGTGTCCAAAACCAATACTAAAACCTCCTGTAGAGGGTACTATAAGAATTTTGTTGGTTTCAGGATCAGCAATCAATAACATTTGCTTGATATTTTTCTTGATATCTGCCTTTTCTTTATTTCTTCATGTATAACTATTAAACAATTATGATTTTGATTTAGAGGGAGTACTCATGATTGTGGTGGACAGAACTTCAGCAGTGTAGTAAAGGGTATGGAGCTGGTCTTGTAACCTACAAGTCACGGATTCAATTCCCAGTTTGGACACTGCCATGGTACCTGCATTGCTTCAGTATATATCCAGCTGTATAAATGAATGCAATCTAAAAGTTGTGTAAGTTGCTCTGGTTAAGAGCGTCTGCTAAATGCTTGGAATGTAATGTAACTTCTCTACTTGAGTACAAAAAGCATATTGACATTGACATTGAATTTCTCAGTGTCAGTATTATTCTGATTTCTAAGCATATCACCTGTATAGCAGTAGTTTATTGTCCTCTTTGAATCAAGCAATTAAGCATGTGAGTAGAGTGTTCCTCTGATTTTTCTGTGGAGCTGGTAAAGCACTTTCTCCCACTCTGTCTGCGTCTTCTGTACCTTCGGTACCTCAGACTGAGCTGTACATCATTGGCTTAAAATCTTCTAGTGCAATTAGGCACTTTTATTCTACAGATTGTGTGTTTCAGCTGGGCTCTGTGGTGATTAGAGGTCAGATTAAACCGAGGGGTGGGCTGGCTGAGATGAAACAGGAAATGACCTCACTCCTCCTCCTGTTCGTCTCACCTGGAGCCCTGCCCAGTTTCCCCCCCGTCAGTCAGTGAAGAGGGGTTTATCCGGACCGCCGATGTGCAGGGGTGCTTTCTGGGGGATACCCAGCGATTTCTGGGGGATACCCAGCGGTTTGTGGGGGATACCCAGCGGTTTGTGGGGGATACCCAGCGGTTTCTGGGGGATACCCAGCAGTCGCTGGGGGATACCCAGCAGTTTCTGGGGGATACCCAGCAGTTTCTGGGGGATACCCAGCGGTTTCTGGGGTATACTCAGCGCTTTCTGGGGGATACCCAGCGGTTTCTGGGGGATACCCAGCGGTTTGTGGGGGATACCCAGCGGTTTGTGGGGGATACCCAGCGGTCGCTGGGGGATACCCAGCGGTTTCTGGGGGATACCCAGCGGTTGCTGGGGGATACCCAGCGGTTTCTGGGGGATACCCAGCGATCGCTGGGGGATACCCAGCGGTTTCTGGGGGATACCCAGCGGTCGCTGGGGGATACCCGGCGGTTTCTGGGGGATACCCAGCGATCGCTGGGGGATACCCAGCGGTTTCTGGGGGATACCCAGCAGTCGCTGGGGGATACCCAGCGGTTGCTGGCAGCAGGTCTCCCTGCGTTTGGTGCTCGTAAAGAGCCCTGCCACAGTCAAACGCTGCCCACTCTCCCCATCCCTCACGCACACGCCCAGCCAATCAGGAGCTCGTTCCCCTGGCAACCGGCAGCCCATTTTGGCCCAGTCCTGTCATTCAGCACAGGAGAGAGGAGGAGAGGATAAGGGGAGAAAAAAAGAATAAAGAGCAAATTTGAAAGGCAAGGAGGAGAGGAGCTGGGTGACTGGGATTTGGCCGGGCGCGATGCACCATCTCCAGGCAAATCTCACTCGCTCAGTCTGTATGCACATATATCACATGCAGATAGACAGAGAGAGAGAGAACATGCTCAGTCTGTATGCACATATACCACATGCAGATAGACAGAGAGAGAGAGAACATGCTCAGTCTGTATGCACATATACCACATGCAGATAGACAGAGAGAGAGAGAACATGCTCAGTCTGTATGCACATATACCACATGCAGATAGACAGGGAGAGAGAGAACATGCTCAGTCTGTATGCACATATACCACATGCAGATAGACAGGGAGAGAGAGAACATGCTCAGTCTGTATGCACATATACCACATGCAGATAGACAGAGAGAGAGAACATGCTCAGTCTGTATGCACATATACCACATGCAGATAGACAGGGAGAGAGAGAACATGCTCAGTCTGTATGCACATATACCACATGCAGATAGACAGGGAGAGAGAGAACATGCTCAGTCTGTATGCACATATACCACATGCAGATAGACAGGGAGAGAGAGAACATGCTCAGTCTGTATGCACATATACCACATGCAGATACACAGAGAGAGAGAGAACATTAATGCGGAGATCGCCAGAGGCTGTGCTGCACTGCCCAATGTGCACCTGACTCGCCACCCCACCATCGGCCCCTGGTACCTATCAAAGTCTTTGCTAAAACGCTAAAAGACGTGGCACTGGGACGCAATCTATCCAGCCCCCCCTCCACCATCAACAGGCCACATCTCAGGCATCAGCCCCCCCACGCCGTCAGTCACCGTCCTCGGGCTCCACATCAGCCTGACAGCAGCGGTCATCACTCCAAAACCCTGCGCCCACCCAGCACCCCGCAGCCCCCCATAAGGCCCCCACCACCCAGGGCGCACCCCCACCAACCCCAGCCCAGCTACGCTGCAGCCCTCACAATGGCCCCTGTCCCACCTGCCCCTCCTTCTGAGCTAGGTGAGATCAAACACCTGCTCAGTGTGCTGTGTGATAGGTTGCTAAACTAATATTAATTCATATCTGTGAATATATATGTGCTGTGAATATATATAATCTAATGTGTGAGTATACAGTATAAATCAGTTATACTGTGTATTATACAAATACTAAGTTAAAAAAAATGACAAATGAAAAAAAACAGTAGTTTATTATCAACTATGTATTTTGTTTCACTTGAAATGCTGTGAATGATTAAAATGAGTTCATTCTGTATAAGCTGTTGGAACATACAGGGTCTGTGTTCGTCTGTGTTTGAGCTGAAGAGCACAGACCCTGAATTCCTCAAAAACATTTCTAATGCTGACATTTTAATTTTTGTTGAAACTTGGTGCCGAGAAGATACCGTCACCCACTGCCCCTCAGGTTATGGCAAAATTATAGTGCCCTCTATAAAATTAAAAACAGTGCGACATGGCAGAGACTCCGGATGGATACTGGTGTGGTACAAAGAGGAACTGGCTAAATACATCACAGTAACCAAAAAAGAACAATCCCACTTATGGTTATAATTGAACAAAGAAATTTCAGATTGGGAAAAAGATATATTCCTGTGTGCAGCTTACGCTGCCCCACATGAATCCCCCTATTATAATGAGGAATTCTTCAATGCTCTGCATACAGAAATATGCCATTTCCAGGCCCAGGGAAATGTGCTACTGTGTGGCGACCTTAACGCCAGAACAGGAACAGAACCCGACTGTATCGATCCCCAAGGAAACAATCATGTGTTTGGAAACACCCCTTTGTACATTATACCAACCACTGCAAAAAGAAATAACCCAGACAATATAATAAATAAGAATGGTAGGGAGTTAGTGTAGCTCTGTCAAGCCTTAGGCCTGTACATCCTTAATGGCAGGATCAGAGGGGACTCTTTAGGAAGGTTCACATACTGCTCAGCTCTTGGGACTAGTGTTGTGGACTATGCTGTCACTGACATGGACCCTTCCTCCTTTAGTGCATTCACTGTCAGGCAACAAACCCCCCTTTCAGACCATAATCAAATCAGTGTGTTTCTGAAAAGATTTGGTCAATCCAGAAACTCATACACACAGCCCTGTAAGCTGTATAAACTTAATCAATCGTACAGATGGGCTGAAACAAGCACAGATGAATTCACAAAAGCATTGAGATCAGCTGAATTAACTAACTCTATTAACACATTCATCAATACTCCTTACCAAAATAACAGAGAAGGCTTAAATCTGGCTGTTGCTAATATCAATTGTATTTTCCAGAAAACAGCAAATAAAGCTAAACTAAAAGTTCATAATAAAACGAAGCTGAACAAAAATGAAAATTGGTTTGATATTGAATGCAAAAATATTTGGAAAAACCTAAGATTTGTCAAACCAAAAACATAACCAACCATACAACTCTGATTTACGCCTCAGGTATTGTCAAACTCTTAAAGAATATAAAAACACCCTAAAACAGAAAAAACAAAAATACATAAATAAAACTCTGAATGATATTGAAGAATCAGTTAATCAAAACCAGTTTTGGGATTTGTGGAACAATTTAAGCACAGCAAAATAACATGAATTAGCCATTAGTGATGGAGCCATTTGGAAACAATATTTAAAAAATATATACTGTGAAATCAGTCAAAAACACACCATACTATGATTAATGAACACCTAAACAAATTGGAATCAACCATCAAGGATAATCAAAATCCACTGGATAAACCAATTTCCCACAAAGAACTGATCGAAAAGCTCCAGTCTCTAAAATCAAGAAAATCATGTGGTCTTGATGGAATTAGAAAATAGCACCCCAGAAATGGATGAAGCTCTGCTTAAATTGTTCAACCAAGTACTGAGTTCAGGATGCTTTCCTGACATTTGGAACTGGTGGCTTATATCCCCAATTTATAAAAGTGGAGACAAATTAGACCACAATAATTACAGAGGCATTTGTGTAAGCAGTAATCTAAGCAGGTATTTTGTAGTATCATTAAGAATTGTAACCTTCCTTAATGAACACAATGTCCTGAGTAAAAGTCAAATTGGATTTCTCCCAAATCATCGTACCACCGATCATATTTACACCCTACACACCCTAATAAATAAACACGTCCACAAAACAAAAAATGGAAAAATCTTTGCATGCTTCATTGATTCAAGCATTTGACTCGATTTGGCATGATGGATTATACTACAAAATTCTCCAAAGTGGTGTAGGGGGTAAAGTTTATGATATAATTAAATCAGTGTACTCAGAAAATAAATATGGATTGAAAATTGGCGACCAAAGAACAGAGTTCTTCACACCAAAACAGGGAGTGAGGCAGGGCTGTAGCCTCAGTCCAGCACTGTTCAATATTTACATCAATGAGTTAGCGGTGCAGTTGGAACAGTCTGCAGCCCCGGGCCTCCTCCTACATGACACGGAAGTAGAATTCTTACTCTACGCAGATGATCTGGTTCTGCTCTCTCCCACTGAAGAAGGGTTACAGCAGAACCTAGCTCTGGTGGAGGATTTCTGTCAGAACTGGGCATTGACAGTAAACTTAATGCCAAGTAAACTTGATCTGTAAGATCATTAAAAAAATAATGATCTTACAGAAAAAAGCCAGATGTCAGGAAAACAGGTTCCAGTTTTTTCTAGGCAACACCGCCTTAGATCACACTCTAAATTATACCTACCTTGGTCTGACAATTACAGCATCAGGGAGCTTTAACATGGCAGTGAATGCTTTAAAAGAAAAAGCTCGAAGAGCGCTCTATGCTATAAAAAAAAAACTTCAAAAAATTGTTATACCAATTAAAATCTGGTTGAAAATCTTTGCTACTGTTATTCAGCCCATTGCACTGTATGGAAGTGAGGTATGGGGTCCACTCAGCCAGCGGAACTATTCCAAATGGGACAAGCATCCAATAGAGACCCTGCATGTAGAATTTTGTGGAAACATCCTACAAGTACAAAGGAAAACACCACATAATACATGCAGGGCAGAATTAGGCCATTATCCATTAATGATTCACATCCAAAAAAGAGCATTAAAATTCTGGATGCACCTCAATTCAAGTCCTCAAGACACATTGCAATTTAAGGCAATGAAAGCACAAGAGCTCAGTCATGAAAAGAGTCCCCTCAGTCAGCTGGTAATGAAGCCATTAACCCAACTAAAACAAATCACAGACCAGCTTCATACCAGCACTGCTTACCAACAAATCAAAGTAAACCAAGTAATGAAACAGACCAAAGTCACTTATCTGGAATATTGGGATTATGTAACCAAAACACAAAACAAACTAGATTGCTATCGGACCCTAAAAAGAGACTACAAATTGGCTGAGTATCTCTTCTCTGCCAGAGATACAAAGCAGAGACAGATCCTGACCAAGTACAGGCTCAGTGACCACACACTTGCAATTGAAAAAGGCAGACACCGGAATACGTGGTTACCAAAAGAACAACGTATATGTGGTCACTGGAAGACAGGAGAGGTGGAAAGAGAGATGCACTTTCTCCTACATTGTTAAAAATATTCAGAAATTAGGACACATTGCTTCAACAAATTTTCTCTAATTATAAAGGACTTCCTTTCCCAAACAAATGAGAAAAAAATGCAAATCCTGCTAGGAGAACAGCCCCACTAGCAGCAAAGTACATCTCGGCCTGCCATAATCTGAGGGACACTGGTTGACCACCACGAATATATTTATTTTAATTATTAATTAATTTCTATCTTTCTTTTTTCCATTTTCTTTTTTCTACATTATTATTATTATTATTATTATTATTATTATTATTATTATTATTATTATTATTATTATTATTGTTATTATTATTATTGTTATTGTTATTATTATATAGCCTACTCGCTGTGGCCATTACCACACTGTTAATTGCATTGTTGTCGTTACCAAAATGTTGTTTGTATTTCATGTTATTTGTATTCCTATTCCTGTTTCTGTGTGTATGCTTTGGCAGTAAGTACAAATGTATTTCATGCCAATAAAGCATTTTGAATTTGAATTTTGAATTTTTAGAGAGAGAGAGAACACGCTTAGTCTGTATGTACATATACCACGTGCAGATAGACAGAGAGAGAGAAGAGCCAGATGGGTGGTGGAGAGAAGATATGGGGGAGAGACAGGGAGAGATATGGAGGGGGGGCTGTTGGCAACTTAGCTACGTAGCATTTACCATTGATCTGTGTTCTGTGTTTGTGTTTGTGTTGCTGTACACTTTGGAAATATTTGCACAAGTATTTCCTGCCAATAAAGCATTTCGAATTTGAGAGAGAGAGGAAGAGTTACTTTCATTTTATTTTATTATTATTATTATTATTATTATTATTATTATTATTATTATTATTATTATTATTATTATTATTATTATATAGCCTACTCACTGTGGCCATTACCACACTGTTAATTGCATTGTTGTCCTTACCACAATGTTGTTTGTATTTCATGTTGTTTGTATTCCTATTCCTGTTTCTGTGTGTACACTATGGCAGTATGTACAAATGTATTTCATGCCAATAAAGCATTTTGAATTTGAATCTGAATTTGAATTTGAGAGGGAGAGAGGTAGGGAAGGGGAGTAAGGCAGGGCAGGGCATCGCGACACCCCAGACTGGAATGTCCAAATTGCTTAAGGAGGATGACAGCATGTGACCATGTGACCATGGGCAAGTGCACCTTCAGACCTGTCTCACCTGAGGCATGCAGATGTGGTTTTGGTTGTCATGGTGACGCAGTTCCCCTCTGCAACCTCTGTTATACTCAGTGCTGACTGTTATACACAGTGCTGACTCTGTTGTACACAGTGCTGACTCTGTTATACACAGTGCTGACTCTGTTGTACACAGTGCTGACTCTGTTATACACAGTGCTGACTCTGTTGTACACAGTGCTGACTCTGTTATACACAGTGCTACACAGTGCTGACTGTTGTACACAGTGCTGACTCTGTTATACACAGTGCTGTTGTACACAGTGCTGACTCTGTTTTACACAGTGCTGTTATACACAGTGCTACACAGTGCTGACTGTTGTACACAGTGCTGACTCTGTTGTACACAGTGCTGACTCTGTTATACACAGTGCTGTTGTACACAGTGCTGACTCTGTTTTACACAGTGCTGTTATACACAGTGCTACACAGTGCTGACTCTGTTATACACAGTGCTACACAGTGCTGACTCTGTTATACACAGTGCTGTTATACACAGTGCTACACAGTGCTGACTCTGTTTTACACAGTGCTGTTGTACACAGTGCTACACAGTGCTGACTCTGTTATACACAGTGCTGTTATACACAGTGCTACACAGTGCTGACTCTGTTATACACAGTGCTGTTGTACACAGTACTGACTCTGTTATACACAGTGCTGTTGTACACAGTGCTACACAGTGCTGACTCTGTTATACACAGTGCTGTTGTACACAGTACTGACTCTGTTATACACAGTGCTGTTGTACACAGTACTGACTCTGTTATACACAGTGCTGTTATACACAGTGCTACACAGTGCTGACTCTGTTGTACACAGTGCTGACTGTTTTACACAGTGCTGTTGTACACAGTGCTGACTCTGTTGTACACAGTGCTGTTGTACACAGTGCTGACTCTGTTGTACACAGTGCTGACTGTTTTACACAGTGCTGTTGTACACAGTGCTGACTCTGTTGTACACAGTGCTGTTGTACACAGTGCTGACTGTTTTACACAGTGCTGTTGTACACAGTGCTACACAGTGCTGACTCTGTTGTACACAGTGCTGTTGTACACAGTGCTGACTCTGTTGTACACAGTGCTGACTGTTTTACACAGTGCTGTTGTACACAGTGCTGACTCTGTTATACACAGTGCTGTTGTACACAGTGCTACACAGTGCTGTTATACACAGTGCTACACAGTGCTGACTCTGTTATACACAGTGCTACACAGTGCTGTTATACACAGTGCTACACAGTGCTGTTGTACACAGTGCTGACTCTGTTATACACAGTGCTGTGTCTGTTATACACAGTGCTGACTCTGTTATACACAGTGCTGTTGTACACAGTGCTGACTCTGTTTTACACAGTGCTGTTATACACAGTGCTACACAGTGCTGTTATACACAGTGCTACACAGTGCTGACTCTGTTATACACAGTGCTGTGTCTGTTATACACAGTGCTGACTCTGTTATACACAGTGCTGTTGTACACAGTGCTGACTCTGTTTTACACAGTGCTGTTATACACAGTGCTACACAGTGCTGTTATACACAGTGCTACACAGTGCTGACTCTGTTATACACAGTGCTACACAGTGCTGTTATACACAGTGCTACACAGTGCTGTTGTACACAGTGCTACACAGTGCTGTTATACACAGTGCTACACAGTGCTGACTCTGTTATACACAGTGCTGTTGTACACAGTGCTACACAGTGCTGGAGGGCCGAGGGACGTGTGTGCAGCAGTTTTAAGGGCTTGGTCTCCATAAGATGCACAAATGACAAACATCTTTACTAACTTCTTCTAATATTTTATGTTGGAAATTATTTAGGAGAGACACAGCTTGTAGAAAATATGCATAAATATATTGGACATGGAGGATTTAGGACTCTAGTTAGGGCATCTCTTATGAAATTGATCAGTTTTATGATCAAAAAAGATGATTCAGCTCTGTTTATTTATCAATATAATAGTTTAATTCCTTTCTTGTGCTTCTCAGTAAAGTAACAAAAATGTGCATTTGTAGACACTCTCTTGATTGACCTAGCTGGGTTGTGTCTTTGTAGACGGTCCCTGAACACTTTTTGTCGTAGAGAGAGTTGATCTGAGCTCGGAATGCAGAGACATTATGTAACATCTGCAGTCTCTAGGGAGCCCACACAAACGTATCCAGGCAGACAGACTGCTCACTGACATGCACACATGCAACATTATCCTTATCTCTAAGGGGTATAGTTTTACCCTGACCCCCGCCCCAACCCCCCGATCCCACCACCACCTCCCCACCCCCCACCCTCCATAGAGCACGTCTGCAGGGGAACTGCTGAAAGATTGCAGTCCTGCACCTTCAATACCAAATAGCATTTTAAGCAGTGTGTGCTTGTGTATGTGTGTGTGTGTGCATGAGTGTGTATGTGTGCAAGCATGCGTATGAATGTGTGTTTGTGTGCATGTGTGTGGGTGTGTATGTGTACATGTGTGCGTGTGTGTGTATGTGTGTGTGTGCGTGTGTATGTGTATGTGTGTATGTGCGCGAATGTATGTGTGTGTGCGTGTGTGTGTGTAGGTGTGTGTGTGCGTGAGTGTGTGTATGTGTGTGTGTGCACGTGTGTATGTGTGTGTGCGTGTATGTTTACGTGTTTGTGTGTGTGCATGTGTGTGTGTGTGTGCACGTGTTTACGTGTGTGTGTGTGTGCGCTTGTGTTTGTGTGTGTGTGTGTGTGTGTGTGTGCACAAAGGCCTTTCTTCCCCATCAAGTGCCTGTGCTGTAATTAGCTTACCTTCGCTTACTGTATAATACAATAAAAAATCTCTGACTCTTTCTGTGCAGATAAGTGCTCTACATTTCCACAGTAATTCTCCTGAATGGGATAAGTGATACTGAAGAAGTGCACTGCACATTTTATTAAAATCTTTCTGTTTCTGCTCCAGACTTGCTGAGTTCGTTTGTGCTGAAGGCTCCTGAAGTGGAGGCCAGATTTGATCTGCAGACCTCACTCCCAATGATAGAAGCAGCTGTGGAAACAGTCTGTGTGTTCAGAGTTTGTGCTCAGAGACAGGAGTATGTGTTGCACAGTGCGTTACATGTTAAGTGTTTAAGAGAGTAAAGGGGGTTGAGGACTGTGTTGTGATTAAGGTTGTCGTGAGACAGGACTGTGTGTGTGTAATTAAGGCCTGTGTTGTAATTAAGTTTCTTGAGGGAGGGCTTTGTGTGTGACTAAGGACTGAGTTGTGACTAAGGTTTTGCGGCTTGATTGTATGTGGTTAATTATCCTGTCCAGAAGAGTGTGTCGTGTTTTGGTGTTCAGTAAAGTAGGATGGTGCTCAGTTTCAGGCTGTGGTGTCTGTTTGAGAGTGAGCACTGTGTTTTGGTGTTCAGTAAAGCAACATGGTGCTCAGTTTCAGGCCTTGGTGTCTGTTTGAGAGTGAGCGCTGTGTTTTGGTGTTTAGTAAAGCAGTACAGTGCTACATTTCAGGCTGTGGTGTCTATTTGACAGCGTGTTGTATTTTGGTGTTCAGTAAAGCAGTGTGGTGCTCAGTTTCAGGCTATGGTGTCTGTTTGAGAGTGAGCGCTGTATTTTGGTGTTCAGTAAAGCAGCGGGGTGCTCAGTTTCAGGCTGTGGTGTCTGTTTGAGAGTGAGTGCTGTGTTTTGGTGTTCAGTAAAGCAGCGAGGTGTTCAGTTTCAGCCTGTGGTGTCTGTTTGAGAGTGAGCGCTGTGTTTTGGTGTTCAGTGAAGCAGTACTGTGCTCAGTTTCAGGCTGTGGTGTCTGTTTGAGAGAGAGTGCTGTGTTTTGGTGCTCAGTAAGGCAGCACTGTGCTCAGTTTCAGGCTGTGGTGTCTGTTTAAGAGTGAGTGCTGTGTTTTGGTGCTCAGTAAGGCAGCACTGTGCTCAGTTTCAGGCTGTGGTGTCTGTTTAAGAGTGAGTGCTGTATTTTGGTGTTCAGTGAAGCAGTACTGTGCTCAGTTTCAGGCTGTGGTGTCTGTTTGAGAGTGAGCGCTGTATTTTGGTGTTCAGTAAAGCAGCATGGTGCTCAGTTTCAGGCCTTGGTGTCTGTTTGAGAGTGAGCGCTGTGTTTTAGTGTTCAGTTAAGTGGCATGGTGCTCAGTTTCAGGCTGTGGTGTCTGTTTGAGAGTGAGCGCTGTGTTTTGGTGTTCAGTAAAGCAGCGGGGTGTTCAGTTTCAGCCTGTGGTGTCTGCTTGAGAGTGAGCACTGTGTTTTGGTGCACAGTAACGCAGTACTGTGCTCAGTTTCAGGCTGTGGTGTCTGTTTGAGAGTGAGCACGGTGTTTTGATGTTCAGTAAAGCAGCGTAGTGCTCAGGTGCAGGCTGTGGTGTCTGTTTGAGAGTGAGTGCTGTGTTTTGGTGTTCAGTAAACTAGTGTGGTGCTCAGTTTCAGCCTGTGGTGTCTGTTTGAGAGAGAGTGCTGTGTTTTGGTGTTCATTAAGGCAGTACTGTGCTCAGTTTCAGGCTGTGGTGTCTGTTTGAGAGTGAGTGCTGTGTTTTGGTGTTCAGTAAACTAGTGTGGTGCTCAGTTTCAGGCTGTGGTGTCTGTTTGAGAGAGAGTGCTGTGTTTTGGTGTTCATTAAGGCAGTACTGTGCTCAGTTTCAGGCTGTGGTGTCTGTTTGAGAGTGAGCGCTGTGTTTTGGTGCTCAGTAAGGCCGTACTGTGCTCAGGTGCAGGCCGTGCTATCTGTGTTTTTTTGCAGGGAGGGGAACACTGTTATTACCACGGGAGGGTACGCGGTGTGCCGGGGTCCTGGGCGGCTCTCTCGACCTGCCATGGCCTGAGGTAAGCGGGCTGTTCTTACACTACACCTCCACCTGGGCGGCGCTCTGGGCCAGAGTCTTGATGCACTACACGTGTGTGGTCCATTCAGTGGGCAACTTTGTAGTTGGAACTCTTGAAACTCTCTCTTCTCTTCCTTTTTCACTATTCTACACATCTCTTCTCCGTCTCTCTTTCCCGTTCTGATCCCCCTCTCCCTCCACCTCTCTCTGTCCGTTCCCCCCCTTTCCCTCCCCCTCTCTCTCTCCCTGCCCCCCCCCCCCCCCCCTCTCTCTCCCTCTGCAGTGGCATGTTCTCAGATGGACAGTTTTCCTATGGAATTGAACCAGCCCTGGATAGCAGTGGTCAGGTGAGTCTGGGTGTGCATGTGTATGTGTGTGTGTGTGTGTGTGTGTGTGCATGAGTGTGTGTGTGTGTGTGAGAGAGTGTGCATGTGTATGTGTGTGTGTGTGCATATGTGTGCCTGTGTGTGTGTGTTTGTGTATTTGTACATGTGTGTATGTGTACATGTCTGTATGTGTGCATGTGCATGTGCATGCGTGTGTGTGTGTGTGTGTGTGTGTGTGTGTGGGTCCCTCATATTCCCACTGTGGGACAGTAGATGTCTGTATGTGTACATGCATGTGTGTGTGTACATGTCTTTGTATGTGTGTGCGTGTGCGTGTGCATGCATGTGTGTGTGTGTGTGTGTGCATGTGTGTGTGTACATGTCTGTATGTATGTGTGTGCGTGTGCGTGTGCATGCATGCGTGTGTGTGTTTGAGTGTGCATTTGTGTGTTTATGTGTGTGTGCATGTGTGTACACGTGTGTGTGTTTGTGTATGTGTGCATATGTGTGTGTGTGTGTGTGTGCGCATGTGTGTGTTTATGTATGTGCACGTGTGTGTGTTTATGTATGTGTGTGTGTGCGCATGTGTGTGTGGGTCTCTCATATTCCCACTGTGGGATGGTAGGTGTGTCAGTGTCCCTGGAACGTTGGTTTGGAGTATTCAGGCCTAGTTATCAGTATCATCAGTCACAGAAAACCTGCCCCCCTGCACTGTCTCCAGTTCCAATCACTTTTAACAAAGCCTCTAAACTGTACAGTGCCTACTGAGCATGTGCAGAGTGAATGGGGGGCTGTGCTGGAGTGCAGGGAACTGGGGCCCCCTCCTGTCTGGCTAAGTCATGAGCTGGACTCCCCAGAAAATTAAGGAGTGAAGGTCCCATAATGTGCAAGTCCCCCCTACAATTATATATGCGTGCAATCAAGATTGTTCTAGAAAACAATGTGACTCACCTTAATGCATGTGACTGTCATATATAGTTGTTCCATGCTTATCATGTGGTTGCTGTAGTTACTGTTTCTCATTGCTTTTGTAATGGCTTTGATTAAAGTTGAAATTCCATTAGCCAAGTGTTTGCAGAAGACAGGAATCAAAAACATGTTATGATGCAAATAAAACTTTTCACCATCCTTCCTTTCCCCATATTTGGTCAACTAATTGTCGATTAAACATCACAGTTAGCCATTCAGTTGTATTATTAGCCTCTTGACTGCGTTGTTTGAGAGCCTACAGTGACCCCTGGAGGATAACAATTAAAATACAAGTTTAAATCTCTGTGATAGAGATCAATTTTTGTGACAATAAATGCATTAAAAGTGGGGAATTTGGAGAGCAGTCATGGTGCTGAGCTTCCAGATAAAACAGGAGATTGTTTGACCTCTGCCGCTTGGCCAACAAAGTTATCTTGCTGCTGCTTGAAATACACTACACTGTCAATATTTTTGACTGTGGAAAGGGAGGGGTTTGCTTAGTGCAGGAGTGGAGGTCTGTGTTCTGTGCTGCGTGCGGTTTTCGGTTCTTGGTTGGAGGGTTTGTGCTCTCTCCCGCAGGCTCAGCATGCCCATGTGGTACACAAGATGCCCAGCCTGCCCCTGAGCCCGACGTGTCCAGGTGGGGACCTCCGCTACCCACCCCCCCTCCTCCCTAGCCTTCTCCTGCCCCCCCTCCCTCCCCAGCCTTCTCCTGCCCCCTCTCCCTCCCCAGGCTTCTCCTGCCCCCTCTCCCTCCCCAGCCTTCTCCTGCCCCCCCTCCCTCCCCAGCCTTCTCCTGCCCCCCCTCCCTCCCCAGCCTTCTCCTGCTCCCTCTCCCTCCCCAGCCTTTTCCTGCCCCCTCTCCCTCCCCAGGCTTCTACTGCCCCCTCTCCCTCCCCAGCCTTCTCCTGCCCCCCCTCCCTCCCCAGCCTTCTCCTGCTCGCTCTCCCTCCCCAGCCTTCTCCTGCCCCCCCTCCCTCCCCAGCCTTCTCCTGCCCCCCCTCCCTTCCCAGCCTTCTCCTGCCCCTTCATTCCACGGAACTTCTCTGCTTTCCTCACTCTTCTCTCCCTCTTCTCTCTCAGTGCTTTTTATCCTGATGAGAGATGCGCGTGCGTTTTGATATGCGGCTCTCTGTCTCTCCCTCAGCCTGCACACAGGACAGCAATGACCCGGGCAGTCACAGTCACAGGGGTGGCCAGGTCTTCCAGGACAACTCTACTGCGGCCACAGAGGGGCTGAGACGATCCAGGAGACAGGTGGGGTCTGTCTCCTCCAGTCAGAATGAGCCAGTGCCCTGCGCCTTACTGCATGTCCTTCAAGTGTAATACAGCATGCCTTACCAGGGATGGGCAAAACACACTGCAACATATCCATACTGTTTCAAAATTAACAATGCATCCCAAATAAAGGTGTCTGTGAATGACAGTCTACATGCAGCGGATGTAGATTGCTTTGCAAGTGACACAGAAAGGACAGACAGCCCGGGTTGCATGTGAAATACATGCATGCAAATGCATAATTTCAAATACATGTATTAGAGATGCTGCCCATCTCTGGCATATGTCTGTACTAATAATCATGTTGTTTACTTCCTAATAAAAGATATTGGGTCTGTTGGGTGGTCTGGAGGGTGTTCTGTAGGGTGGTCTGTGGTGTGGTCTGTAGGGTGGTCTGGAATGTGGTCTGTGGGGTGGTTTGTGCTGTGGTCTGGAGGTGGTCTGTGCTGTGGTCTGTAGGGTGTTCTGTGGGTTGGTCTGTAGGGCGGTCTGTAGGGTGGTCTGTAGGGTGGTCTGTGGGTTGGTCTAGAGGGTGGTCTGTGGGTTGGTCTGTAGGGAGGTCTGTAGGGTGGTCTGTGGGTTGGTCTGCAGGGTGGTCTGTAGGGTGTTCTGTAGGGTGGTCTGTGGGGTGGTCTGTGGGTTGGTCTAGAGGGTGGTCTGTAGGGTGGTCTGTGGGTTGGTCTAGAGGGTGGTCTATGGGTTGGTCTGTAGGGCGGTCTGTAGGGTGGTCTGTGGGATGGTCTGGAGGGTGGTGAGCCATAAGAGTCCCATACGCGGGCAGGGTTTCCACCCCCTGCCATGTTTTCTGATGACCATGTTTCCACATTTCTCTTGCAAGTAGCCATGGTATGAGCTGAATAAAGCACTCTGTGCTGTGAAGTTAAGGAGCTTCAGTGTGTTTAACCCCTTGGCTTTGGTGTGGGACCGGAGCACACCACTCTGTTCTGATGTTTGCATTCAATGCACAGCCCATCATGGTGATGTGCAATTTAAAACTAAGCCTTCATGCACACATCCCATACAGTGTTAACTAATACCCCTTTTGCTTCTAGATTTAAGACTGGCAAAAACTAAACTTAGTTTTACACAGATTTAATTCCTGGCATTATCACGCTTTGTTTCTCTTGTACAACATTATAAAAAAAAACTATTTGAGCAAGAACAAAGATGAAAATTACATGTAGAATTGCCAGGAAAGATGACTTATACAATAAATGAACACAAAACAACAAAGTGTGAATTCTGAAATGTGCAAGCATTCCTATCCTTTGTTTGAGTATAGCACCACTTGGGACATCAGAACACAAAGCTCTATTTTTAGTAGTCCTATTTTTCTAAATAATCAAAATATGTTGCGCTGAAATTCAAGTGGCTTTTTTCAGCAAAGAATCATGTAACGAACTAAAAAATTTATACTGTTCTCCAATAAATTTTTTATTTGAAATTGACAGATTACCTGTATTATTAATTGTTATCGAGAAACAGTTGCCGATGTAGGTACAATATGAACTTAAAGCCCTCTCTCTGTCGCCCCCTGCAGGTCCGCTGGAGCCAGAACACAGTCCAGAGTGAGACTAAGTACATTGAGCTGATGGTGGTGAATGACCATGAACTGGTGAGTGATTGTTGAATAGATAGTGTTTACTGGAGCCCATTTTAGGGCAATGTGAACTGCAGGGAGTGAACGGAAAATGTACACACCAGTGTAAGTTTACTTCTTTAGGGTGCTGGGTCACTGTGTTCTGCCAGTATGCCCTAAACTGCAGCTTGTGAGTTTACCAGTGTCTGCAGTCAGTGGCTGTACATTATCACATGGAAGTCAGTCAACTCAGGATCAGTTGATGGAAATGGAAAACATTCTCTACAAAGGGCCTCCTGTCAGCAGGAAATACAGTGACGTGGGTGAAGATGATTACTTAGCACCATTAAGTCATGCGTTACACCAACCCATCAACATTGCCTTTTAAACTTGAGTGTACCCAAAACTTGGCAGAAAGAATTCAGTCTGTTGGAACAGTTCTCTGTTGGAACAGTTTCGCACTTCTCTCTTTTTTTGGTTTAATGTCTGTTTCTTTGCTTAAGGCTAACATGAGACAGTCTGTAGCTATGGGGTTCAAATGTTTATTTCTGGTGTTTTTCTGGTGTTTTTCAGAGGCTGTCTGTCTCATTGGCTGTCTGTCTCATTGGCTCTCTGTCTCATTGGCTGCCTGTCTCATTGGCTGTCTGTCTCATTGGCTGCCGTCTCTTTGGTGGTATTTCATTCACTGACTTCTCATTGGCTGTCAGTCAGATTGGCTGTCAGTTTCACTGGTCGTCTCATTGGCTGTCGTCTCTTTGCAGTTTTTGCAGCTGCGCAGCTCTACGTCCCAGACCAGGAATTTCGCCAAGGCTGTTGTTAACATGGCTGATGCGGTCAGTGCACACTTTCTGTAACAAATGTTTACATCCAGGTGTCTGTTTTGGAGAACGTTTCTGTAGCAGATGTTTACATCCAGGTGTCTGTTTTGGAGAATGTTCCTGTATCGAATATTTATGTCCCGGTGTCTGCTTTGGAGAACGTTTCTGTAACGAATGTTTACAACCAGGTGTCTGCTGTGGAGAACATTTCTGTAATGGATGTTTCTGTTCTGCTTAGGACCTCAGGCAGAACTAGAAAGCTGAATAAAGTCATTGCATGGAGGCATTCTGAAGGCTGTTTCAGTTGGGTCTCACAGGTTAGCTTTATTGTATAGGTGCAATGGGGCCCAAGCAGTGATCTGCACTATTTCCAGTTCCAGCAAATGTCAGTCTTAATTTGTGGCTGTTTTCAGGACAGGAGTTCACTGGAATACAGAGATGGAAAATCCAGGTTCAGAAAGAAAACATCCTCCGCAGTAGTTTCTTCCAGTCACTTGGATTTAATTAGCAAAATTCTTCAGCCAGGAGGTGGAACTAAATAGTGAAATCAGCCGGGCTGAATTAACAGGTAGAGGAAACACATGGCGGGGCTTTTACTTTCTGACCCCTGGACTTTCCACCTCTGCTGTAATAAAACTAGACAATGGACTGATTAACACGCTAACACAATTGGTCACCAACTCTTGAAAGTCTATTCCAGTTGATTGTTTAAAATATTTCTATGTTGAGCTGAAATGTATCAGAATGAGCTGAATGAGTGAATTAACAGGAACAGTAAATTTGCCCACTCAGCTTTCTCCTTGGCACCACCTGTAACCCATATTGAAATACCAGCTTTATTTATTTAGATTTAACACAAATGTGTGATTTTAACTTACTCATTTAACTGCCTTCTTTGCATTCTTATGGGCTGTCTGATTCCAGATCTATAAAGAACAGCTGAACACCCGGATTGTGCTGGTTGCCATGGAAACGTGGTCATCAGCAAACATGGTCTCCGTGGGTGACGATCCCCTGCTCACCCTCCGTGACTTCATGAAGTACAGGAAGGAGAGCATCAAGGAGCACAGTGACGCTGTTCACCTCTTATCGTGGGTACCCCCCAGCCCTACGCCCCACCCCAGCCCCTCCCTGCTGTGCCATGCCCCAGCCCCACCCTGCCCTGTCCCAAATTTGTTCTGAGAAATTTCATGCCAACTCTGTTCTTAATTACATAACTATCCTCATTAATGCCATTAACTGGTACTCTTGGTTCCAACTGCAAATCATCATTTAAAAAATTAAACATGCATTTTACACTCACAAAAAAATAATAATTCACTACAGATGTCTCAAGACAAGTACAAAATGTAATTCGCAAAATTTGGGATTGTGAATCAAGTTCTTCAGAATTTAAGAATGGGCTGACTTTTGGTGCGCATGACCTTGGTGTAATACGCAGAAATGTTTTGTGTTGTAAGATTTGTAACTCAAGTAAATATTCAGAACACTAATTGGTTGGAACAAAGATCAGCTCACACTGGCTTTCCAGAATTGGAGAAGTCAGTGAGTCAGTGTTCTCCTGCTGCAGCACCTCATCTCTCCTCCAGGGGGCGCACCTTCCGGAGCAGTCGCAGTGGGACGGCCTACATGGGAGGGGTCTGCTCCCTGACCCGAGGAGGGGGCGTTAATGAGGTGGGTGCCAGGTCCAGGTTTGGTGGCCTACCACGCCTTCAGTAAATAAGTGTATGATTAGATATAGATTTGAAAAATTATAAGGTCATGGCAAAATAATTATTATTTTCCCGAAGAAAATTGCTTTGTGTGTGTTTCAGTGTGGGAATGTGGTCGCTACCTTGTGTGTGTGTTTCAGTATGAGAATGTGGGTGCTACCTTGTGTGTGTGTTTCAGTGTGGGAATGTGGTCGCTACCTTGTGTGTGTGTTTCAGTATGGGAATGTGGGTGCTATGGTCCTCACCTTGTGTGTGTGTTTCAGTACGGGAATGTGGTCACTACCTTGTGTGTGTGTTTCAGTATGGGAATGTGGGTGCTACCTTGTGTGTGTGTTTCAGTGTGGGAATGTGGTCGCTACCTTGTGTGTGTGTTTCAGTATGGGAATGTGGGTGCTATGGTCCTCACCTTGTGTGTGTGTTTCAGTACGGGAATGTGGTCACTACCTTGTGTGTGTGTTTCAGTATGGGAATGTGGGTGCTACCTTGTGTGTGTGTTTCAGTGTGGGAATGTGGGCGCTACCTTGTGTGTGTGTTTCAGTATGGGAATGTGGGTGCTATGGTCCTCACCTTGTGTGTGTGTTTCAGTACGGGAATGTGGGCGCTATGGTCCTCACCTTGTGTGTGTGTTTCAGTACGGGAATGTGGTCACTACCTTGTGTGTGTGTTTCAGTATGGGAATGTGGGTGCTACCTTGTGTGTGTGTTTCAGTGTGGGAATGTGGGCGCTACCTTGTGTGTGTGTTTCAGTATGGGAATGTGGGTGCTATGGTCCTCACCTTGTGTGTGTGTTTCAGTACGGGAATGTGGGCGCTATGGTCCTCACCTTGTGTGTGTGTTTCAGTATGGGAATGTGGTCGCTACCTTGTGTGTGTGTGTTTCAGTATGGGAATGTGGGTGCTACCTTGTGTGTGTGTGTTTCAGTATGGGAATGTGGGTGCTACCTTGTGTGTGTGTGTTTCAGTATGGGAATGTGGGTGCTACCTTGTGTGTGTGTTTCAGTATGGGAATGTGGGCGCTACCTTGTGTGTGTGTTTCAGTATGGGAATGTGGGCGCTACCTTGTGTGTGTGTGTTTCAGTATGGGAATGTGGGTGCTACCTTGTGTGTGTGTTTCAGTGTGGGAATGTGGGTGCTATGGTCCTCACCTTGTGTGTGTGTTTCAGTATGGGAATGTGGGTGCTATGGTCCTCACCTTGTGTGTGTGTTTCAGTATGGGAATGTGGGTGCTACCTTGTGTGTGTGTGTTTCAGTATGGGAATGTGGGTGCTATGGTCCTCACCTTGTGTGTGTGTTTCAGTATGGGAATGTGGGTGCTATGGTCCTCACCTTGTGTGTGTGTTTCAATATGGGAATGTGGTCACTATCTTGTGTGTGTGTTTCAGTATGGGAACGTGGTCACTATCTTGTGTGTGTGTTTCAGTATGGGAATGTGGTCACTATCTTGTGTGTGTGTTTCAGTATGGGAACGTGGTCACTATCTTGTGTGTGTGTTTCAGTATGGGAACGTGGGTGCTATGGTCCTCACCTTGTGTGTGTGTGTGTGTGTTTCAGTATGGGAACGTGGTCACTATCTTGTGTGTGTGTGTGTTTCAGTTTGGGAATGTGGGTGCTATGGTCCTCACCTTGTGTGTGTGTGTTTCAGTATGGGAATGTGGGTGCTATGGCCGTCACCTTGTGCCAGAGCCTGGGCCAGAACGTGGGCATGATGTGGAACAAAGATCGCACGTCTGCGGGTTAGTCCTGCGCCATCCTCCCTCACTATTCACAGTCCAGGAGTCTGGATTCAAACTGTGGTTATATTCCCCAGAAGTGACAATTGATTGTCTTCTTAATATTTCTTTCAAGTTGTTTTAACCCAATTATAACCATTAAATTGTAATAAACACTATTTGATTATTGTGACCTGTTCAGCAGATAAGGACATTAATATTCATATCTGTGAGGCACCTCACACTGCATGTGAACCATTCCTCCTCGCTAGGTTATAGCAGGTTGTCCCATGCAGTAACATTACACTACCAGACAACACGAAAGAAAGCAACCTAAGCTAGGCTTTACCGTCGATCATTCAATGTGTAATAGCATTGTAACACTGAGATACTGTACGCTAACATTAGACTCAACAGGGGTCTCAAACTCCGGACATCACACCCAAATTAAGAAAGGCTTTGATTCCTCATATCTAAATTTGAAAGCTGTTTAATTATCGCTAGCTAATGGTCAACCTACTTACCGATCCATCACCCGTCTGCTCTGTCTCAAGGAGGAGTGTTGCCTGCAGCAATGGTTGGGAGGGAGGTGAACAGAGGAGGACACTGCACCATGCACCAGTGCTAGCTTTTTAGCAAAGCCACATTGTTGTTGTTGATAGTTGGTGCTCCTCCTCACGAAAATGGTCTCTAATAAAAATAATGTTGGGGTTATTGCAGTAGTGCAGTGCCTGTAGGCCTCCAGAAATGCAACCCATTTCTTGTGGCTCCCTTCATTTTTGGAAAGAAAAGGTTTTTATTGGTTTTGTGCATCCAGTGAATGTGCAATGCTCTTCCAACTTAGCTTGCCTGCACAGAAGTGGTAGGAGAACCATTTACATGTTACAAGTAGAAAGGATTTGTGTTTTATTGACGTACATTGGGTACCTGAGTTCTGGCCACATCACTCTTCATATCAGCACCATCTGTGTGCAGCTAAGGGAGGCAGGGTATCGGATAGGGGGAGGGGCTTATGCATGGTATGTACCATATGTACCGCGGCTGCAATTAGTTTTCCCCGTTAGATTAATTAGGCACTGTAGCTGGTTGCTGTGAGAGTTAGTCCACAGTATAGTTGTTTGGTAAACAGTGGTCAATATCTTTTGAAGAAATGGCCTGAATGGATCTGTAGTCATTCATGGCAGCTGTTATTAATGCCTGTTGCCTGTTGCCTGAATGATGTGCTTCTCATTCAGTCTCTGTGTGACCACCAGCTGGGGTGGGACACAGGGAGAAGCTGTCTTTTAATTACTGAGTGCACACTAGAGACCCTATTCCTGTGAGAGAGAGAGACGAGGATAGATAGGGAGGTGAAGAAAGAGTAATTGGGAGGGTCTCTGGTTCCTCGTCGGTAGCTGAACGCAGGCACACACACACACACACTCACACACACACACACACACGCACGCACACACACACACACACACACACGCACGCACACACTCACACACACACACACACGCACGCACATACACACACACGCACACACACACACTCACACACGCACACACACACTCTCACACACACATACACACACACTCACACACATACACACATACACACATACTCACACACACACACTCACACACACGTACACACATACACACATACTCACACACACACACACACACACACACACTCACACACACATACACACACACCACACGCACACACACACATACACACGCACACATACGCACACACACAGACACTCACACACTCACACACATGCACGCACACACAGACACTCACACACATGCACGCACTCACAGACACACACACACTCACACACATACACACATACTCACACACACACCACACGCACACACACACACACACACATACACACGCACACATACGCGCACACACACAGACACTCACACACTCACACACATGCATGCACACGCACACACTCACACACATGCACACAAGGATTAAATTGTAATGCAAGTTGAAAGTCATTTTGGATCACATGCTCTAAATAAACTGTTCCTAATTATGGTTGATGGTGGGATTTGGCTTGACAGCAGGGCTGCAGAACGAGGTCTGATCTGTTTAGGAGTTCATGCTGATTTGTGCTCTTAAATATTTAATTAGCCAAATCATGTTTTTTATCTGACATTTTTGACATAAATCCTTGGTGAAAAACATTTTACCGTGAACCATTGAGAACCAGAATTAGCATGTACATCTGCTTAGGAATTAAGCCAGAATAATTAAGCTCTCCCCCCCGGTTTCTTGGCACTAAGCTGGTTGCTGATTTTAAGGTCAAAACAAAGACCAAGCGGGCCCTGCAGCTCTCCAGACATGTGCTATAATGTACTGCATTTGGTAATGGCCCAATGTGTGGGCTGCACCAGTCAAATGGTCACCCCCTTCTCTCTCCACCTCTAACAGGGGACTGTCGGTGTCCGGACGCGTGGCTGGGATGCATTATGGAGGACACTGGGTAAGGGTCCCCACTAGTGACACACAGAGCGGAGCTCTCTCTCACACACACCAGCCAGGCTTGTTCCTCTCTGCTGTAAGCCTGGCTAGCGCAGTGTAGGCTGGGACGGGGCCAGTATTTCCACGCAGTCACATCACTCAGTGAAGGCAGAGAATTGAGCCTAAACTGTGAGACACAGGGGGGTGGTGGAATCAAGCGGCCAAAACCAGACTTCGTTTCTGAAGCTCATTTCCTGGTCTCGTTGTTCCTGGTTGCTCACTAGCGTCACTACGGTTGGCTTCAGTATAGGTGTTTTCATATCCGGTTTCCATGTAAGTCTACGGTACAAATGAGGTCAAAATACAAAGTCAATATTTTTTTCTCATGAGAACAAATAGTCACAATATGTGTATTTTATTCGTCTTATGACTGTCCATGGGTCGATTTCATGATTTATTGTGTCATTTGGGCACTGTTATAATATTTGTTGTGGACCAATGAGGTACAGTTTGCGTCACTTCCTGATTACTGCAGAGGACTAAGCTACAGTAGGGGCTACAGTCTATGGTCACTGGGGTGGGAGGTGGCGCCTCAGTCTTGGCCTTGACATTACGGCTCCGACCACGGTCCACCTGTGCGAAGTCAGAAAATGCAGGCATCCCATTTCGTAGTGATTTCATTATGGCGTGTGCTATTTACAGCTGCAGTAGACGACCATAAAATAATCCTCCTCTGTAGTTTTTCGGTAGCCGAGTCATTTTTACTATTTCCTTTAGCCTACTTAACCAAATAATTAGTTGGCTGAAAGCGTAATCAGCTTGCTATATTTGGTAGTTCAATAATAGCCTGTGCTAAAACATTGACTACACTGATGGTCAATCAATCAGAGATGTGTAGGCTACTGGTGATTTGACTAGGCTAATTTTCGTATAACTGTCTGGTAGACCTGCTGTTAACCGAGCAAGTTATCGTCGTAGGTTTTCGCCACAGTCAGTTAATGAGCCAGTAACTGCTACTAGCTACTCCATCGCCATTTGTGGTGTTCACTTGCTGGGTGACGCTAGCTGACCGATCGTTCGCAAATCACTTTCTACCGAATAAAAATTAACACTGTCAGCGGTGATTAACAGATCTACCAAGTATTTTAATAACTGATCTGCAGGCGTGTAAATATGACAACGCACTTTGTACAGCAAGTTTTTCACCTGGTGCATGAAGACAAAAATAATGTAGCCTACACTGAATTTCTAATTATTATTAGGCTATTATTTTTTTCTTGTAAATCATCAAAACCAATGGAGAAAAGCCAATATACGCAAGGAGCCCCCAGGACCGATTCTGAGAACCACTGTCTTAAATACCTAGTTTGTCGGTCTCTTAAATGCTAAAAACATGTTCCTTTCTAAATGCTAAGATGGTTAATTTCGTTAAATTCTGTGTGTGATTTCATCGTGTGTTGTATGTTATTCAGCAAATGAACCTTGAGACTCTTAATTCGCTTCGTGAAACTGAAAAAGTGTTTATCCCAAAATCGGGATTATAGTAGCTTTGTCCCATGCGTGAAGCATGGCCCAGGTAGACATTTACGGAATGTACATGACTGACAAGCCGTCAAACACGTCTGACAGATTGAATGTTTGCTGGTTAAGGTTAGCCAGCTAGTCAAATGGCTTGGTAGCCGAAGTTGCGAACTGTTTTAGCATAGGCTCCTGGACTACCAAATGTAACCAGCAAGCTGATTACGCTTTAGGCCAACTAATTATTTGGTTAGGTAGGCTAAAGGAAATAGTAAAAATGACTCGGCTACCGAAAAACGTACGAGGAGGATTATTTGATGGTCGTCTAGTGCAGCTGTAAATAGCACACCCCTTAATGAAATCAGCACGAAATGGGATGCCTGCATTTTCTGACTTCGCACAGGTGGACGGTGGTCGGAGCCGCAATGTCAAGGCCTAGAGGCGCCACCGCCCACCCCAGTGACTATAGACGGTAGCCCCTACTGTAGCTTAAACCTCTGCAGTTTTCAGGAAGTGACGCAAACTGTACCTCATTGGTCCACAACAAATATTATAACAGTGCCCAAATGACACAACAAATCTTGAAATCGACCCATGGACAGTCATAAGACGAATAAAACACACATATTGTGACTATTTGTTCTCAAGAGAAAAATTTATTGACTTTGTATTTTGACAGCATTTGTACCGTAGACTTACATGGAAACCGGATATGAAAACACCTATACTGGAGCCAACCGTAGTGGCGCTAGTGAGCAACCAGGAACAACGAGACCAGGAAATGAGCTTCAGAAACGAAGTCTGGTTTTGGTCGCTTGGCTTTTCCGCACCGTGTTAAGCGGTCTTGTGATTAATGTGAATCACATTAATCACAAGACCGCTTAACACTATGGTTTTGGCTCCAAATCGACAACATGGCCGCGCCCGCCATTGAGCTTCAAAACGTGTTTTAGAGACCCACGGAGAGTCAATGGGTGACATCACAGTAGCTCTGTCCATATTTTTTACAGTCTCTGGGTGGAATAGAGACACGAGGTCTGTGTGAAATATGCACAATGGCCTGTGCGCACACACACACATACACACACGCAAGCACAAGCACACGTACACACATTCACAACAACAGGGATTCTATTCTCTGTTACTAAACTGGTTTCATTTTATTACATTATTTACACATTAAACATCAACAACACAGGAAGTTGTGTGCCCCTCACTCCTGAAAGATTTTTCTGTTTGTGATGTTTTAAATATTGATATTTTATATGCACAGCTAGTTAAGGTAATTAAATCAATTACTTATCCTGCAAATAACTGAAACTGTGACACTGCCATCTTCCTGGAATTGAAGTTGAATGTTTTTTTTTATTTGGCCATATGTGAGTGCGGATATGAATGATGAAAATGTAAAACTGATGCTGGTTGGCATAAGCAAATACAGCATATGAGGAAGAAGAAGGAACAACAGGTCGGTAATGTGTCAAAATATTTGTTCAGTCAGGACCACTGTCATCAAAGTAAGATCTGTATTTACAGTAAAGGCAATATATTTATGTTTAGAGGTATGGCTCTGTTCTAGAAGCTCTCCTGCCAACCGCGCAGCAAGCGTGGATAAGGCCGGGAGGCCAGCAGCCAGACCCCCCTAGAGGGGTACACACAGAACAGATCCTGCAGCAATGCAAATTTTTTAACACATAGAGATGGAGCAATGCAAATTCTTAACACATAGGGATGGAGCTGGGTTGGTGGAGGGGATTTACAAAGCAACGTGCAGCAGCTTGCATGCAGGAGGAGCAGCCGAATGAGTAGAGGGGGGCTGTTTAAGTAGACCGCCCTGTTATGTGAATGTACTGTGATAGGTGAACATCACCATCACCATAGGTGAGCATCAGCTGATTCAGCCGGAGCGCTTGACTCTCGTGGTCTGCCAGAACTACGCAATGCTCCCATATTTTATCACTTCAAATATCCACTTTGGCTGTGTAGTCTTAAAATAAGTTTTTCCATTAGGTGCGTATTTTCTTCCTCACTTTCTCTCAGTGCCACAATGGCGCTTGTTCATATTTCAAAGACATACAGGAACAATGCTGTTCTTTGCTATGGAAGAGAATACACAGGAGCCATGTTGACTGATATACAGTACATTCAGGGTTGATAAATTGTCCTCAAAATAAGGTTGTCATCATTCGCCAGTCACTCCATCTCTTGTAATACTGATCCATTTATAAGCCTGGCTGGAGTATATCAACAGTTTGGCAGTAAAACTGCAGATAAATGTCCCTCATTCATCATTCCCGCATGTTTCCGGCAGGTTCTACATCCCGCGAAAGTTCTCCCGATGCAGTGTGGAAGAATATGCCCGATTCCTGCAGAGAGGGGGCGGGAGCTGTCTCTTCAACAAGCCCAACAAGGTATGGGGGGCTGCTCATAACCTTACAGCACTATGAGCCTGACCAGGCTACTCATAACCTTACAGCACGATGAGCCTGACCAGGCTGCTCATAACCTTACAGCACTATGAGCCTGACCAGGCTGCTCATAACCTTACAGCACTATGAGCCTGACCAGGCTGCTCATAACCTTACAGCACTATGAGCCTGACCAGGCAGCTCATAACCTTACAGCACTATGAGCCTGACCAGGCTGCTCATTACCTTACAGCACTATGAGCCTGACCAGGCTACTCATATCCTTACAGCACTATGAGCCTGACCAGGCTGCTCATAACCTTACAGCACTATGAGGCTGACCAGGCTGCTCATAACCTTACAGCACTATGAGCCTGACCAGGCTGCTCATAACCTTGCACTACTATGAGCCTGACCAGGCTGCTCATAACCTTACAGCACTATGAGCCTGACCAGGCTGCTCATAACCTTACAGCACTATGAGCCTAACCAGGCTGCTCATAACCTTACAGCACTATGAGTCCGACCAGGCTGCTCCTAACCTTACAGCACTATGAGCCTGACCAGTCTGCTCATAACCTTACAGCACTATGAGCCTGACCAGGCTGCTCATAACCTTATAGCACTATGAGCCTGACCAGGCTGCTCATAACCTCACAGCACTATAAGCCTGACCAGGCTGCTCATAACCTTACAGCACGATGAGCCTGACCAGGCTGCTCATAACCTTACAGCACTATGAGCCTGACCAGGCTGCTCATAACCTTACAGCACTATGAGCCTGACCAGGCAGCTCATAACCTTACAGCACTATGAGCCTGACCAGGCTGCTCATAACCTTACAGCACTATGAGCCTGACCAGGCGGCTCATATCCTTACAGCACTATGAGCCTGACCAGGCTGCTCATAACCTTACAGCACTATGAGGCTGACCAGGCTGCTCATAACCTTATAGCACTATGAGCCTGACCAGGCTGCTCATAACCTTGCACTACCATGAGCCTGACCAGGCTGCTCATAACCTTACAGCACTATGAGCCTGACCAGGCTGCTCATAACCTTACAGCACTATGAGCCTAACCAGGCTGCTCATAACCTTACAGCACTATGAGCTTGACCAGGCTGCTCATAACCTTACAGTACTATGAGCCTGACCTGGCTGCTCATAACCTTACAGCACTATGAGCCTGACCTGGCTGCTCATAACCTTACAGCGCTATGAGCATGACCAGGCTGCTCATAAACTTGCATAATAAAGCAATATGTGGATTCCTTATCACCTACACAATATAATTATTCCATGATTCCTACTACTGATCTATACAGTAACGCAGACTATAATGTGCTTCCAGACTGCTTACAGGACACCAGTCTCTGGAACTCCAACTTCCCTTCTCAGATGCTCTTCAGATAGATGGTCAGCAGTACTCAAGCTCTGACCCTAGATTAGCTTTAGCTCACTTTTCATGATGGTTCAGTCAGTGCAATATGAACAGACATAATTGGCTTTGTTTGAGTGGGTTGGGCTAGTGGAGTCCAGTGGGAATGGGAAGTCAGTTAAAGCATGACAGCTAGCTGCACCCCATGTATGTTTTTACCAACACCCTTGTTTTTCCAGATTCAGATATTAATTTACTTCCTTTTCTTCCTCCTTCCTGACCTGTTCCCTCCTTCCCAATAACTCCCCCTCCTCAATCTCTTACTTACTTTCTTCATCCATTGGTTACAGTTGCTGGACCCTCCGGAGTGTGGAAACGGTTTTGTGGAGATGGGGGAGGAGTGTGACTGTGGCTCTCAACTGGTGAGTTCAGCCTGGCATCACAGCACTAGTCCCAGATAAAAGGAGGTGAAAGCTACAGCAGTAAAGTTTTCCCCGAGAAGGACAGCAGATGAAGTCATGCCACAGACCACTGCTGTACTGCAGTGAAGGCACTTAATAAGGGAATGAGCCGCTGCTTGTTGCCAGAAGGCTGTGATGTATGGATGACGTCACTGGCACATTGCCGAAACCTTTGGGCAACTACCCTGTGTTCTGTGCATGGGGGGCATTTGAATCTTTAAAGATACTCATCTCTGCAGTAAAGGAATGCTTTCATGTAGGGTGGTCATAATCAATGTGGCACTGAGAGAACAGTTACTTCCATTTATTCAGGACCAATATGAGTCTAATCTCACTTACATAATAAACATAATCATAACATTACAGTTGTTGTAAGGAGAGGTGTTAGATTGTGGCAGAGTAATGTTGTAAGGGGATGTGTTAGTCTGTGGTACAGTAATGCTGCAAGGGGATGTGTTAGACTGTGGTACAGTAATGTTGTAAGGGGATGTGTTAGTCTGTGGCACAGTAATGCTGTAAGGAGATGTGTTAGTCTGTGGTACAGTAATGCTGTAAGGGGATGTGTTAGACTGTGGTACAGTAATGCTGAAAAGGGATGTGCTAGACTGAGGTACAGTAATGTTGTAAGGGAATGTGTTAGTCTGTGGTACAGTAATGTTGTAAGGGGATGTGTTAGTCTGTGGTACAGTAATGCTGTAAGGGGATGTGTTAGTCTGTGGTACAGTAATGTGGTAGGGGATGTGTTAGACTGTGGTACAGTAATGCTGTAAGGAGATGTGTTAGACTGTGGTACAGTAATGCTGTAAGGGGATGTGTTAGACTGTGGTACAGTAATGCTGTAAGGGGATGTGTTAGACCGTGGTACAGTAATGCTGTAAGGGGATGTGTTAGTCTGTGGTACAGTAATGTGGTAGGGGATGTGTTAGACTGTGGTACAGTAATGCTGTAAGGGGATGTGTTAGTCTGTGGTACAGTAATGTGGTAGGGGATGTGTTAGACTGTGGTACAGTAATGCTGTAAGGAGATGTGTTAGACTGTGGTACAGTAATGTAGTAAGGGGATGTGTTAGACTGTGGTACAGTAATGTGGTAGGGGATGTGTTAGACTGTGGTACAGTAATGCTGTAAGGTGATGTGTTAGACTGTGGTACAGTAATGCTGTAAGGGGATGTGTTAGACTGTGGTACAGTAATGTGGTAGGGGATGTGTTAGACTGTGGTACAGTAATGCTGTAAGGGGATGTGTTAGACCGTGGTACAGTAATGTGGTAGGGGATGTGTTAGACTGTGGTACAGTAATGCTGTAAGGAGATGTGTTAGACTGTGGTACAGTAATGTAGTAAGGGGATGTGTTAGACTGTGGTACAGTAATGTTGTAAGGGTGAAAAACGGTGCAGTGACCTTGCCCTTCCTGTTTACCCACAGGAGTGTTCCCGAAATGGTGGATCCTGCTGTAAAAAGTGCACGCTTTCCCATGATGCCATGTGCAGCAACGGACTCTGCTGTCGGAGCTGCAGGGTGAAGAGCTCTTCTTACATTTACTACTAATACCACACTGGCATATCTTACTCAGTGACTTAGTGGCATATCTTACTCCGTGACTCACTAGTATGTCTTACTCAGTGACTCAGTTACTCACTGGCATATCTTATTCAGTGACTCACTGGTATATCTGACTCAGTGACTCACTGGTATATCTTACTCAGTGACTCACTGGTATATCTTACTCAGTTACTCACTGGTATATCTTACTCAGTGACTCACTGGTATGTCTTACTCAGTGACTCACTGGTATATCTTACTCAGTGACTCACTGGTATATCTTACTCAGTAGTATGTCTTACTCAGTTACTCACTGGTATATCTTACTCAGTTACTCACTGGTATATCTTACTCAGTGACTCACTGGTATATCTTACTCAGTAGTATGTCTTACTCAGTTACTCACTGGTATATCTTACTCAGTTACTCACTGGTATATCTTACTCAGTGACTCACTGGTATATCTTACTCAGTGACTCACTGGTATATCTTACTCAGTAGTATGTCTTATTCAGTTACTCACTGGTATATCTCACTCAGTGACTCACTGATATATCTTCTGAGAAACTTTCTGGTACATCATATTTTGAAAGGAGCAATTTGCCACAGCACATTATAGAATGATTCGTTTTCTGACAAGTGAGCTGACTGGTTAAAAGTCTATAAGTTAACATGGAACATTCATTATATATGTTTCTGATGTAATGTTGAATTAACAGAGTAAATCATTTGACAGTAAATTTTTATATTAAAGACATAATTGAACAATTAAGACTTCTTTATACTTCATGAATTGCAATTAAGATTAAAAATAAACCAACATGAGTGGAGATTCCCCAGGACCAGGGTAGACAACCGCTGTGCTAGCAAATTCAGTACAGTGTAAGATCTACTATAATATCTGACACAGTTAGTCTGAGCTGCACTGAGTAAAATGTTTTTGGTACTTGACTGGTGATAAAAGTAGCATTGTTATGGTTATCGTTAGGAGCAGGTGGGTGTGCTGGTGATGAAAGTAGCATTGTTATGGTGATCGTTAGGAGCAGGTGGGTATGCTGGTGATGAAAGTAACATTGTTATGGTGATCGTTAGGAGCAGGTGGGTGTGCTGGTGATGAAAGTAGCATTGCTATGGTGATCGTTAGGAGCAGGTGGGTGTGGCTGTTAGGGATATAGTTTTAATGCCTTACAATTACAGGGGGGACACTGCGCTAGAAATGAGTCGGCTGTTCAAGTGAATAATGCAGCAGTCTTTCTCATCGGTGTCCTCAGTGTATGGTCTAATATTTCACAGAGCGGCGTGTAGCCTTCTGTGTCCTCAGTGTATGGTCTGATATTTCACAGAGCGGTGTGTAGCCTTCTGTGTCCTCAGTGTATGGTCTAATATTTCACAGAGCGGTGTGTAGCCTTCTGTGTCCTCAGTGTATGGTCTAATATTTCACAGAGCGGTGTGTAGCCTTCTGTGTCCTCAGTGTATGGTCTGATATTTCACAGAGCGGTGTGTAGCCTTCTGTGTCCTCAGTGTATGGTCTGATATTTCACAGAGCGGTGTGTAGCCTTCTGTGTCCTCAGTGTATGGTCTAATATTTCACAGAGCGGTGTGTAGCCTTCTGTGTCCTCTGTGTATGGTCTGATATTTCACACAGCGGTGTGTAGCCTTCTGTGTCCTCAGTGTATGGTCTGATATTTCACACAGCGGTGTGTAGCCTTCTGTGCCCTCAATGTATGGTCTAATATTTCACAGAGCTGTGTGTAGCCTTCTGTGTCCTCAGTGTATGGTCTGATATTTCACAGAGCGGTGTGTAGCCTTCTGTGTCCTCAATGTACGGTCTGATATTTCACAGAGCGGCGTGTAGCCTTCTGTGTCCTCAGTGTATGGTCTGATATTTCACAGAGCGGTGTGTAGCCTTCGGTGCATGACTCTGCTGTGTTGTGTCTCAGTATGAACAGAGAGGGGTGGTGTGCAGAGAGGCAGTAAATGAATGCGACGTCCCAGAGACCTGCTCAGGAGACTCCAGCCAGGTATGGGTGCCATGTAGAGGACTCCTGGGAAATGTAGTCCTCATTAATCTCTGAAAAGTATATTCCTTTATCAACAGCTTTTCTCTTGTCCCCACTATAGTGTCCTTACAATGTTCACAAGCTGGACGGGTACATTTGTGACAACAACCAGGTAACTGTTTTTATATCTGCTTTTGACCAGCTTTTCCAGGCAGATGTGTGTGTGTGTGTGTGCGCACGTGAGTATGAGAGGGAGTGTGAATGTGCATGTGTATGAGTGTGTGCATGCACATGTGTGTGTGTTGTGTGTGCATGAGCACGCTTGTGTGTGAGACAGTGTGCAAGTGTGCATGTGAGAGAGAGTGTGTGTGAGTGTGTGTGTGCATGTCTGTTTAACTCCTCCCCATTGTTCTCTCTCAGGGCCGGTGTTATGGGGGGCGGTGCCGAACCCGGGACGGGCAGTGTAGGGGCCTGTGGGGTCATGGTGAGCACATTTTACCAGTCCTAAAATGTCCCCTTTATCCCTATCATTCTGTCATGGGAGAACGTACTGTATTCCAACAAGTATTCACCTGGTTGTAACTAAAATGCAAAGTTTCTAAAACAACAGATGAAACTACTTTAAGGGCTGTGGCTGCTTAGTGCATTCAGTGCTCAGAACATTTTTGGCATCCAGTGAAGGAGGATATATTTGTTACTCTGGAGGATCTGCTCACTCAGTGAAGGAGTGAAAACGTGAGCTTGAGAATATGCATACACACATGTTGCTGCTCAAGTGAAAAAGCTTGGATTTACTAGTGGAGTACATAAGTCATACTCTTAGTAATACAAGTGCAATTTCACCAAGAGGGCACCGAAGCCTGTTTCTAAGAGCCCATAGCAGACAGGGGCACAGGGGAGAGACCCCAGCTAATCTGAAGACTGATTTATCAGATGTCCGTGCTCCAGCAGCTAAGCGTTTGTGCAGATGAACACGCAGCAGCAGCAGCAGACTGGGATGAGTGTGAATCCCCTCACTGGAGGGACAGACGTGCTGCAGCTCAGCTGTGGAGGAAAGGGCCTGATAAACCTGCTCTGGATCATGTGCCCTCTGGAGGCCTGCAGTACCCAACTCGACTGCACTACCTGGCTGGACTGCACTACCCAGCTGGTGCTCTGGCTGACTGTTGTGTGTGTGCTTCCTCAGATTCGGCGGACCGCTTCTGCTACGAGAAGCTGAACGCGGAGGGTTCGGACAAGGGCAACTGCGGCCGGGACTCCAGTGGGCAGGGCTGGCTGCAGTGCAGCAAGCAGTGAGTCCCCGTGCCTAGACCTCCTCACATCCTGCACCCTGTCATATGACCTCAGTCATTTACTGACACCCTTTCACATGACCTCAGTCATTTACTGACGTTCCTGTTTCACCCTTTAACATGACCTTAGTCATTTACTGATATCCTGTCTCACCTTTTAACATGACCTCAGTCATTTACTGACATCCTGTCTCACCCTTTCGCATGACCTCAGTCATTTACTGACACCCTTTCACATGACCTCAGTCATTTACTGATATTCCTGTCTCACCTTTTCTCGTTACCTCAGTCATTTACTGACACCCTTTCACATGACCTCAGTCATTTACTGACATCCTGTCTCATCCTTTCACATGACCTCAGTAATTTACTGACATCCTGTCTCACCCTTTCACATGACGTCAGTTATTTACTGACACCCTTTCACATGACCTCAGTCATTTACTGACGTTCCTGCTTCACCCTTCCACATGACCTCAGTCATTTAGTGATGTTCCTGTCTCACCCTTTCACATGACCTTCTCTCTCTCTGACCTCCTCTCTTACCCTCCCTCTCTCTCTTCTTCTCTCTCAGGGACGTGTTGTGTGGGCTGCTCATGTGCGCCAACATGACAGTTAAACCAGCTTTTGGAGACCTGCAGGGAGAGGTTACCAGCCAGACCATCTACCACCAGAACAAATACCTGGACTGCCGGTGAGGGAGGGAGGGGGGGAGGGAGGAATGACACCATAGACAAAGTGGACAAAGTGACTGTGATATAACCCGTTTACTTTCCATGGGTTTCTGGAAAGTGTTTTTTTAAGCTAGTTCAATTCGGTCCCTAGAGAGGAGGATGATTGAGGAACTCAGGCCTTTAGTTCAGTCCCTAGAGGGGAGGGTGATTGAGAAACTCAGGCCTGTAGTTCAGCAGCTAAACAGGAGGAGGATTGAGGAACTCAAGCTTGTAGTTCAGTCCCTAGAGAGAAGGATGATTGAGGAACTCAGACCTGTAGTTCAGCAGATAGAGAGGAGGATGATTGAGGAACTCAAGCTTGTAGTTCAGTCCCTAGAGAGGAGGGTGATTGAGGAACTCAGGCCTGTGGTTCAGCAGCTAGAGGGGAGGGTGATTGAGGAACTCAGGCCTGTAGTTCAGCAGCTAGAGGAGAGGGTGATTGAGAAACTCAGACATGTAATTCAGCAGATAGAGAGGAGGATGATTGAGGAACTCAGACCTGTAGTTTAGTCCCTAAAGAGGAGGATGGTTGAGGAACGCAAGGTTGTAGTTCAGTCCCTAGAGAGGAGGATTGTTGAGGAACTCAGGCATGTAGTTCAGCAGATAGAGAGGAGGATAATTGAGCAACTCAAGCTTGTAGTTCAGTCCCCAGAGAGGAGGATGGTTGAGGAACTCAAGCTTGTAGTTCAATCCCTAGAGAGGAGGATGATTGAGGAACTCAGGCCTGTAGTTCAGCAGATAGAGAGGAGGAGATTGAGGAACTGAAGCTTGTAGTTCAGTCCCTAGAGAGAAGGATGATTGAGGAACTCAGGCCTGTGGTTCAGCAGATAGAGAGGAGGATGATTGAGGAACTCAAGCTTGTAGTTCAGTCCCTAGAGAGGAGGATCGTTGAGGTACTCAGGCCTGTAGTTCAGTCCCTAGAGAGGAGGATGGTTGAGGACCTCAGGCCTGTAGTTCAGTTTCTAGAGAGGAGGATGGTTGAGGAACTCAGGCCTGTAGTTCAGCTTCTAGAGAGGAGGATGGTTGAGAAACTCAGGCCTGTAGTTCAGCAGATAGAGAGGAGGATGATTGAGGAACTCAAGCTTGTAGTTCAGTCCTAGAGAGGAGGATCGTTGAGGAACTCTGGCCTGTAGTTCAGTCCCTAGAGAGGAGGATGATTGAGGAACTCAGGCCTGTAGTTCAGCAGCTAGAGAGAAGGATGATTGAGGAACTCAAGCTTGTAGTTCAGTCTCTAGAGAAGAGAATGGTTGAGGACCTCAGGCCTGTGGTTCAGCAGCTAGAGGGGAGGGTGATTGAGAAACTCAGGCCTGTAGTTCAGCAGCTAAACAGGAGGATGATTGAGGAACTCAGGCCTGTAGTTTAGCAGATAGAGAGGAGGATGATTGAGGAACTCAAGCTTGTAGTTCAGTCCCTAGAGAGGAGGGTGATTGAGGAACTCAGGCCTGTGGTTCAGCAGATAAAGAGGAGGATGATTGAGGAACTCAAGCATGTAGTTCAGTCCCTAGAGAGGATGATGGTTGAGGAACTCAAGCTTGTAGTTCAGTCTCTAGAGAGGAGGATTGTTAATGAACTCAGGCCTGTAGTTCAGTCCCTAGAGAGGAGGATGATTGAGGAACTCAGGCCTGTAGTTCAGCAGCTAGAGAGAAGGATTGTTGAGGAACTCAAGCTTGTAGTTCAGCAGATAGAGAGGAGGATGATTGAGGAACTCAGGCCTGTGGTTCAGTCCCTAGAGAAGAGGATGGTTGAGGACCTCAGGCCTGTGGTTCAGCAGCTAGAGGGGAGGGTGATTGAGGAACTCAGGCCTGTAGTTCAGCAGCTAAACAGGAGGATGATTGAGGAACTGAGGCCTGTAGTTCAGTCCCTAGAGAGGAGGGTGATTGAGGAACTCAGGCATGTAGTTCAGCAGATAAAGAGGAGGATGGTTGAGGACCTCAGGCCTGTAGTTCAGCAGCTAGAGGGGAGGGTGATTGAGGAACTCAGGCCTGTAGTTCAGCAGCTAAACAGGAGGATGATTGAGGAACTGAGGCCTGTAGTTCAGTCCCTAGAGAGGAGGGTAGTTGAGGAACTCAGGCATGTAGTTCAGCAGATAGAGAGGAGGATGATTGAGGAACTCAGGCCTGTAGTTCAGCAGCTAGAGGGGAGGGTGATTGAGGAACTCAGACCTGTAGTTTAGTCCCTAGAGAGGAGGATAGTTGAGGAACTCAGGCATGTAGTTCAGCAGATAAAGAGGAGGATGATTGATGAACTCAAGCATGTAGTTCAGTCCCTAGAGAGGAGGATGGTTGAGGAACTCAGGCCTGTAGTTCAGCAGATAGGGAGGAGGATGATTGAGGAACTCAAGCTTGTAGTTCAGTCCTTATAGAGGAGGATCGTTGAGGAACTCAGGCCTGTAGTTCAGTCCCTAGAGGGGAGGGTGATTGGGGAACTCAGGCCTGTAGTTCAGCAGCTAGAGAGGAGGATGATTGAGGAACTCAGACCTGTAGTTCAGTCCCTAGAGTGGAGGATGATTGAGGAACTCAGACCTGTAGTTTAGTCCCCAGAGAGGAGGATGGTTGAGGAACTCAAGGTTGTAGTTCAGTCCCTAGAGAGGAAGATAGTTGAGGAACTCAGGCATGTAGTTCAGCAGATAGAGAGGAGGATAATTGAGCAACTCAAGCTTGTAGTTCAGTTCCTAGAGAGGAGGATCGTTGAGGAACTAAAGCTTGTAGTTCAGTCTCTAGAGAGGAGGATGATTGAGGAACTCAAGCGTGTAGTTCAGGCCCTAGAGAGGAGGATCATTGAGGAACTCAGGCCTGTAGTTCAGCAGATAGAGAGGCGGATGATTGAGGAACTCAAGCTTGTAGTTCAGTCCCTAGAGAGGAGGATGGTTGAGGAACTCAGGCCTGTAGTTCAGTCCCTAGAGAGGAGGATGGTTGAGAAACTCAGGCCTGTAGTTCAGCAGATAGAGAGGAGGATAATTGAGCAACTCAAGCTTGTAGTTCAGTTCCTAGAGAGGAGGATCGTTGAGGAACTAAAGCTTGTAGTTCAGTCTCTAGAGAGGAGGATGATTGAGGAACTCAAGCGTGTAGTTCAGGCCCTAGAGAGGAGGATCATTGAGGAACTCAGGCCTGTAGTTCAGCAGATAGAGAGGCGGATGATTGAGGAACTCAAGCTTGTAGTTCAGTCCCTAGAGAGGAGGATGGTTGAGGAACTCAGGCCTGTAGTTCAGTCCCTAGAGAGGAGGATGGTTGAGAAACTCAGGCCTGTAGTTCAGCAGATAGAGAGGAGGATGATTGAGGAACTCAAGCTTGTAGTTCAATCCCTAGAGAGGAGGATGGTTGAGGAACTCAGGCCTGTAGTTCAGTCCCTAGAGAGGAGGATGATTGAGGAACTCAGGCCTGTAGTTCAGCAGCTAGAGAGAAGGATGATTGCAGAACTCAAGCTTGTAGTTCAGCAGATAGAGAGGAGGATGATTGAGGAACTCAGGCATGTGGTTCAGTCCCTAGAGAAGAGGATGGTTGAGGACCTCAGGCCTGTAGTTCAGTTTCTAGAGAGGAAGATAGTTGAGGAAATCAGGCCTGGTCTTAATGTGATATTTTCTCTCTCTCTCTGCATGTGCCCAGTGGGGGCCACGCCCTGCTCGAGGACGGCTCAGATTTGGGCTACGTGGAGGACGGGACACCCTGCGGGCCCAACATGATGTGCCTGGATCGCCGCTGCATTCCATTGACTGCCTTCAACTTCAGCAACTGCCCCAGCTCCTCCCCCTTCCACACATGCTCCGGCCACGGGGTGAGGGCCTCTGCCACGACAATTATCCATAATTCTGCAGGACACATTTGCTCATGATCCTTCAGGACACACATACGCATAGGGTGCATCCCAATACCCGAAAAATGCATCCACCTTTCCTCCACTGCCACCTCGTCTTCACCGTACCCTGGAAACCGATTATTGTGTCCTCCCTCCAGTGTCTCGATATTGGAGGAGACGAGCGAAAGTCACAGAACTGTATTGGCAAAACTGCTTCAAACTCGTCTCCTACTCTCCTTCACATACTTCAGGGTAGGAGATGACTGGTAGTAGGTGAGTGAAGGAAAGGAGGTGAGGAGTGAAGAGTAATGGGGCACACCCAGTATTCTTTATATATTTTTTATACTCAAGATATACTGCTGTGAACAGTATTTATACTCCAGATATACTGCTGCTGTGAACACTATATTATGCTTAAAATATAGTGCTGTGAACATTATTATACTCCAGGTATACTGTTGTAAACTGTATGTATACTCAGATATATTGCTGTGAACAGTATTTATAGTTCTGCTATACTGCTGTGAACAGTATTTGTGTATGGTGTGTACTGCTGTGAACATTATTTATTCTACAGATATACTGCTGTAAACAGTATGTATACTCCAGATATACTGCTGTGAACAGTATTTAAACTTCAGCTATACTGCTGTAAACAGTATTTATGGTTCTGCTATACTGCGGTGAACTGTATTTGTTTATAGTCTGTACTGCTGTGAACAGTATTTATAGTTCAGCTATACTGCTGTGAACAGTATTTATGGTCCAGATAAACTGCTGTGAACAGTATTTATAGTTCTGTTATACTGCTGTGAACAGTATTTATACTCCAGATAAACTGCTGTGAACAGTATTTATCGTTCTGCTATACTGCTGTGAACAGTATTTGTACTCCAGATAAACTGCAGTGAACAGTATTTATAATTCAGCTATACTGCTGTGAACAGTATTTATACTCCAGATAAACTGCTATGAACAGTATTTATACTCCAGATATACTGCTGTGAACAGTATTTATACTCCAGATAAACTGCTGTGAACAGTATTTATAGTTCTGCTATACTGCTGTGAACAGTATTTATATTCCAGATAAACTGCTGTGAACAGTATTTATAGTTCTGCTATACTGCTGTGAACAGTATTTATAGTTCAGCTATACTGCTGTGAACAGTATTTATATTCCAGATAAACTGTTATGAACATTATTTATACTCCAGATATACTGCTATGAACAGTATTTATAGTCCAGATAAACTGCTATGAACAGTATTTTCACAGTTCTGCTATACTGCTGTGAACAGTATTTATATTCCAGATAAACTGCTGTGAACAGTATTTATAGTTCTGCTATACTGCTGTGAACAGTATTTATATTCCAGATAAACTGCTGTGAACAGTATTTATACTCCAGATATACTGCTATGAACAGTATTTATAGTCCAGATAAACTGCTATGAACAGTATTTTCACAGTTCTGCTATACTGCTGTGAACCGTATTTGTGTATGATCTGTACTGCTGTGAACAGTATTTATACTCCAGATAAACTGCTGTGAACAGTATTTATAGTTCAGCTATACTGCTGTGAACAGTATTTATTCTCCAGATAAACTTCTGTGAACAGTATTTATAGTTCTGCAATCCTGCTGTGAACAGTATTCATACTCCAGATAAACGGCTATGAACAGTATTTATACTCCAGACATACCGTTGTGAACAGTATTTATACTCCAGATAAACTGCTATGAACAGTATTTATAGTTCTGCTACACTGCTGTGAACAGTATTTGTGTATGGTCTGTACTTCTGTGAACAGTATTTAGTTCAGTTACTCTGCTGTGAATAGTATTTAATGTTCTGCTATACTGCTGTGAACAGTATTTCTGTATGGTCTGTACTGCTGTGAACAGTATTTATACTCCAGATAAACTGCTGTGAACAGTATTTATAGTTCAGCTATACTGTGTGAACAGTATTTTTTATGGTCTGTACTGCTGTGAACTGTATTTAGTTCAGTTACACTGCTGTGATCGGTATTTGTGTATGGTCTGTACTGCTGTGAACTGTATTTAGTTCAGTTACACTGCTGTGATCAGTATTTGTGTATGGTCTGTACTGCTGTGAACAGTATTTAAACTCCAGATAAACTGCTGTGAACAGTATTTATAGTTCAGCTATACTGCTGTGAACAGTATTTATACTTCAGATAAACTGCTGTGAACAGTATTTATACTCCAGATAAACTGCTGTGAACAGTATTTATAGTTCTGCTATACTGCTGTGGATAGTATTTATACTCCAGATAAACTGCTGTGAACAGTATTTATACTTCAGATAAACTGCTGTGAACAGTATTTATAGTCCAGATAAACTGCCGTGAACAGTATTTATAGTTCAGCTATACTGCTGTGAACAGTATTTATAGTTCAGCTATACTGTGTGAACAATATTTGTTTATGGTCTGTACTGATCGTCTCCCCCTTCTCTCTGTTTCAGACCTGCAGTAATGAGGTGAAGTGCATCTGTGACAGAGACTACACTGGCAAAGACTGCAGTTTTTACGACCCCATCCCTGAACCCAAACCACGGAACGGAACAGAGAAGAAGGGTCTGTACCCGCCGTGCAGCGCCTCCCCGCTTGCCCTGCAGCGCCCAACCCTGCAGCACCCCACCTTGCAGCACCCCTAGCCTACAACACCCCCAGCCTGCAGCACCCCCCTGCTCTGCAGCACCCCCCCCCCACCCTGCAGCGCACCCTCTCTGCCCTGCAGCACCCCCCCAGCCTACAACACCCCCAGCCTGCAGCACCCCCCCGCTCTGCAGCACCCCCCCCCACCCTGCAGCACACCCTCTCTGCCCTGCAGAACCCCCCCAGCCTACAACACCCCCCCGCTCTGAAGCACCCCCCCCCCGCACTGCTGCACACCTTCTCTGCCCTGTAGCACCCCCACCCCCCACCCTGCAGCACCCCCCCGCCCTGCAGCACCCCCCTGCCGTGCAGCACCCCCACCCTGCAGCACCCCCCCGCCCCGCAGCATCCCCCCCCCGCAGCATTCCCCCCCTGCAGCACCCCCCCGCCCCGCAGCACCCCCCCCCTGCAGCATTCCCCCCCTGCAGCACCCCCCCTGCAGCATTCCCCTCCTGCAGCACCCCCCCTCCCTGCAGTCTAGCACATCCTCCATGTTTTCCCCCTGGCAGATCTTGTCTCCCTCCTCCTACTGTGACCTCATGCTCTGTTTCCATAGCTACCATATAAAGTTCCTGCACTGTAACCAGACCCGGGCCAAATTCACACTTTAAACACCCAAGCCTGTATTCAAATAGAGCAGAAGTGCTGATCTAGGATCAGTCTGGCCCTTTGGCACAGGGTGGATCAGGGTCAGATGTGAACAGGGGAAGGCTGACCCTGGAGCAGCACTCCTGTCCAGAGGTGCTTTGTGAATCCAGGCCAAAGCCTCTGAAAGGAGCCCGTCTCTCTGAATTGTTGGGTGGGGATCATGCATTACCACAATAACGGGGAAGCAGTTTGTCAGTGTGGTAGCTTACAAGCTTACATGTGTAACTGGTATTCCACCAGAGACAGCTGGATTTCAAATTTATATTTGCTGGTACGTGTAGATAAAACACACCACCCATACGATAGACGTGTAATGAACTTCGACCTTAGGAGGAGGAATAACGTACTGTGGCCAACACCATTGACCACCAGTTAGATCCAGCGTCAGTGGTCAGAGAACGCCGAGAAAGCAGCCGGGACATAGGAAAAAAAATAATTATTATAATTATTAATTATTAATTATTACTTATGTGAAAAGTTTTTTACAACCAAAATTATTCAACAATAGAACCATTTGGGTGAGAGGCAAGGCATGCACACATGAGAAACTGAACAGGCCACATCAACTGGCCTGGTAAACTGGACTCTTGTGAGTGTTCCTGAGCTACTGTGAGTAGATACACATCGGGGTCCACTAGTAGGCCACATCTCACATGTGATTAAGACCACCTCTACAAAATTTCTGGACCCTCTACCACCCACAACTCTGCTCAAGTGTTTTAATAAATGCAGTTCTAGTTATAGTCTTTTGTCATATTCATCATGCAATTCAAAATGCTGTCTTGCGACTGTGAAAACCTGTGTGGTAGTTTAAATAGCAACAGCCTATATTAGAATGAGGTGTACACAGCAGTGAGAAACAATAAAGATGCCAATCTCCAACCAACACTGGGACGCCAGTCTCCAACCAACACTGGGATGCCAGTCTACAACCAACACCGAGACGCCAGTCTACAACCAACACTGGGACGCCAGTCTACAACCAACACTGGGACACCAGTCTACAACCAACACTGGGATGCCAGTCTCCAACCAACACTGGGACACTAGTCTCCAACCAACACCGGGACACCAGTCTACAACCAACACAGGGACACCAGTCTACAACCAACACTGGGATGCCAATCTACAACCAACACTGGGATGCCAATCTACAACCAACACTGGGATGCCAGTCTCCAACCAACACCGGGACACCAGTCTACAACCAACACCAGGATGCCAGTCTACAACCAACACTGGGATGCCAGTCTGCAACCAGAGCTGGGACTTATGTGCAGTGTAGCCATTTAAAGGCTTGGGCCATTAATTGTACTTTTACAGCACTATTTAGAAAATGAAATACACAATCACACATATACAAAGAAACACTGAAATATGCAGACATGCACCTACTTGAAATTACATTTATCACATCAACAGTCCTGCAGATACTGAGAATTTTCAGAAAAACGTACAGAGCGAAACGTACATATAGCATTAGGTACCTTTTCCTGAATGTTGGGCCAGTTAAAGGGTTTGTGTAAGGGGTTTGTGTAAAGGGTTTGTGTTAGGGGTTTGTGTAAACGGTTTGTGTAAGGGGTTTGTGTAAAGGGTTTGTGTAAGGGGTTTGTGTAAAGGGTTTGTGTAAAGGGTGTGTGTAAAGGGTGTGTGTAAGGGGTTTGTGTAAAGGGTTTGTGTAAGGGGTTTGTGTAAAGGGTTTGTGTAAGGGGTTTGACCCAGGTCTGATCACAGCACAGCTGCTTCCTGTCAGAGGCTGGTTACATACAGGTCTGCTGGAGTGCTCACTTTGCTTGTCTTCTTTTCCATCCTGAAGTAACCGTGTCCTTAATTTTACCCCCACACCGATGGCCCCACGCAAGAGGGTGCTGGACAGAGAGAGAGGGGGGAAGGCGGGCTGAAGTAATGGAAGACACTCCTTTTCTTTTCACTGTTATGTACTTTTACCCTCCCTCGCTCTCCCCCCCGCCTCCTATCTTTCCTACTCTTTCTCTCTCACTCTCTCTCTGTCCCTGTCTGTCTCTCTCTATCTCTCTATGTCTACCTCCCTCTCTCTTTCTCTATCTCTATCTCTCTCTCTCTCGGTTGTGGGGGGACCAGTGGTTGTTTGATGAGATGTACAGTGTTTCTTTTGTCCTCTGATGTGCGTCTGGTGGTGTTGTCTCCGTCCCGTCCCCCCCCATTCCCCTGCCTCCCCCCCTTCCTTTACGCAGGTCCCAGTGGCACCAATATCATTATAGGGTCCATTGCAGGCGCTATTCTGCTGGCAGCTATAGTCCTAGGGGGGACAGGATGGGGATTTAAGTAAGAGATCTGGCATGTCTTTGTGTACCTGTCTGCTTCTCCATGGCGCCCCAGACTCTCTCTCTCACTTGCTTGGCATACGGAATGCCGGGGTGGGCGGGGCTAGCACAGCACACGCCAGCGCGTTCCTCCAGAGCAGGGCCGCTGTCTCCGCACCGCCCTCTGCTGGTGATTTACCGCAACCGCAGACGGCCAGCAGCCTGTTCGTCCGTCCTGTCACTGTGATATCCCCGTCAGACCAGCGGCAAAGTTGCTCGAAAGGCCAAACAGCTATTACCACACCACCACATCTGGGGTTTTTTCACATAAAATGTCTTCAAACCTAAAATTGTGAGGGAAGTATAAATCATAGTGTATAGAAAAAAAACAATGCTGATATTTACGATACACAAACTTTTAAGGTATTTAATTAAGATCAGCTTAGCTCTTCCTTGCGTTGGGATATCAGGGCTTAAGCCTGCATGGGGACTAATTAAAAGGCCAAAATGTCCATCTTCCTCCAACTAACACAAACGCCTTCTCCTGAGCTCACATCACACTGTGCCCTTTGGGAGTTTCCATACGCTGAGTTGGCATGAAGACACGTTTCGTTTCATAAGTGTTTTTAAATTAAAATCTTGAATAATTTTCAGATACTACAAAAAAAAGCACCTCAGAATGTGATTGAGTGGAACAACGTAGATATGGAAACTCCACTATGGAATTGGGCACACTGTCCTTCCCATTACATCTCAGTTACACACACACACATGCAATCAAACACATACACACACACACACACAATCAAACACATACTCACACACACAATCAAACACATACACACACACACAAACACACACAATCAAACACATACACACACACACATGCACACAATCAAACACACACACACACATGCTCGCACACTCAGTCACGCTTACAGACACACATATAGAGACAATCACACACACACTCCAGACTGAGCCTGCCAGGGACCCCACAGTGCCCTCTCTGTTAAGCCCCGCCCTGCATGTGTGCCTTGGATGTTTATTGGCTGATTGTGCATGCCAGCATGAGCACGGGGGCAGAGCACAAGGCAGTGATGGGGGCTGAGTGGTGGGACAGGGATGGTGGGTGTGGCCTACGCAAGGCAGGGATGTCAATCAAGTCTGCATCAGATGGGCTCTCCAGAACAACTTTCCCACGATGAAAAGCCACACAGTCACACACACACACACACACACACACACACATACAGTCATAAACATGCTGTACACACACACACACACACACACACACAGTCACAAACATGTTGCACACCCACACAGTCCATACACACACAGTCATAAACATGCTGTACACACACACACACAGTCACAAACATGCTGCACACCCACACAGTCACACACACACACAGTCACACAGACACACACACACACAGTCACAAACATGCTGCACACCCACACAGTCATAAACATGCTGCACACACACACAGTCACACACACACCCACACAGTCACAAACATGCTGCACACACACACAGTCACACACACACCCACACAGTCACAAGCATGCTGCACACACACACACACAGTCACAAACATGCTGCACACACACACACAGTCACAAACATGCTGCACACACACACAGTCACAAACATGCTGCACACCCACACAGTCACACACACACACACACACACAGTCACAAACATGTTACACACACACAGTCACACACATGCTGCACACACACACAGTCACAAACATGCTGCACACCCACACAGTCACACACACACACACACACACACACACACACAGTCACAAACATGCTGCACACCCACACAGTCACACACACACACACACACACACACACACACACAGTCACAAACATGCTGCACACACACACAGTCACAAACATGCTGCACACACACACAGTCACACACACACACACAGTCACAAACATGCTGCACACACACACAGTCACACACACACACACACACACACACAGTCACAAACATGCACACACACACAGTCACACATGCTGCACACACAGTCACAAACATGCTGCACACCCACAGTGACAAACATGCTGCACACACACACAGTCATACACACACACACACACAGTCACAAACATGCTGTACACCCACAGTGACAAACATGCTACACACACACACACAGTGAAAAGCCGTTTAACATGGGCAATGTGCTCCAACCAGGCCACTGCCCGTTTAGCATGGGCAATGTGCCTCCATGAACCACAGTGTAGGATGTGCATCTACTTTGCTGAGTGAAGTAGATGACCATGCTACATGAATGCATGTTCAATATAAAGAAAGACCTCTTCTGGAAGTTTATGGTATGGTTCTGGGTGGTCCCAGGTGGTTCCGGGTGATTCTGGGTGGTTCCGGGTGATTCTGGGTGGTTTCGTGCTCACCTCAGCCAGCCCCGATCTCAGATTAGCGCTCAGCCCATCTGTGTGCCAATGATGAGAAAATGAGGCTTCATGAATCCAGTAATAGGAGGAGCTACGATAAGTTGTCAATCACTGACCTGTTTGAATCCATTAAACGTGCTCTACGCAGAAAAACACAATGATTGGTTTGTCACACAAATCCATGTGTCACTAATAGCTTAATGTATCCCCTCCTACATTTGGTTTCATGATGCTTCATCCCCCCATAAGTGTGAGACACTAATTGAGGGGAGGGGCCTTAATTGACCTTAGAGGGCCGGTCTGTGTGCTGGTTTTTGTGTCCCAACCTGTTACTTTAGTATAGTTTCCTGACAGCTCTATAATCTATGCTGGTTCACTCCTGTACTTGAACACAGTACAGACTTTAGGATACACTTTCAGCCTGTGGCTGTAGCTGGTGCTTATACAAATGTCAGATAAAGACTTGATTGAGCTAATTAAATAATTAAGAACAGAGGTTGGCACAAAATCCTGAAACGGATCGGCCCTTGCACCCTTGCACTAATCGGGGGGGGGGGGGGGGGTTGAAGTATTCTAGAATGCACTTGGTGAGTGGCCACATGTGAACAAGTGCACACAACAACTTTTACTTCCCTTAGAACTAATCTGACTAACCAATCACATTTCAGCCCTGTGATTGCATGTCTCAGCAATGAACTGGTGAAGGATTCTCTGTGTTAGCCCCAGCCCCTGCAGTAACAATGCTAAAATTAAGGAATGTTCTACAAGCACAACTTTAGTTATTGTTGGTAGTGTTGTTTTACACACTAATAAGTGATTTGATAGAAAAATCGATGTGAAATCTGACTCAAAGTATCGTATAAGGCCTGATAACAGACACAGCTACTCATGCTCAGCGTAACATACAATAAAACTGAAATAAATAAAAGTTCCAAAAAGGGAAGTATCCCTGGCCTGTCGAGTGTGCTTGAATTAGACCCCTGTCACTGTCCCTGCCCAGTGCCCATTCCTGACACCACCTGCCCTATGATTCCTGTCTCTAACCCTGACTCTCTCTCATTCTCTCTCTCCATGCTATTGCTGTTTATCCTGGGATAAAGGAACATTCGAAGAGGAAGGTACGACTCTGCACAACAGCCATGGATGTGAAGTGTCTGCCTGCAGCCCTAATCCCACCCCTAAAACTGCCCCACCCCTTACCTCATCCCTAACCCCACCCCTAAACCTTCCCCACCCCTTACCTCATCCCTAACCCCAACCCTAAACCTTCCCCACCCCTTACCTCATCCCTAACCCCACCCCTAAACATGCCCCACCCCTTACCTCATCCCTAACCCCACCCCTAAACCTGCCCCACTCCTGAACCTGCTGCACCGCTTACCTCATCTCTAACCCCACGCCTAAACCTGCCCCACCTGTCAGATCTGCTGCCCCATGACATCATCACCATGCTCCTGTCAGATCTGCTGCCCCATGACATCATCAACATGCACCGGTCAGATCTGCTGCCCCATATCTCAGACGGTCCCAGCAGGGCAGGGGCTCAAAGGCATATTAGCTTTGTATTTGATGTGCGATTAGGGCTCACTTTTCACAACAGCTCGCATAACCCAGCAGTGTAAGAACAGGAAATGGCTTTTCTCCTATGGAATTGTATGCTAACAGTGGACTGCAATTTGGTGGACTGAAGCTTTTTGTTGTACAAACATAAAACATGGCAATACCAATGATTGTCATACATTAATGTCTATCCTTACTTCTGTTAGTCAAGTGTTTTGTTTTGAAGTTAATTGCCGGTATTGATTATGGTATGAAATTTCTTTTCATATGAAAGATTCTTTAAACAGTGAATGAGTACATTTCACCTCACATACTGTATGAACTGTTTTGGCCTGTGATAGATCACAAGAAAAGTGCTTCTGTTAAAGTGTTGAATTTGGGCCTGCAGCATAAAATAGCTTTGTGGTGTAGAAGGTTACAGCTGTAAATATTCTGTACATTTTTGGAATTTGAATGAAACTCAGTAACTATGCACACAAACGATGACAGAAAAGTGTCAGTTGTCTGATATGGATTATATGGTGACATTTTTGGTATAATACATCATGCTTTGAAGCTTTGGTGAGTGATGAGTATGTCCTTATTGTTTTTTTTTTGTGCTAGTGTTTGATATTTTCTTTCCCATCAGCTAGCCTGATTTTGCATCCCCCTGTATTAGCCTCAGTTCTGTCATTTCCTGTCTGGGCTAAGCTCTCTGCCTCTCCTCTCTCTTTCTCTCCAGATCTGGTGGGGGATAGGATATCTGTCACTGTGTCCTATTCACATAATAGAAGAAGAAAAAGAAGTCTTCCTCATTCCAAATCTCCCACAATGCTTTTCTTTTCTAGTTTGCCCCTCCTTCTTTCCCCCCTTCACTCTTTCTCTCCTCTGCTTTTCCCTTCTCTCTCTGCCCCTCTCCCTCTCCCCTGACCACCTGAGGCCCTTCCCTCCAAGCATTCCAACCAGACCTGACTGCCAATCACTCCAGCCAGGGGCTGCCACTGTCAGGTTGCGGAACACAGCCACTCCCACTGCACACTGTCATCCAAACAGCAGCCTCAGAAGGCAACAGATATCTGTCCCCCTAGGCAGCAGTGGCCTCAGCTGGTGGATTAAGGTAATGCAGCTATTGATTAATCCACAGTGGAAAAGATGAACATGCTTCAGTGTCAACTCCAGCTGCATCAGGCAAACAACTCAGTAGAGACTCATCAGTCCTTACTGCCGGACGGACTCTGGAGAGCTATCCCACTGTCCTTACTGGCTCTGTGGGGACCTATCCCACAGTCCTTACCCCCGGACCAGCTCTGTGGACACCTATCCCATCAGTCCTTACTGCCGGACCAGCTCTGTGGAGACCTGTCCCACAGTCCTTTCCGCAGGACTGGTTCTGTGGACACCTATCCCATCAGTCCTTACTGCTGGATGGACTCTGTGGAGACCTATCCCATCAGTCCTTACTGCTGGACAGACTCTGTGGAGACCTATCCCATCAGTCCTTACTGCTGGACAGACTCTGTGGAGACCTATCCCATCAGTCCTTACTGCTGGACGGACTCTGTGGAGACCTATCCCATCAGTCCTTACCGCCGGACTGGTTCTGTCGAAACCTATCCCAATAGTCCTTATTGCCAGACCGGCTTTGTGGAGACCTATCCCATCAGTCCTTACTTCCGGACCGGCTCTGTGGAGACCTATCCCACTGTCCTTACGGACTCTGTGGAGACCTCTCCCATCAGTCCTTACTGCCGGACGGACTCTGTGGAGACCTATCCCATCGGTCCTTCCTGGCTCTGTGGAGACCTATCCCATCAGTACTTACTGCCAGACCGGCTCTGTGGAGATCTATCCCATGGTCCTTACTGCTGGATGGACTCTGTGGAGACCTATCCCATCAGTCTTTACTGCCGGATGGACTCTGTGGAGACCTATCCCATCAGTCCTTACTGCCGGACCGGCTCTGTGGAGACTTATCCCACAGTCCTTATTACTGGACTAACTCACATAAACCAGTTAACTCAATGGTACATCGCTAAGTCTGGCAGTAAAGTATTTGTTGTTAAGACTTGTGGTGGCTACTGTACAAGGGGAAGGAATCATGACAAGCCGGAGCTCTGGCTTGTTGGTCCTGGGACAGCCAATGATGGGAGAGTATCTCTGTCCTATAATCACGTTCCTCCCTGAATTCTTCTCAAGTGCCCTCACTCTAACATCTGTCCTGAAGGGAGTGTTTCAAGCAGGGGAAGGGAACAGAGAAGGGATCAGAATGTCTGTCTGCCGACATAAACAGAACTGCCTAGTTGGAGTGCAATGGGGAAACAGTCTTGATGCCATTTGGAAATGGATATGCCTTTCCTCTCAGTGGGTGTAGGTCGCGTCTTGAGCTGCATGTTGGAGCACAACCACCAGAGCAGAGAACATTCTGTTTTGCCTTTAAATTGAACATCCATCCGTCTGCACAGACTTGTGGGTAAACTGTATGCCTCTGAGGCCTGAAGCTCCAGCATTCAGGGTAGACACTAACCAATCAAAAGACCAAGCAGAGTGGAGGAAACTTCTATATTCTGGGCTGTTTGAATGCAACTTAGATCTAGGCACTTGATACTTGTAGCCACTGTTTGTATGAAATGGTGTTCACCACAATCAGGAAGAACTCCTTTTGAAGTTACTTTTAAAATGACAAATTGTCCTGTTTCCAAAGAAAAAAAGGAAATGTATTGTGAAAAAATGCATTAGGAAGAAGAGTGCTTCCAGCAGTGCTGAGGGGAGGGCAGAACGCTGGGAGTCCGTTTCAAACGATGTCTGAACCTCACGGGCATTACGCATGCTGTCTGGGTGGTGTTGCAACGAGGATACTCATTGGACCTAGAGACACTGTAGGAGTGGTCATCTTCAGAGACTTAAAACCTCTTGTGTTGTCTACTAACATTCCACAATTAGTCATTGCTCTTTATGTATGCTGATTTTTAAAAGAAAACCTTAAGGTAACCAGTCAACATGCAGTAATACAGCAGTTTCTTACACTGCAAACATGCATAGAAGAGTGTGGATGCATGTGTGTGTTTGCCAGTATTTAGAAATGTGTACAATACACATACACACTCTTAGACTGCCGGCTCAGTACGAAATCAGTACATTTATGATGTGTTCACTGCAAAATATAAGAAAAATGTACTCTATACAGGACATGGAGTATTCGTATACTGTATGTATGATGAATACATGCACATTTGTTTGTATATATGTTGCCGGAATCTTTTTCATTTATCGCTTGTGTCTCCATACTGAAATGCTCTTAGAAATGAAAGGGGGAGGAGGGCTGTCTGTTCTCTCTTTTTTTCCATGAACATATTGTCATTTAATATGTTTTCCAAGTTCAGAATAATGTATCCCTCTTATTTCTAATATGTCACATATTATGTTTTAGCATACTTTAAAGAAAACGGACAAAGCACCGCCCAACAATGATGTCACCCGGATATAAGGCCTCCTCTTTCTCCTGCTGGACAGAATGGATTCTGAACATTTACCTGCAGTTCGTAGATTAAATTAACACAAGAGACCAAACCATTATTGATTTCTTTAGAAGTACTTAAAATAACTATGGATTTGTCACTATTGGAGAGGACTCACCCACACACTTCTATGCACTTAAATGACAAGGTGGAAGAAGCTATATCCCAGTGACATCACCACTTCAAATGAACTTTTGCAGATACAGTAGGAAGATGGTTTGGGTTAAAAGCAGAACATACCAAATGATGGTTTTGGTTGAGTTGTCCTTAAGATGCCCAGACACAGGATGTGAGTTTCAGGCTTCAAGGCTGGCTAGAGGAGCCCCGTTTAACACGTTTCCCAGGGTTCCAGAGCAGAAATGGGGGTTTGCTTGCAGTTCACGTTTCGTTAGCAACAAACAGTTTGACCAACAGTTCGGCACATCACTACACGCCAAGAAAAATGCTCTTCAAGACCCCCCTTTCACCACATCACAGTGTCTACATCTGACTCATGATGAGGCCTGGCTGCAAAATGCATTCTGGGAAACGTGGTCAGAGGGCATGTTTAATATTGGGGACTGGGGCTCACACCTGGTATGATGTGTGACGATTCTGTTCTCTTGCACCCTGCAATGACTGAACATGCTTCTCAGAGGGAGTTTGGCTCCTCTGCTACTGTTCTGAAACATGGAGGAGGATGAGGGACTTCTGAAGCCTCGTAATGTAAAGCACTTTAGATTTTTGGACAAAAGGCCATATATTTATGCAAGGTAATATTTAATAGTTACATATTTTTTGACGGGAATAATATTTAATGAAGACTGAGACTGATTGAACAGTTTAGTTTGTTGCTTGGTGGGATAATCCACACAGATGCAACTGAGTTGCAGATCTCTGAAAGGCTTCTATGTCCCAAAACAAACCTCTGGACTGAAATGATGCAGGTTCCCTTTTAATTACACCCAAAAGACCTCCATAAGGCAAAAGGTCAACATCAATTGATTATCATTCTCATTCATAACCAAAGGCTGCATTTGAACCAAAATGATTCTCAAGACAATGGATTACGAAATTAAAGTACTCCCCCTCTCCCACCTCCAAAATCAGTATTAGTACCTCACCCACATCCAAACTGTTGTGCTGTCTGAATGTTATTCCAGCATTACTTGTATACCTCATTCAACCAAATCTCTCTTCTGACTTTAACCAGCATCAATACTACTGAACCAACAGCAGTACCCCATCCGTCCCCAAATCTATTTTCCATCTAGTCAACATCACTACCCCATCCCTCCCCAAATCTCTTTTCCATCTAGTCAACAGCATTACCCCATCCATCCCCAAATCTCCTTCCTATAATCAACAGCACTACCCCATCCCTCCCCAAAGCTCTTTTCTATCTAGTCAACACTACCCCACCCCTCCCCAAATCTCTTTCCTATAAACAGCAGTCCCCCATCCCTCCCCAAATATCTTTTCTATCTAGTCAACAGCAGTACCCCATCCCTCCCCAAATCTCTTTTCCATCTAGTCAACAGCACTACCCCATCCCTCCCCAAAGCTCTTTTCTATATAGTCAACATCACTACCCCATCCATCCCCAAATCTCTTTCCTATAAACAGCAGTACCCCATCCCTCCCCAAAGCTCTTTTCTATCTAGTCAACATCACTACCCCATCCATCCCCAAATCTCTTTCCTATAAACAGCACTACCCCATCCCTCCCCAAATATCTTTTCTATAATCAACATCACTACCCCATCCCTCCCAAAATCTCCTTTCTATCTAGTCAACAGCACTACCCCATCCCTCCCCAAATATCTTTTCTATAATCAACATCACTACCCCATCCCTCCCCAAATCTCCTTTCAATCTAGTCAACAGCACTGCTACCCCACTTCCACCGAAATCTCTACTGTCTGTTTTTGTTTTTGAACTATCATGTACCTACTGGTGCTGCAAAATCATGACACTTTAAAAAATGAGCACAAAGAGTAGGTGTTAAGCATTAAGTGTGCTCAAATGCACCCGTGCATACATTACCTTGTACATAGTGTGCATACATAAGAAATAATGTGTAAAACATGATAATATATACAAAAAATGTTATACAGATGGAGCTGAGTATGATCTGTTATTCTAGAACACACCTGTCTAGATATATCTAGCACAGCTCTGTAGCTCAGAATTGTACATGTGTCGATAGTTTAAACACCAGAGATTGCTCATATCCAGGTGCCAACCTGTACAGTATATAGGGAAATGTATATATTGTACATGACTCTCTTTGTGGTTGACTGTTTGGGAAAGAGCGTGGCAGATATTTTCAGTTCATAAATAATGAACAAAAATCAGTATTTCAATTTTAGTTGTTTTCAATGAATGCACTGTTATTCTGTATAGGGGTTTAGGTTCCTTTTAGATCACATGAAAATTCCTCTGAATCGATGGAAGAGCAAGACCAACAGAAAGGCGGCCCATCTTTTCAGGAAAAGGACAAGAAGGGACTTTAAGCTTCCAAATGAAATGAATGAGTGACACGTAAAATGAGAAAATAAAATTGAAAATGTGAAACGTGTTTGTCAATCAATTTTGTGGATGAATATTGGGTGTGTACAGTACTGAAGTTCATCAAAGGGGGAGCTGTGGCATGGCTCAGTTTGAAGGAGGAATTCAGGGCAATTAGAGGACCTGGTTAAGTAGGCATGCACCTGGATAATGTTACGAATCAGCCCAGGATTTAAAAGTGTGCTTCTTTCCACAGTAGGCGACTGAGACCGGGGATCCCCCACGACAGTGAGAGAGAGAACACGGCAAGGCAGAGACGGACTGAAAAGCGACAAATTATAATTTCATTTATTTTCTCTTTGTTGTTTCAGTTTTTTGTTTTAACCCCAATCCCGTGCGGATGACGAGCAAAGGATTTTTTTTGTTTGTTCATGTTCGTATTAAATCTCCAGAGTTATCCAGAATTCTCGCATCTCCTTGTGTCCAGCTCTTCTGGCCCTACCAGGGTGGTCACGGCATGGGACAGAAGCACGTTAAAAATATGTATTCTGGGGCTGCTGGGTGGCTTACACAACAGAATCACTATAGACATAGATAGATTAGATACAGATACATAGATAGATACACCCCCAGTCTGGTATTGAATCTGCCCTCTGTGCACTCCCATGGGCTCCACAAGCAGCACATGCAGTCTCCTCTGACTCAACATCTGTGTGAGCCAGAGGGGGAAAATCCAGGTCCAGAAAGTCAAAGTCCACCCCAGTGTTTTGTTCCAATCACCTGGATTTGGTGATTAGCACAATTCTTCAGCCAGGAAGTAGAACTGATCTGTGAAATGAGCTGGCAGAGTTCATGGGTGGAAGAAACACACAGCAGGACTTTTACTTTCTGACCCCTGGGCTTTCCAGCTCTAGTGTGAGCGGCACAAAAAGGCTGCACGATTAAAAGCAGCGGAAGGTCACATGCGTACTGGAGGTGCATGCTGGTCTGCTCTCTCCCAAACTGACAGAGGAACAAAGAGCACAAACACACACAACTGGCCCTTCTGAACAGGAGCAAACAGGAATAAACAAGAGCAGACAGGAGGAGACAGGAGTAAAGAAATATATGTTTCCATGTGTGAACTATTAGCTCAAAAATGCTGCTGCCATCTAGAGAATTTCCTTACTCCTTAGTTACCATTTTCCATCATTGGTAAAAGTTTACCAGTTGTTTTGAAGCAAATAGACTCTCAAAGAATAACAGCCCACTAAAGCAGGATGCCACTTTATTTTTTCCATCCTCAGTTGACACATTTTGCATATAACTGCCTGACAGAGGACTGCAAGAATACAGACAGAATTCCGGCACTGTGCAAGACAGAACAGCTCATTCAATGCAAAACTGCTTCACAGAACACTGGCCTCTAACATAGGGCCAAGGCACAATCGGGATTAACAATTAAATAAAGATAACAACGGCAATAATTATAATACACCTTTCAAGCTGAAAAAAACCCTGGTCCTTCGGTCAGAGTGTGTAAATGAATGAGAAATAACTTTGGCTGAATAAACAGGCTGGATCATTCTGCTACTTCCTTCTGTAGAGATGGAGGAGGGAGGTCAGGCGTCTATGTGGATGCGTCCTCCTTCATGATTTCCTCTCTGTCTGGATATGGACTGGGGAAAGCTGGGCTACGTTTACACAGCCTGGTAAAAGTGGCACACGTCACAGTGGCACAGATCGGATATGGACTATGAACGTGCAAACAGGAAAAAGAACATGAAATCGGATATTTACTGATCTGTTTTGGGCCACATTCATATGTGGAAATAAATCAGATAGGAAGCAGATATCTGCCAATGCAACTGTCATCTAAACACACAGATCGGAATATCACATGCACAACCACTCTTCGCTGGTAACTGTAAATCTTCAAAGAAGTTAAACGGAGGACAAAGGCTCAGTCCAGTGGCAAATACCAAGGTTACGGGCCAAAATACAGGCGATGTTTGTTGCGGACCTAAGAAGCTACAAAAAGCAATGGCTTGAATCATTATTGCCGTCTCGTTTTGTGTTTATTGTAGATGGTGATATGGCTGTGGCGGCGTGGTTGTTGATTTTGTATCGGTAACCAAACCATTCTGTGAACATGCAGGTTGTTTCAAGTGTAAACCGTGTGAGCACAAGTATCAGATATGGTCACAGTCAGATATAAGATATAGGCAAAAAATCGAAACTGGGCAGCAAGACCTGCCGTGTAAACATAGCCTTAGACAGGTCAGGCCTGGATTGGAGTGGGTGGGGCTGGATTTGACTGGGTGGGGCTGGATTGGAGTGGGTGGGGCTGGATTTGACTGGGTGGGGCTGGATTGGAGTGGGTGGGACTGGATTTGACTGGGTGGGGCTGGATTGCAGTGAGTGGGGCTGGATTGGAGGCGAGGCTGAATTGTACTGGGTGGGGCTGGATTGGAGTGGGTGGGGTTGAATTGGGGGGGCGGGGCTGGATTTGACTGGGTGGGGCTGGATTGAATTGGGTGGGGCCGAATTGGGGTGGGCGGGGCTGGATTTGACTTGGTGGGAGGTGTAAAACATCCCTTTTGTGGGTGGTTCTGACCAGAGTCCAGTCTACCCACAGCCTATCCAGACTTTGGCATGCATCCTGGTGTGGGTCCTGGTGCGGGTCCTGGTGCAGGTCTAGGTCACTCCGCAGGCTCTCCTATGTCCCCCTTGCTTTTGGGCTCTTGCCACCACTCTGCATAGAAGGACTCCTCATAGTCCCCCGGGCCTTCAAACTCCACATCCGGGGGGTCTGGGGGTCCCACAACGCTTTCCTCTGGGCTCACCGTGTCCTATTAGAACACACAAGCACGCACACACACACACACATGTACATGCACACACATGCATACACACACACGTAAACACACACTTTGGTTAGCTATGACTCAAACCTCCCCCTAATTGTGCATTACACTACACTGTGAGGGTGTGCTTTCTGGTCCTGCCCCTGGGTCTGCCCCTAGCCCCGCCCCTGGCCCCACCCCTAGCACAGCTGTGTCTGAGTTCCTGTCTCTGACAGCCTGACTAGGGCAGCCAGCACACAGACAGACTGCAGAACAAACACACAGAGCAGCCTCAGTCACTCACACCTCCCTGTCACATACCTCTCCCAGCTAGGAGCTCTGTGCCCAACCCACTGCCTTCACTGAAGGGCCTTGCAGATTAGAAACACTACATTAGCACAAATCCTTATTTCTTGTGAAAGCCTGTTAGCAGGTGAAGTTATGGAGGTATACCCTAGGTGACGAGGCGAGCATTTTGTGTTATAATTGGCTGACCAATTGGATGACACTTGTGATTTTTACATATACAGATACAGTATTCACGAGTTTCACCTACTTAACTTTTCTAGAACAATTAATACCAAGAATAATTTAATTCAGTCAGGTTATCTACTGAAAAGAGTAAATAGTTCCAAGTAAATACTTTCGTAAATGAAAAATATAATTTCATTTAATTTCTTTTCATTCATTTAAAAAAAAGTTGAATAAACCAATTTTTTAAATACATGTTTGAATTCATTATGTCGGTGAAGGGAACCCTTCACCAACATAATGCATTCAAACATTTCAATGCATTCAAATTTTATGCTGTAATATGACAAAATATGTTCAAGGGGGATACTTTCTAAAAGCTCTATATGCATTTATAATACTAGCTTACATTTTTCATATTAGCTGGCTAGCTAGTTACCGAACTACCCAGCGAGAATGCTTGCAACAGACTGACCCAGACACTAACAGAAGCACTAGCAACCTAGCCCAGACAACCAGCTTGTTCCATTTCTTTTCATCTACCAACTAACCATAAAATTGTAGCTGATAAGTAGTTTGGCTAGCTAAATGTCTAGATATTTGATTTTCTCAGAACATACTGTATCAGAAACCTTCAATCACAATTATTTTATTAAAACACACTTTATGAACTATGCTGAAGCACTGATTTCAAATTGTATGTACTCATCTTATTTGAAAATGTGTTTGCTGTCTTACCTGGCTGACAGTTAAATGAGCTATTTAGCCAGCCTTTCAGCTCATGATGGATATGGTATGTTCTACTGTCGTTATCCCAACCATTATGAGCTGAAAAGCTAAACTGACCCCAGATCAGTGCTCCAGCTATTCGTCACCTCAGCATCAGCTTCTCTTACCTCATCATCTGTTTGTAGGTAATTGAGTGCAAACTCCAGCATCTCCTTTTGCGTAGTGGTCTGGTTAAAATAGCGCAGTGCCTCCTGCAGGATGGGAGGAGTTTGTGTCAGTACCCAGAGAACTCATTTGCCGATCCACTGAATGTTTATTAGTCCTTCAATGACAGTGTTCACCTACAGCGATGTGGCCACAGCAACGTTAAATCAGTGCTCTTCTAATTCAGAAGCAGAGCCACAAAGACTGTCGAATACAGAGGAGAATGTGGAACTGGCCTCTTCCTCAGAGCAACTGAATCCCCATGACGGGCCTGCTTCATGCATGCGTTTGTTTTAATTTTGGTAAAGAAGACTAGTCAGGAATGTTGAAACCATGGCCGCAAGCAAAGCCAGGGGTACTAGTGCGGTGTCTATAACTGCTACCTTCACTCAAAGAAATAGACTGGAGCCATTTTTTTTCATGTGTATCTGAAGAGCATCAGAAATATACCTCTGCGCTCGTTTGCTACCCATTGACTCTGAAACCTGACCAATCAGACACAGGGACATTAAACTTCCATGTCATGTGATGTTCTGCAGGTCAGACAAAGCACGCAGTGACTACACTAAAGCAAAGGCACGTGGGATAGCTGGAAATTCCACCGCAAGAGCAATATTTATGGAGCTTCTGCTCAGTCCCTGTGGAGCAGGATGCTGAACCTCAGAATGAAGGGATTGTTCTTCTGAGAAACCCGATACATTCACAGGGCTTTCCCGGGAAGGGGGGGGGGCCTCCAGAACAGGCTTCCTCTACCCAGAGAGCCTTCCAAATGCATCTTTCATCTGTTCATCAGCCTGAACCACTAGCAACCTGCTTCATGGTAAAAACCAGGACTAACACACAATGAGTATATATCATACTGAGTATAAATCAGATTAGGTTATTAATTCTACCAAAATGCCTTAGTTGGAGCACACTTAGAGTACTGTGTACCATTTTGTGTAGCACACCACAAGAAAGATAGATACACTTTAAAAAGTTAAAAAAGACAACTAAGTTGGCTGTTGATATTAAATTTACCTGAAATTACAAGAAAATACTTAAGGACAAGAACTCTTAAACTAATCAAGCAAAAAGAGACTTGAGGGAAAAATTTAAAGAGCGTTTTCAAATTTACGAATGGGATTAATAAAGTGAAGTACAAGATTTTCTGAGTTCTGTCAACAGAACAGGGGGACACAGGTATTCAGACCTAGGTGATTGATACTCTCTAGTCAGGTGAAACTAAAGTGACAAGCTGAGATTTGTTGAATGGCCTGTTGCTGTTCTAACTTATTCTTATGCACTTTTGGAAACCATGGAGTTTCCTTAAGAGGTTACACAGGATTACATCCCATTCATCCAACAGTCACCACTTTCCTCCCCAGCAGCGCACCCGTCTGAATGTCAGGCCAAAGAGCTTACCATAAGCTCAGACTGATGCTCAGGTAGATGAACGAGCCAATGAGGATAGTGTGGGGGCGTGTGCACTAGGCACCCTCAGCTGATGAGCACAGTTAACACATTGCATTGGTGTGAGGACGGAACTCACTGGGCGGGGTTTGAAGTGGCTCTCCTCCAATCCCCACTGCTCACGGTAGAAACGGTAGTACACCATGTTCTGCTTCATCACCTGGTCATCAGGGTCGAAGAGCATGTAGCTGGCAGCACAGGGGGCGGCGTTCTGCACGTCATTCACTGCACAGAAAACACAGCTCATTACACTGCGCTAACACTGCACAGAGAACACAGCTTATTACCCTGCACTAACACTACACAGAGAACACAGCTCATTACCCCGCGCTAACACTGCACAGGGAACACAGCTCATTACCCTGTGCTTACACTGCATAGACAACACAGCTCATTACCCTGCGCTAACACTGCCCAGAGAACACAGCTCATCTTCCTCTGCTAAAACGGCACAGAGAACACAGCTCATTACCCTGCGCTAACACTGCACAGAGAACACAGCTCATCTCCCTCTGCTAAAACGGCACAGAGAACACAGCTCATTACCCTGTGCTTACACTGCATAGACAACACAGCTCATTACCCTTCGCTAACACTGCCCAGAGAACACAGCTCATCTTCCTCTGCTAAAACGGCACAGAGAACACAGCTCATTACCCTGCGCTAACACTGCACAGAGAACACAGCTCATCTCCCTCTGCTAAAACGGCACAGAGAACACAGCTCATTACCCAGTGCTAACACTGCACAGAGAACACAGCTCATCTCCCTGTGCTAATACTGCACACAGAACACAGCTCATTACCTTGCGCTAACACTGCACAGAGAACACAGATCATTACCCTGTGCTAACACTGCACAGAGAACACAGCTCATCTCCCTGTGCTAACACTGCACAGAGAACACAGCTCATCTCCCTCCTCCCACTGCCCTACAGCTGAGCCAGCTCAAAACCACAGTCATATGTGAGGAGATGTTCTCCCTACTTACGTTTGTAATAGGCAAACTGCAGGTAGTGATACATGGTCGCCACAAACTTCTCCACAAAGTACCCCCCCACGTTGGGCGTCAGGCTGGCCTCACACTGCACCTTACACTGCAGAGCGTCTTTGTACATATCTGGGAGAAAGGGAACGAGGAAAGAGTGCAAAGACACGAAAAGCAAAAAAGTGTGAAGGAGAATGAATAATGTCCTTTTGGTTTATGCATCCAACGAAATACTAAACCATTTACTTAGAAAACATTTTAAATGCACAAAATTGGCCAATTTAAATGAAATAATTTACTCCACTGATTTGGTATAGCTTCCAGTCAGAGAAATAAATGTTTTATTTGGGTTTGCTAAAGGATCTGCCTTTTCAGCTCCAGCATTGGCTAATGCCCCACCCTCAAAGACTGACAGTGAGCTGGAAGATATCCCCCCCAACAGCTGGGCTGTGTGGTAGGGAGGGGTGGGGATGCTGTGGGCCAGACTGACCTGCCAGGGAAGCGTAGAAGTCTTTGGTCTCTGTGACCTCGTAGACCCCCTCACAGCCCGCCAGACACAGGTCGTACGCCTTAAAGAACTCGCTGGCCGTCAGCTCCATGTCCCTCGCACAGCTGCTGAAGTCTCCCGAGTTAAAGAGCTTCACCGACTTCAGAAAAACACTCTGCAACAGGAGAGAACAGTTTTACTGAAAAAACACTCTGCAACAGGAGAGAACAGTTTTACTGAAAAAACACTCTGCAACAGGAGAGAACAGTTTACTGAAAAAACACTCTGCAACAGGAGAGAACAGTTTTACTGAAAAAACACTGAAACAGGAGAGAACAGTTTTATTGAAAAAACACTGCAACAGGAGAGAACAGTTTTACTGAAAAAACACTCTGCAACAGGAGAGAACAGTTTTACTGAAAAAACACTGAAACAGGAGAGAACAGTTTTACTGAAAAAAACACTCTGCGACAGGAGAGAACAGTTTTACTGAAAAAACACTCTGCAACAGGAGAGAACAGTTTTACTGAGGAAAACACTGAAACAGGAGAGAACAGTTTTACTGAGGAAAACACTGAAACAGGAGAGAGAAGTTTTACTGAGGAAAACACTGAAACAGGAGAGAACAATTTCACTAAGGAAAACATTCTGAAACAGGAGAGAAGTTTCACTAAGGAACCTATTCTGAAACAGGAGAGAACAGTTTCACTGAGGAAAACATTCTGTATTCAGCAGTTACATGTAGCATTTTCACAGCGCAACACATGATTCTCATGTTTAATTTCCAAAGTTAGAAGTAGTTTTGCTTTTTGCACTTTTTTACGAGCACATAAATATCTTAGTTTGAATTTTCTCCTTATATTACATCAGTCAGCAGATTCCTTTCATGTTTTCTCTCTCATGTTTAATTAACAAGATTTTTCTCTATTGGAAAATGCATCGTTACTCATGCTGCTTATAGCATGCATGAGTGCAGGTGCTGGGGAGCTGGTATGTTGAGAGGCAAGCACCTTCCTTCAGTCCCATCTGCCTGAGTTCATGCAGATAGCGTTCCTCTGAAAGGTCAAACTGATTAGTCTCAGTCACGCGTGGCACCTGCAAGGCAGCGGTCCGCACGAACACGCCACATACCTACAGACAATATAATCAGGCAGCTGAAGTCATTATTTTAACTATCACTTAGCCACGAGTCCTGTTCCCCTTTTCTCATGCCACACGGGCTCTTAATGGCTGGGCCAATGAGGAGCATACCTTCTCACACTCACTCCGCCTTCTCATGTCTGGGCCAATGAGGAGCATACCTTCTCACACTCACTCACCTCTGGGCCAACCTTCTCACACTCACTCCACCCACCCACCTCTGGGACAATGAGGAGCATACCTTCTCATGCTCACTCTGCCCACTCGCCTCTGGGACAATGAGGAGCATACCTTCCCACATTCACTCACGTCTGGGCCAATGAGGAGCATACCTTCTCATACTAACTCCGCCCTCTCTGGTCTGGGCCAATGAGGAGCATACCTTCTCACACTCACTCACCTCTGGGCCAATGAGGAGCATACCTTCTCACACTCACTCCACCCACTCACCTCTGGGCCAATGAGGAGCATACCTTCTCACACTCACTCTGCCCACACATGTCAGGGCTGCACTCAACATCTAAACTGTTTCATGAACTAAAATGGTGCTGTGCTTAATATCAAGGTGCAAAGGGTTGTTACCTCGACTGCTGGTATGGCGATGGCATGACACTGACTTTCAAATATGTCGCTTTCTGTTCCTGTTTACACCATGCCACCACAGACACACCCGCCAAACAGGAAGCAGCACACCTCAGATACGCTCACAGTGTTGAGTGAAATGAGCACTCCAGGTGAACCACAGCAAAGTGTTCTGCATCTGGAGCGGAACCTGGAACTGAATGTCCTGGCCACACCCACCTCATATGGTCGCTCCTCGTGGTCAATCAGGTACTCCTCCACGTCGAAGAGGGTCTTGTAGTAGTTCATGTTCTTGGAGATGAAGGGTTCGTTGGGGTTCTTCTGGAGGTAGGTGTGGGCTGCAGAAACAGCCCTCTCCAGGTTGTTTAACTGGGAGACAGACAGGAGCATGCGGTCTCACTTCTACAGCACACCCTCTCAAAATCTGACCAATGTCTACACCACACCCTCTCAGAATCTGACCAATGTCTACACCACACCCTCTCAGAATCTGACCAATGTCTACACTACACCCTCTCGGAATCTGACCAATGTCTACACCACACCCTCTCAGAATCTGACCAATGTCTATACCACACCCTCTCAGAATCTGACCAATATCTACACCACACCCTCTCAGAATCTGACCAATGTCTACACCACACCCTCTCAGAATCTGACCAATGTCTACACTACACCCTCTCGGAATCTGACCAATGTCTACACCACACCCTCTCAGAATCTGACCAATGTCTACACCACACCCTCTCAGAATCTGACCAATATCTACACCACACCCTCTCAGAATCTGACCAATGTCTACACCACACCCTCTCAGAATCTGACCAATGTCTACACCACACCCTCTCAGAATCTGACCAATGTCTACACCACACCCTCTCAGAATCTGACCAATATCTACACCACACCCTCAGAATCTGACCAATGTCTACACCACACCCTCTCAGAATCTTACCAATGTCTACACCACACCCTCTCAGAATCTGACCAATGTCTACACCACACCCTCTCAGAATCTGACCATTGTCTACGTGGGCATTCGCTGGCGTACCTGCCCGTGACAGGAACTGTGGCTCCCAGACCATAAGGGGGAGTGGGGGGGGGACATCACACCAGGGCCCCGCAGTAACATGAAAAAGCAGTTTGCGTTCTGCACCCAGTGCACTGATCATGATTCTGAACCCTGCATTCAGCTCCTCTGATGCATTGTACCCAGGAGCTGAAGCGTTCAGCATGTCTGCAGGTCTGTTGCTGAACAGGAGTTCAGTCCCGTGGTGCCATAGTTACTCCAGGTGAATTCCACAAGACCACCCAAAGTTCTGTGCCCCAGAGTGCAGCTGACCAATTAAAACAGCTCCTGGGGGAGGGGGAGCCTTCAGCTGGGGGGGGGGGGGGGGGGGGGGGGGGGGGTCAGGAATCCAAACCAGACCTTTAACCCCATTGCCCAATTTGGGGAACAGTTCAGAGCCGTGGCTGAGCAGGGGGTTAATGGTGAGCCCTCACGTGAGGAGCTAGGAACTGCAAGCTCACCATGAAAACAGCTGCAAGAGAAAAATCAAACCCTGCGGCACTTACGGCTGATTCTGCAGCTGTCTGGGGAGGCTTTAGAAGCTTTTCCACCGCATGGTACCGGCTCAACTCGACTCGACTCTACTCGCTTTTGGTACCAGGTACTTCGTTTTCCACTGCAGATAGTACCCCCGTCAATGTAGCTGGTCGTCATTAGTGACGCCGCATGAAACGTGTTGCTCTGACCAATCAGTGCTCTGCAGTGTTTTCACGTCACCTTTTGGTATCACCTCAGCTCGCTTGGAACCTTGACGGAGGTGATAGCAAAAAAGTACCAGGTACTATCCACAACTAAAAAAGTCGAGTAGAGTCAAGTTGAGCCGGTACCATGCAGTGGAAAAGTGGCTTGTTTGAGATGCTGGAACAGGGAGCCGTTGCTTTGAAACACTCAGACAGACCCACGTTTTTGTGAGCAGGGAGAGTCAGCCTGAATTGAACTGGGATTGCGGGATACAATCTAACAGTTTATTGGTTGGTTTAATTGACGCTCACTGTACATCTTCCCAATTTTAAGGCTGGTATAGGCTAGCCTGACAGTTAGTGCCAGAGGTCACAGACATACAAAAGCCCAGAGATTAGCACAATAGCAAATGAATACATCGGTTCAAAAGGGAATCAGATGGGATTGTATCTGTAATAAATGTCCCCTCTTCTCCCCTCTCATATGCAGTAATGGAATGGTCCAAAGCTTGATTTGGCGCTGTGTGAATGAATGAAGTGCACTTTGATTCGGCACACTTAATTGATTAAGCATAGACTGCACGATACACACTACAGCGCAGCTCTCGTGTGTTTCACATGCGGAGGTGGATAAAAATTAATTTAGCGCTTAGCGAGCAGGGCATATTTTGGGGGACGTGGCAAGTGGAGCTCCCTGTAGCGCCTACACCGAGCTCGGCTAGAGGGCTGCCGTGAGTCACGGAAAAATTATGTCGCGGCGCACACTAAAACATTTTACCTTGCGCAAAGAATGTAAACTACAACCAGAAAAAGTGCAATAGCCTATTGATCGTGAAGATTTCTCGCATAAATAAATCCACAGTGGGGACATGCGACTGATGAAATGGATCCTGCTCCAGTCTTAAACAGCACTGAATTCTGTCTGTGAACGATTTGCGGACGCAGAAACCATGGTTCCTTGACAGTTCTAGGAATACTTTTCAAGGAGACATGACTCTTCCTGGCTAATTCATGAGCCAATACAAAATTAGGAAAACCTTCATTCAAACACAACCTACTCTGGATTTTTCCATACAATAGTACTGACTAGAATGTGTTCAAAAAACGCCACTGTGTTTTTACATAGCCTACTTGGCTGTTTTACGATCACTCGTATTAACTTCACATGTCCTCAACAGCATCTTATTTTACAACTAATGTAGAGCGACTACACCTATACGCTAATTTAACTGTATCCCCCACAGCATATAGCCTTTAATAGCCTAATTGATACAACAGTAAATAACATTGCTATTTCATGTTTGGAAAAGAATCGAAAGCTTAATACCACCTGGTAATACGCGTACTGCATATACCGGTAAGGGAATCTCTGTTCAAAGGCATCCAGAATATTCTTCTTGGGATAGGACATCTTGAAAACGGGAAAGTCCTCCTTGCATTTTTTGAGGCAGGATGCCCGGAGTAAAACGTGCCGCAGAACCCGGAGATTGCTGTCGGCAAATAGGGGGTCTGGGTCTCGGCTGACATTGCTGCAGTTCTGGCTACAAAACGCCTCGCTGTCTTTCAAGAGCCGGTGTAGACGCAAGCTTAGCTCCAAATACTTGATACTCTCCCTCCAGTTCTGTGCGGCGTACTGGTCCAAGGCATGTCCATACGCAGACTCGAGGGGCATGAGGTCATTTTGTGGAAAGCTCCTGAAACTGTATTTCTCGTACTGCGCGTGTACGGCGGATGCCAAAACTGTCCACACACAGAGCGGGATCAGCGACCGTTTTACAGATACCGCGCTCGAGGCCATGGTCCGCTGCTCTCATCTGCTCCAGGACTTCTCAAAAGATGAGCATGTCAGCTTGCACGTAGTCTACAAAGAGTATAACGATGAGAGGAAGAATTCAAGGAGGGCCAGAAAAGTTTGGGTCCTTCAGGAGTTTTGGATAGGAGTAAGCCAGCCACGACCACTCTCAGTTTCGTATTTCACGGGTCGTAACGCCCGTCATATTAAGTTCCCCAGCAAATAATGTACAATGCAAACACGGTCATATTTATGTATAGCTAAAGTGACACCAGCGACAGAATTCTATTCGTATACCATTCCATTTCTTGAGCAATGAGAAAAGATACAAAGTAACGTTACGCCAAACTCAATGTAAAATGTTTATAATAGTAGCCAACTACTACTACTACTACTACTAATAATAATAATAATAATGCAACGTCGAACGGATTTATTTAAAAGAAAAACAAGCTAAAGTGACTATTCGGGTGAACAGTAGTCACAGAGGCTGCGTGCGCTAGACTAGGATATGATATACGATGTTATTTCAATTTGGATTTAAGAGTGAGCAAAGTTTGAAAAATCTCTATTGCTGTTTAAATAAGATGTCTGTGTGGGTGAAAACTATGCCTACACGATCCCAGTAAATATTTGTTTGATTTTGCCTAAATTATATTGTGAGACATCTAATTTTTGAAACAATAAAAAACATCTTTCTTAATCTTAATCAATCTCCATGTTATCATATACAGATTCTAAGCTTCCGCCTATCCGACTCGACAGCATGATGCAAAGTGAGCTTTAGGACCCCGTTGCCCATTACTGGTAGGGTAGTATTAGGTCTTCTTGAGAAAGCCAGATGTGTTTAACTTGCGCGCTTTGCTAATGCATTCATCAAATAAAACATCTCACTGTTAATGTTGACAAGTGAGTTGTAAGCAGATTCCACGGGGGATCAGGACGTTACAGCCTAAAATTAGGAAGAGAAATAGTTACGCCCCAAAATGGCAAAACGGCTAGCCAAAACATGTTGCTAGCCGAAGGCCACTTAACACGTTTACACAAACTGGAAAAAAGGGGGAGGTTGCAGGGATGCCGCCTCCCCCGAGTGGAAATGAACGCGGTAGTCTATTCGTAGTGAAGTTATGCACTTCTCTTCAGAACTATATGCAGACAGGCAGCTGTGGAGGGGTCGCAGCAATCTTAAAAATTGATTCGACCAGCTTCATTTTCAGAACACTCAAGAGACACAAACGTAGTTTGACAGAATAACTTATTTAAGATGGAGGCGAGGTATGCATTGCTTTTTCTTTGTTTCACAGAAGTATTTGTGGGTTGTCATACCAACCCGTTAGAAGATGTTATTATTGATCGATATGACATACCTAGAGTTTGTCCTAGAGAAGTTCAAACGGGCGATTATGTGCGTTATCACTACAACGGGACGTTCATGGATGGAAAGAAGTTCGACTCGAGGTAAGATTTAAAGCAGCCAAACCTGCAAGCCGTGTGTAGGTTTTAGGTCCCATTGAGTAGCCTAAAGCTGTGTCCTATGTGCGATTCGCTACTGTACACCACACAAATGAACAAGTTTAGGTAATTCGTTAATCTATGCAACAATCTTTCCGAGGAAAACGGATGAAATCCCGCCGTTTGCATCGTTTGCATGTAGACTATCACCGCGGGCCAGATGTGAAAGACATCCGCACTGGTCCACAGTCTGCAGAAATATGCGTAGACGTGTCATTGAAACCACCATTTTTATTTCAGATAAACCATTTCAGCAGTGATTTACTTTAGCGACGCCTTGTCACACTAGAACAGACGCATATGCCAAGTGATGAAAAAACTATTTAAACATAAGATGTAATCGTAATAATTACTGCTATATTATTATAATACAATCTAAGATAAGCATGCAGAGCATTCCCGTAATAAAGGCCTATTAACAACTGGCCTTTTATTTACGTTGCATTCTTTATTATATCTGCGCATTTCTGAAATGCAAGATTTCTTTCTAAACTTCTAAATTTCGTCTTTTGGCGTGTAGGCTAACAGGCTACATTTTGACCAAAGTTTTCTGTCTGCGTTCTGTCTATTGGGGCTCTAAATATTAACTGTGAATTGAATTTCCACAAGTCGAAACCTATAGGCATTAGACAGGGATTACAGTTATAAAGTAGCCGAGATTTTGCACTTCGCTAGTGTAACGGTGACATCACATCTGTCGCCGATCGAGGGCCTTGGACCGAGATTACTTTCGGCGACCGCAGACTTTTACATAGCAGGCTAATTATGCAGTTGAGATATTCACTGAATCAATTCAATGAACCATGTTAACAATTCCATCGTGGTAACATTAGAAGACATTTTATTTTTCATCAATACTATCGACATACTATACTGTCATTAATTCTTAAGCTCAATTATGTAACGGTACCTTGCAATTTAAAAATAGTTTAAAAATCGATCGATCATATACAAAATATCTCTCTATACAACTTGTATAGGCTAGGTCTGCTGTTTTCCCTTAAGCGTGCAGAGTTCATTTGTAGCGGTAATGGATGGTAATTCCGTTATTCTCTCCTGTTGTCCTGCGCTCTCCTACGCTCGCCAGCCGTGACCGCGGCGTCCCCTTCGTTGGACAGGTGGGACTCGGTCGCCTCATCACAGGCATGGACCGCGGGATCCAGGGCATGTGCGTCAACGAGCGCCGGAAGGTCACCGTCCCCCCTCACCTGGCGTACGGCAGCCTGGGAGCAGGTATCAGCCCCACCCAACCCGTTTCCCCATGCCCCGCCCCTTTACCCTGCCACAGACAGTCAGCCCATCTGGTATCCACTGGTATTGGCCTTTTGATTTTGTTCACTGTAGGTATTGTCAAATAGAGGCAATTCCCAGTTTCTCTACATTGCCTGTAAATGTAGGAAAAGTAAGAAAAGGGTCGGTTTCATTTTTATTTTTACTAGGCTTGAAGAGGTCTCCGCTCCATAATCTTAACATTTAAATTTCTGTCAACCTACCCCATTGATGCCAAAACACTGCAGTTTGCATATTCTGAAAAATTCAATAAGGGGCGTGGTAATGGAGCAATACAAAGGAAAGTGACTTTGTGGTGTAAAGTAGCGTTAGAATCTCCTTTTCAATTCAATTCAATGTTTATTGTCATTAACACAAATATGCAAACGAAAAGAGGGTTGCGGCTTGACCAAACGGTGTGGTGGGGGTACATAGGGTCATACATAGCATAGAATAAGTACAGATTAAAACATAATAATATCAACAAAGATTTTAGACCCACATCCTGCTGTAGTTAAGAAACTGAGGGGATGGAAGGGTTCGGGCTGGGGACGCATGATCTGAGTATCTAATAAGCCAATAGAATCTCTGCTGTAGTGTCTGTCCTGAGATGCACACTTCAGCGTACCACCCCTCACTAAATAAATATAATTCCTCTCAAATAAAGGAAACGCGTTGTGAACAAATACTGGGTATTAGATGAGAGTTAGGTGCTGCCTTGAGCGTTTTGTGGGTCTGGTGACAAAATGCTGAAAAACTACAGTGATATTTTCACAAAGGCTGAGCACTGAAAAGCAGTCGATGAGTCGCCCGGTCAGTCAAGCATGTTGCATGCATTTCTCATTTATACGTTGAATAGGGCATATATGTCCTATGTGTGTTTTAGACAGTGAAACCCCATTCACTGGCTTGCTCAGCAGAAACAGTTATTAAAGTGTGACACACAGCATTCACTTCAGTTTGTTTGCTACGCTAACACCTGCTATATAATTTCATGTGGAACAGACTATACAGGAGCCCAAAGACAGACAGCTGGATACAGAGTTGTCATTCCGGCTGGATGTTCTGCAAGACAGGCAGCCACTTTGTCACTTGGAACAAAAGTGATTGGAAAAATTTGGGACAAGTGGCAAGCCAGCAACACAAGTCTCTTAAATTAGAGGCAGTCCACATGCACTCTTCTTAGTCAAACACACTGCTGTCACCAGATGTCTGCAAGGCCATACTGACAGAGCAAGCATTAAAGAGCAGCTCACAGTGTGTCAGATACATGTATGTATTGGCGTGCATGTAGTCCTGTTCATATGTAATGCCTGCTGGCCACCTGCTTTCTCCTGCGGATTATACCTCAGTGCCACCTTCAAAGCAACCTGTGCTTGTGTAGCTTACAGATTCATTTATTTGGGAACCATTTCATGCGTTGTATTTGTTATTTTAGCATATGTCTTCCCATTCCTGACTGGGAAGCAGTGCTAGATCCAGACTCTCCCTCCCCCAGGAAACGTGGTCCCACCGGACACCATATTGGTGTTCGACCTGGTCCTGCTGGACATCTGGAACACGGAGGACAAGGTGCAGACGTTCACCCTGAGCAAGGCGAAGGCCTGTGAGCGCACCGTGGTGGCCTCTGACTATGTCCGGTACCACTACAACGGCACCTTGCTGGATGGGACCACTTTTGACTCCAGGTGAGGCAGGATGGGGAGGGGCTTAGAGACAGGGGGCGGGGTGTGGTGGGGAAGGGTGAGTGGGAAGGAAGTTAGGCGGATTGTCTGTGAAGAATGAGACAATACTGCTGTTGCATAGTTCATTGTGAAAGAATTGTGCACTGAGTGTGTAGTGGTCTGATGGTAATACTCTGAAGGTATTGTTAATCTGTAATTATTGCAGTAATGCAGTAATGTTCAAAAGCGTTCCCTAAAATCCGATGTGTGAACATAAACTGCACGTGTTTAAGCTTGAGGAGTTGTGACTGCATGTATGTGCGTGTGCATATTTGGGTTTGTGTGTGTATCTGACCTATATGTACCTCTTTAGCTACAAAAGGAACCGGACGTATGACGCTTATGTTAAGCAGGACGAGCTCATCCCGGGGATGGATGAGGGTCTTCTGGGCATGTGCGTGGGGGAGCTGAGGACCATCATCATCCCGCCCTTCCTGGCCTACGGAGAGCAGGGATATGGTAACCATGGCAACATCTGTCTCCAGAGCCCGGCTGTACCGGTCTCTACAAATTGGACATTATAGATTTGGGATGGAGAAGAAACAGAGAATAGAAAGTTTATAACAGAGAGAGCTAACTACAGCTGCTCATTTTATAGGGAACACTGATCGACGTTGGTTGGGACGCTGTGGGAGGGGCTAAATTCAGTCCGGGATGTCACCAAAACCCTGCTTCTCATCCCATTTCATTCCTTAGTACTTTAAATTCATACACTAAAGGGAGCCTTACCCATGCTGAATGCATATACTAAAGGGAGCCTTACCCATGCTGAATGCATACACTAAAGGGAGCCTTACCCATGCTGAATGCACAGCCACTCCCACAGCTGTGCCAGAACAGCTGTATTTCAGGAGATAGCCATCCCCAAGGCCACAGATCGGGAATAGAAACTGAATTCAAGTAAGTGTCCACATTTAACTTACAGGCAATTTTTGCCATGTGGCTGTGTTAAATTTGTTTGCAAGAGTTTCTGTAACCTTCTTGTACCCTTCAGCTGCTCTGTAACTCTGAAATAAGCTGCACACTTCACTACTGAATCATCATCTCAGCATTCTAATGATCTTACTTCTGAATCCAAATGGGAACATGCAGTTATTTTAGATGAGTGATAACTGGCTCAAGCTAATGAGTTCATTAACGAGTCGATGTACAGTACACTGGATGAACCAACAGTCCTGGAGGTCAGTTAGTGAGCTAGTTGATTCCAGTAGCCATCATAACCTCAATTCGTCAGACAACGTATGAAGAATGGAGCTCAGCCTGGTGGTTCCCTGCTCCCTGATGACGGAAGAAAACACAAGCGAAGCGAGCAGCTGCTGAACTGATCAGTGTTAAATTTACCAGTGTAACCTTCTCCTCCCACCCCAGGCACTGAGGTCCCCCCCCAGGCCAGTCTGGTGTTCAGTGTGCTCCTGGTAGACCTGTTCAACCCCAAGGATGACATCACTATCGACAACCAGGAAGTGCCCGAGCCCTGCGCCCGCAAGTCGGTGGCAGGCGACTTCATCCGGTACCACTACAACGGCACGTTCCAGGACGGCACCCTCTTCGACTCCAGGTGAGTCACTCACGTGCAGGTGTGAGGTGAGGAAAGTGGTGGCTGCAGACTGATATGGGGTTTGCAAAGGTCAATGGAATTAAAAATATTGCATTTGTAATGCGCCCCCGGGGGTCTGGCAATAAGGGCCTTTCTAAGTATTAATTTACGCCGTGGGACACACCTTGGAGGGAGACGCGGTAGATCCGGGTTTTGTCCGCAGTTTGACACACGGAAAGAGAAAGAGCGCACTCACACTTACACAAAAACAAATGAGCAAACAGCTTCACCCTTTTCCCTCATGGGTTCAAAAACAATGTGCTAATGTAATGTAATATAATGTAGCTACACGTCAGCTTTTCAGCCAGGCTTGTTCTCCCTCTGACTCATTCGCTCTCTCGGCTTTACGGTTTCCAGGTCACCTACTGAAGAAAGGAGCATGCTTTTAAGCCCCGTGTTGATTAGTTAACAGAACCCAGGTGTGTGACTGCCTAACTACTAGGTGTGGCCCTAGATTTTCTTTGCTGGACAGAGCCTTGCCACTCACTTGTTTTTGCCTACCAACATTTGCTGATGCCAATCACCTCAAAATGACAGATATCAGCCAGTGGATATGTTTGATATCTACTGGGAACTCTTGCCATTCAATACATTGTGCTCTCTGTCCAGGGACAGTTCACTCTCTCCAGACCATCTCTGTCTGCTGGTACATATTGAATGAACCATTGAATTTATATAATACTTTTCCAAACACTCAAAGTGCTTTACAGTGATGACTGGGACCTCACCTCACCCACCACCAATTTGTAGCACCCACCTTGGGCTACAGTTAGTAGTAGACTGTGGTCTTCAGTTGTCTGTTTACTTCTCCATTATTATTGGTTTTAGGGTTGGGATGAATTTCATGTTAGTTCACCTGAAAATGGTTCAATTGAAAATTCAGTTAATTAAATGAACATTCCCTGGAGAAGCATTACAGACATTTAAATTTGAATGAATTGACTGAATTAAGATGAACTGACTGGTCTGAAATGGAATTGTCTCTAGTTGAATCATTTTTACCTTGTCTTCACCTGTCTACACCATAGATAATAATGCAACACAAGGAGACTATGGAGAATGAAAGAGAGCCAGGGAGGGCATTATAACCTGTCTCTCTCACCTTCACTGCAGCTATCAGCGGAACCACACCTACGACACCTACATTGGCATGGGCTACATCATCTCTGGGATGGACAAGGCCCTGCAGGGGGTCTGCATGGGGGAGAAGAGACGCATCACTGTTCCTCCTCAGCTGGCCTATGGGGAGAATGGAACAGGTCAGTTATCAGGGATAGATGTGGACAGACAGAACTGCTCCATTGGGGATAGATGTGGAGTGACAGAGTTGGTCCATCAGGGATAGATGTGGAGAGACAGAAATGGTCCATCAGGGATAGATGTGGAGAGACAGAACTGGACAGTCATCAGGGATAGATGTGGAAAGACAGAACTGGTCCATCAGGGATAGATGTGCAGATTCAGAACTGGTCCATCAGGGATAGATGTGGAGAGACAGAACTGGACAGTCATCAGGGAAAGATATGGAGAGACAGAAATGTTCCATCAGGGATAGATGTGGAGAGACAGAACTGGACACTCATCAGAGTAGATGTGGAGAAACAGAACTGGTCCACCAGGGATAGATGTAGGGAGACAGAACTGGGCAGTCATCAGGGATAGATGTGGAGAGACAGAACTGGTCCATCAGGGATAGATGTGTTGAGACAGAACTGGTCCATCAGGGATAGATGTGGAGAGATAGAACTGGTCCATCAGGGATAGATGTGGAGAGTCAGTACTGGTCCATCAGGGATTGATGTAGGGAGACAGAACTGGACAGTCATCAGGAATAGATGTGGAGAGACAGAACTGGACACTCATCACGGATAGATGTGGAGAAACAGAACAGGTCCATCAGGGATAGATGTGGAGAGTCAGTACTGGTCCATCAGGGATTGATGTAGGGAGACAGAACCGGACAGTCATCAGGAATAGATGTGGAGAGACAGAACTGGACACTCATCACGGATAGATGTGGAGAAACAGAACAGGTCCATCAGGGATAGATGTGGAGAGTCAGAACTGGTCAGTTATCAGGGATAGATGTGGAGAGACAGAACTGGACACTCATCAGGGATAGATGTGAAGAGACAGAACTGATCCATCAAGGATAGATGTGGAGAGTCAAAACTGGTCCATCAGGGATTGATGTAGGGAGACAGAACTGGACACTCATCAGGGATAGATTAGGGGAGACAGAACTGGTCAATAATCAGGGATAGATGAGGGGAGCCAGAACTGGCCAGTTATCAGGGATAGATGTGGAGAGACTAGTCAGTCATTAAAGTTGAATGTGGAAGTGAACAGGGGGAGAAATGTGTGCGTACAATTTAGGACAGATGAGCTAGACACTTTACTGTTTGTGTCTTGACAGAATCTTAGATAGTTCTATGTCAAGCTTAGGTACATCTATGTCAAGTCACATAAAGTCACACTAGATATGCATCATGTTCTCATGTTTAACGTACAGGTCTCCTATTGGTGGCAATTCCAGGTCATTGGTTAATAATTCAGTGGAATTTCTGCTTTTTCTGTTCCCTGTATCTCCTTGTCCCCTGCGTATTCTGCGCTTTCTGTTTCCTATGTCGCCTGTTCTTCCTATTTCCCATACTTCTTGCTCCTCCTGTGTCCCTGTCCATAACATCCCAGGAGACATCATCCCCGGCTCAGCTGTGCTTATCTTTAACGTCCACATAATTGACTTCCACAACCCCAGTGACCAAGTGGACATCAAGGTCACCTACAAACCAGCGGAATGTAACCATACAACTGAAGACAATGACCTGATCAAGTACCGTTACAACTGCTCTTTGATGGACGGCACACTGCTCTACTCTTCGTGAGTCATGGGGTGACATCACTGTTCAGCTACACAGCTACATCACAGCCGAGGGAAACAGTCATACTCTTATTCCTGCTCTGACATCACTGTTCAGCTACACAGCGACATCACAGCCGAGGGAAACAGTCATACTCTTATTCCTGCTCTGACATCACTGTTCCGCTACACAGCGACATCACAGCCGAGGGAAACAGTCATACTCTTATTCTTGCTCTGACATCACCGTTCAGAAACACAGCTACATCACAGCCGAGGGAAACAGCCAGACTCTTATTCCTGCTCTGACATCACTGTTCAGCTACACAGCTACATCACAGCCGAGGGAAACAGCCATACTCTTATTCCTGCTCAGTGGTATGGGTTGTTGGCGAGTTATATGCATTCCATCATAGTATTTCATTCATGTACTACATTAATGGTGTTAATAAGCAATGGATTGAGACTGGAGGCAAATGAAATTAACCAATAATCTGGCCCTTTGTTCTGTGAAGGGAGAACAGTGGCAAACTACAGGAGACTGTTCTTGGGGAGAAAAGGGTGATCGAGGGCTTGGACAAGGGCCTGCAGAACATGTGTGTGGGAGAGAGGCGAAAGGTCATCATTCCCCCTCATCTGGCCCACGGAGAGTATGGAGGTGAGCTCAACCCCAAAATGGATGCACAGCACCTCATTATTATGCCTTTAAGGTGTGAGATCACAAATATGTGATTAGAATCTTCTTAACTGAACATTCTGATGTAACAACCACTACTGGTGATTGACAGCAATGGAGTTCTTGAACACTGACTTAGAATTTTGAGGAAACATTCCGAAAAACCTACTTTTCAAAGGGTTAATACAGAAGAACCTCAGTTACAAACCTTGTCCCAGAGTTATGTACTGACTGGGTGACTGAATGCTACATGGAAGTAGGAACTGGAAGTATACACTATTTACACTATTCAATTATGCCTCGTTACGCCAAGACGTGTAGTTCAGCTCCTTATCATCACCGATGTGAATGGAATGGAATTGAAAATATAAATTCATAACTGGGTTTCATGTATATTTCTTTTGCAATTATTAATATGTACAAAAGCCAAAAAGCCAAAAACAAAGTAAACAAGGTACTTACAGTATATGCACCAGTGTTGAGAAAAAACACCTTAAGTCTAAGGGTGACCACCTTAGACAATGGTAATATTCACAGAAAGAAGAAGGTTATACTGGATAAGGAGAGAACAAAATGAAAGTTTGAAGAAGCAGCCAAAGACATGGGGACAATTAAATGTATCATTGAGATAGTGGACATAGAATGAATGCGCTGATGATGTCCTCACTACAACTGAGTTGATTATTAGTTATTAGCATAAGGATTATAGCTACCCAGTGATAGTAGCCTCTTTTAATATACAATTCCAATCAATAAAAGATTAAAATTCTGAAATTTTAATACAAACTTAAAATGTATGTCCCAAACGTCTCACCTGCGTTGCCAGTAGGTCTGTTTCTTCTGAAGTATTATTTCTTATGAATTATTGTTATTATTGTTATTATTTTGCAGATACTCTTATCCAGAGCAGCTTGCATGGCCAACATGGCAAGATTCTTTAAATTCCTTTCACAGGAGCAAGAAGAACAGGAATATGCTGTAGGTACATAACAGCCTAAACATAGCGACTGAGCATCAGACTGAAAGCATGCTGATGTGTAGAGTAGGAGCAGTGCAGGGATTGGCTAGCCTCAGTTGTGCTGATCTGTGCTCGTCCCACAGGAAGTGGCGTTCCTGGCAGCGCTGTGCTGTTCTTTGAGCTGGAGCTGATGGATCTCCAGAAGGGGGTGCCAGAGGGGTACAATTTTGTATGGCTGAAAGACACCCCACAGCAGATCTTCCCGGCCATGGATATGAACAGTGACAATGAAGTACCCCTCGAGGAGGTGAGTGGCAGCCTGTGCGTTATGGCACTGCCAGCCTGAGCAGGTGGCAGCCTGTGCCTTATGGCACTGCCAGCCTGAGCAGGTGGCAGCCTGTGCCTTATGGCACTGCCAGCCTGAGCAGGTGGCAGCCTGCCCTGTGCATTATGGCACTGCCAGCCTGATCAGGTGGCAGCCTGCCTTGTGCGTTATGGCCCTGCCAGCCTGAGCAGGTGGCAGCCTGCCCTGTGCATTATGGCACTGCCAGCCTGAGCAGGTGGCAGCCTGCCAGGTGCGTTATGGCCCTGCCAGCCTGAGCAGGTGGCAGCCTGTGCCTTATGGCACTGCCAGCCTGAGCAGGTGGCAGCCTGCCCTGTGCATAATGGCACTGCCAGCCTGAGCAGGTGGCAGCCTGCCCTGTGCGTTATGGCACTGCCAGCCTGAGCAGATGGCAGCCTGTGCCTTATGGCACTGCCAGCCTGAGCAGGTGGCAGCCTGCCCTGTGTGTTATGGCACTGCCAGCCTGAGCAGGTGGCAGCCTGCCCTGTGCATAATGGCACTGCCAGCCTGAGCAGGTGGCAGCCTGTGCCTTATGGCACTGCCAGCCTGAGCAGGTGGCAGCCTGCCCTGTGCATAATGGCACTGCCAGCCTGAGCAGGTGGCAGCCTGCCCTGTGCGTTATGGCACTGCCAGCCTGAGCAGGTGGCAGCCTGTGCCTTATGGCACTGCCAGCCTGAGCAGGTGGCAGCCTGCCCTGTGTGTTATGGCACTGCCAGCCTGAGCAGGTGGCAGCCTGCCCTGTGCGTTATGGCACTGCCAGCCTGAGCAGGTGGCAGCCTGTGCATTATGGCACTGCCAGCCTGAGCAGGTGGCAGCCTGCCCTGTGTGTTATGGCACTGCCAGCCTGAGCAGATGGTAGCCTGCCCTGTGCATTATGGCACTGCCAGCCTGAGCAGGTGGCCTTCAAAATGAGGAAATCATAGAAATGTGTTTTATAAGCAGAATCGGTGCAGAATTGAATGTCCTGTTGTAGAATGCTGTTGCTATGGCAGCTAATAGAGTGACTGTATATGGTGTGTCTTGCTGGGCCAAAGCAAAACCCTGCCCTCACATTGACCCTTTTAGGATAATATTGGGCACCGCTGCTGTACAGCACTTGTCAGAGTCCAGTCCTATAGGGCCACAGTGTCTGCAGGTTTAACTGCAGTCCTAGAGGGCCACAGTGTCTGCAGGTTTAACTCCAGTCCTATAGGGCCACAGTGTCTGCAGGTTTAACTGCAGTCCTAGAGGGCCACAGTGTCTGCAGGTTTAACTCCAGTCCTGGAGGGCCACAGTGTCTGCAGGTTTAACTCCAGTCCTGGAGGGCCACAGTGTCTCCAGATTTAACTCCAGTCCTAAAGGGCCACAGTTTCTGCAGATTTAACTCCAGTCCTAAAGGGCCACAGTGCCTGCTGGTTCTCAGTGTTTTTCAGCTCCAGTGATTCATTTAAATTTTAGAGCTTATCTCTGACCGTCCACTGAGCGCATGGTCTCCTCTGCCCCCTCCTCCAGTTCTCCACCTTCATCAAGATGCAGGTGGCGGAGGGTATAGGGCGCCTTCGACCCGGTCAGGACCCCGACGCCATCATCAAGGACATGTTCGCCAACCAGGACCAGAACGCGGACGGCAAGATCGTCCTCGCGGAGCTGCAGGTCAAAGTGGACGCGCACGACGAGCTGTGACAGACAGACGGACGTGCAGAGCGCTGGATAGGGGGCAGACGTGCGTGAGACTCGCATCAACCAATCAGCACCCAGAGAGCAGTCAGCCAGCTGCCAAAATGATCTCAAAACATGGCTCCTTTAATAGAGGGCTGATCGGACACATATCACCATTTTGACGGAGGTCTGGAGCCAAGTATTGCTATTACAGCAGCCTGTCTTAAAAATAAAAACCATTGGCACAGTGAAGGCAGCTGTACTTTACAGACTGATTTAACTTTATTGCTTCAGCGATTTTGGATCTTGAGCCTGTTCCACACACTGTCCTCCCAGGATGAGGAGGTTGTGGGCCTTGGGTGGCTCAGTGCACTCAAGAGGTGGTCAAGTTCAGTCCTGGGGGCCCCCTGTGTATGCTGGTTTTCATTACAACCACCATTGCAATGCCAAAATTTTAACAATCTGCTCATTTTGCTTAATTATACTTTTATGCTTTGAGGGAGTTTGACGACCTGTCCAAGGTGTATTCCTGCCTCTCGCCCAATGCATGCTGGGATAAGCTCCAGCACCCCCCGCAACCCTGCCCAGGATAAGTGGGTATAGATAATGGATGGATGGATGGATGGATGGATGTTTTCAGCGATTATTTACCCCCTTAGGCCACATTATGTCAGAAATAACTATCCATGCCATGAAAAATAGAAGTCCCATACACACATGCTGTATTAAACCGTTACATACAGAGACGTATAAAAATGTATTGATAAAATTAGACTGAGGTGAATTAATAGGCTCCTATAAGGTGAAAGTATAGCCACATGGCTAAGACCATTAACCTAAAACTAGCCATTTGGTAGCTAATGAATTAGAAGACAAAGAAAATGATAATGAGCTAAACCATAGCGTCAAGTTTAAGGAAAAAAATGATCGAACTCAAAGACGTGTTCAACAACTTTAACTGAGCAAGAGGCTGTCACAAAAGGGCTGTAACAAAAACCAGCATACACACGGGTCACCTAGCAACAAGAGAACCGCTGGCACACCTGGCTCTCTCTCTACCCCCTCCGAAAATAAAAAAATGAATTGCAGTGGGTTGTATATTTAGTGTGGGTACTTTTTCAAAGCTGTGCATTGTGTGTTCTCAGATCAACTGTGGTTTCTAATAAAACAAAGCCAAAACCTCTCTGCCTGTTGGGTTTGATTAAATATGCATGCTGCAGTTTGACTTAAGGCTTTGACGGCTTCATCGTATGATTTCAACATTTAATCATCCAAATGAAATTCCACTGTTGAAATTAAACTCAAATTTAAACAGTCGGTTTGAGGCTGTCGAGTCGATCTGCTGTCGAGATGTGATTTGTGGCAGAAAGTAGTGTCAGAAAGAATGGAAGAGTTCAGAATGTCAATGACTGGGTACCCTGTAACAAGAACAACCTGAATGGATTATTTAAACTACTATTTAAAATGACATGCCCGATACTTATTATTCAAGTAATTCAATTAATTCACATACTTTTTATTTTATTACAAAAAATATTACAAAGACGTATCATTACAATACATCAATTGTAAAAAAAAATGCTGCTCAAAACAGCTGCCCAACATTTAATTGTTGCCAATTTCTGTTTTTCAAAATTACGACACCAGAATTATTTAGAACAGAATATAAAACTTTATTGTCCATTAAATAAAATGGAAATTTTCCTTCAGCTCAATGCTATTGCTTAAAAATTAACATGAGCTCCCATAAAATACCCATTCCATTTTGTTTACAATGGAATTCTAAAATCTCAAGCTTTCTTTCAGTCCCCACTGAAGACTGCTGGGGACACATTGGGGACACATTGGGGACACATTTGTCCTTCAGGCTGCCAATACGCCCTCTCAGTATGCACGCACGTTAGGGGATGAGGCGACTGACCAACACAAAAGGCAAAATTTAGAACAAAATACACGATTTTTGGCATAACCCAGTAAACCGAAATTTAGTCCCTTGTGGCATTAGAACCCCTTTAATGACCAAATTGAAATACCTCCCTAAAAATGATGAATTAATATGAGAGGAACATAAGATAAAATTGGCACAAAAACACAGAGCATTGTTAAAGGGCAAAAGGCATTATTAATGGTGGACAGCATTGTACTCTGAGTCCCAGTAGTAGTGCTTTCATATATGCATCAAAAACAGTAAGATAAAAATATACTTCCAAGCATTCTGAAATGAAATAGAATACTTTTGAAGTAGCCTGAAATTAAAATGCAGTTTTTGTCACAAAAGTTTTCAGACACCCTCGCAGATATTAATTTAAATTACGAAGCACTAGCTCGGTTCGTTAGCCGTTGGAACACTAAAAACTGGTAAAATACCAGTGATCACCAGGTACAAAACAAAATCTTTCAGTGAAAGGCGCTGTTCATTTCCCTTCTACACTGCGTATGCGGACTCAGCAATTTCCATCTGTACCATTTTGGCACATCTCCCCTTAATTACTTACAAGCCCCCCTTAATCTCTTCAGTTTCTTTAATGGGGGAAAGCGGGGATGGGACTGTAGCCAGACGTTAGCCAGCACCACAGCACAATCTGAAGACCTATGGAAGGTTCAGACTGACATAGCAGTGAGCAGCAGCAGCTCAGTGGCTGGATACAATGCCATGTTATAAAAGGATGTTACAGTGCCATGAGAAACTGTGTGCCCTTCCTGATTTATCTTTTATTGCATATTTGTTGCACTGAATGGTTTCAGATCTTTAGACAAACTATAATCAGGGGAAACAGTAAACACAAAGGACATTTTTGAAATTAATTTTTCATTATTTAATGAAAAAAGTTATCAAACACCCCTATCACCCATTTGAAAAAGTAAATTCCCCTTTAGTTACTCAACCAATTAACCTAATTTAATTGGTAATTCAAGTAAATAAATTTAATTTAAAAAACACAGCCAGTTTTGATTGCAGCCAGCCCTGTTGAATTTAAACCACACTCAAACTGAACCTTACTATCTGAGTGAATTAGTTACCACAATTTCGACAAGCACACCATGCCACGATCAGAGGAATGCCCAAATAAAAAAGCAGTTTCTCCATTACTAAGGTTCTGGGACTCCACCAAACTACAGCAGGAGACATTATCTCCAAATGGAGAACACTGGAAACAATGGATAATTTCCCCAGGAGTGGCCGGCCAGCCTAAATTAACAATTCACCCAGGAAGTCACAAAAGATCCCAGAACACCCAGCTGAACTGCAGACCACTCTATACAGTATTGCACAGTAAGAACATTACACCAGCAATCAGATATATGGTGGTGGCAGTGTGATGGTGTGGGGATGCTTTGCTGCCTTGGGATCTGCACAAATTGGCATTATTGAGGGAACCATAAATTCTGCTCTGTACCATAAAATTCTTAAGGAGAATGACCGGTCATCAGTCTGTGAGCTGAAGCTGAAGCGTAACCAGGTTATGCAGTAAAACAATGATCCAAAACACAAAAGCAAGTCTTACATCTGAATGGCTGGAAATAAACAAATATTACAGTTTTGGAAAGGTCTAGTCAAAGTCCTGATTTGAATCCAATAGAGATGCTGTGGCATGACCTGAAACGAGAGGTTAATGCTCAAAAACCTACCAATTTGTCTAAATGAAAGCAGTTCTGCAAATAAGAGTGGGCTACAATTCCTCCACAGTGATGTGAGACTGCTATCAGAAGACAGGAAACCTTTGGTTGCAGTTATCACTGCTAAAGGTGGTGCAGCCAGTCACAAAGTTTAAGGGGGCAATTACTTTTTCACATGGATGATATGGGTTTGAGAACGTTTCATAAATAAATTAAATAATTTAAACCCCTTAGCTGCACATGCCAAATCTGGCCAATCCTTGCCCATTTAGGGGTTACCATATTTAAAGCATTACAACTCCAGATGTGAACACCACCGAGACTTGAAAAATGGCTTAAATGAAGCAAGACATTTGTACCATTTACAATACTAACTTAGATTAGTTTATACTCATAATTTTGGAAGAAATAAAGTGCCACAAATGCAATTGTCTAGGCAAAAAATCTAAAATGAATTTGCTCTTTTTTAGTTCGCAATGAAATACTGAGAGATTCCATATATACACCAGGTTAAACTATACATGTCATGGATCAAAAACTTCTTGACGACAAGTTCATAAAATCTAAGGGTGGATATGTAGAACTACTAAAGATCTATGAAGCAAAAACTAAGCAGTGTACCCAGCGTCTCCAAATCTATCCAAAATGTTCAAATTATACATTGCTGTAAATCACAACATATTCACGTATTTCACTACAAATCAACTGTGTTGACTCAAGAAACTCACTGTTACGTCATTTTCAAGTGAGAATTACAAGCTTTCCGTGAGTACAGTGGTCTAAAATATCTAGGGGTCCAGAAACATATCCAAAATCTCTCCAAAAATGAATAAAATGCTTTTTGTCCATTATAAAGCATATAAATTAGCCCCTCATGAAGGTTTAAGATGAAACATTGATATCAGATTAAAAAAATAATGCAGTACAGTACCTAAATGTGTAATAATTAACTATTGTATGTATTTCTATACTCTGTACTCTCGTATGTTTCCTTGTATGGGGATGGGACGACATGAAAACAATTTTCAATCGTCCACCACGTTTTGCCAATGTTCCAACTCTCACGTCATCACTGTTGCATGCATCATCAAAACTACTAAACTACCAACGAACGCTTATATTACAGTGTGAAATACCCTCATTATAAAATACCACTAACCTATTGAAAACTGACACTCAATTAAAAAAATAATGTATATAACTGAAATATTTTGAGCAGTAATGCTTACATAGTAATGATGAAATCTTATCTGTGTTCAGTAGATAGAGACAGAGACAGTAAATCAATGGTACATAATGTGAATATGATAAAGGGTCCTATGCTCCCAGGGTCCTGCTATTCCCCAGCTCTACATGAAATTTTATCTGTGTTCAGTAGACAGAGACAGTAAATCAGTGATTTTCTGTCTTACTCCAGAAAACGATGTCAGCTAGGTCTATCAGCAAACATATGACTTCGCTATGCTCAGAATTCCTCAATAATACTAGTACTTTCCAAGAAATTACGAAAACGTTTCGTCAAGTACAGTGTCATTTACTGGTACCACAGAGTGCATGCATAAGTGAATGACAATGACGAGAAAAATTTTGGTTACGCTGAGCTATAAAATGCTATTCCAAAAGCAAAATTAGACGTTATACATCGTTAGAAAGCTTATACTCTCACCTACTGAATAAATGAATTGTCAATCAAGCCAGACTGTACTAACAAGGGTGACAACGCCGTAAACAACACGTGTGGTATTATGCACGTGTTGCTATTAGCTATCTTGGAAGGTACACAGGCGTTACAAATGTAACATGTATTTCACAAATGTGACCACTCAGTCTCAAAAGGGACATCTCTACACATAACACCAATGGTAAGGTTGTATATTTATTCAACATTTAGTCCCAGACATTGTAGAATGACATGGTATAATTTTTAAAAACTTTGTCTTGTTTGTCTTGATTTTTGAGTGGTGAAAGAATATTTTTATGAATGCTCAGATAGACAATATTGTCCATTATATCATGGGTGGGGGGGTGTAGTTGCAGATGAGACTGCAAGGAGGGGGTGCATGTTAAATGAACGACCAGAGAGACAATGGTGGCTCTGCGAAACTCCGTGTTCGGCATAGTTGTGTATCGTCTACTAATGAACCTAAAACAAAGCATTTCTGTTTTTATCACCGTTTGGTTGCAGTAGCAATGAATGTCTGAGCTCAGCAATCTTGGCACGCTGGCGTGACGACCACTAGGGGCTTTGCGCTAAGAGGTTAAAAACGTGATTTGTTTTTACTCAGGTTCCCTTTGTCAGATACTACATTTTGAAAAAGATATGAAACCATTCAGTGCAACAAATATGCAATAATACAGGAAATCAGGAAGGGGGCAAATACTTTTTTCCATGGCACTGCAGGTGTTAGAAAGGCACAGCAGGGTAATTAGCCAACAAACTTACTTTCAGAACAATCTGGAAGGCCTGTCTCAGAGCTGTCTAAAGCGGGAAGGCCTGTTTCAGTGCTCTCTAAAGCGGGAAGGCCTGTCTCAGAGCTCTCTAAAGCGGGAAGGCCTGTCTCAGACCTCTCTAAAGCGGGAAGGGGTGTCACAGAGTGGGAAGGCACGTCTCAGAGCTCTCTAAAGAGGGAAGGCCTATCTCAGAGCAGAAAGGCGTCTCAGAGCTGTCTAAAGCAGGAAGGCCTATCTCAGAGCTGTCTAAAGCGGGAAGGCGTGTCTCTGAGCGGGAAGGCACATCTCAGAGCTCTCTAAAGCGGGAAGGCCTGTCTCAGAGCTCTCTAAAGCAGGAAGGCCTGTCTTAGAGCTGTCTAAAGCAGGAAGGCCTGTCTTAGAGCTGTCTAAAGCAGGAAGGCCTGTCTCAGAGCAGGAAGGCCTGTCTCAGAGCTGTCTAAAGTGGGAAGGCGTGTCTCTAAAGCAGGAAGACGTGTCTTAGAGCTGTCTAAAGCGGGAAGGCGTGTCTCTAAAGTGGGAAGGCCTGTCTCAGAGCTGTCTAAAAGAGCTGTCTAAAGAGGGAAGGCATATCTCAGAGCTGTCTAAATTGGGAAGGCCTGTTTCATAGCTGTCTAAAGCGGGAAGGCATGTCTCAGAGCTCTCTAAAGAGGGAAGGCCTATCTCAGAGCAGAAAGGCGTCTCAGAGCTGTCTAAAGCAGGAAGGCCTATCTCAGAGCTGTCTAAAGCGGGAAGGCGTGTCTCAGAGCGGGAAGGCCTGTCTCAGAGCTGTCTAAAGCGGGAAGGCGTGTCTCAGAGCGGGAAGGCCTGTCTCAGAGCTGTCTAAAGCGGGAAGGGCCGTCTCAGAGCTGTCTAAAGCGGGAAGGGCTGTCTCAGAGCTGTCTAAAGCGGGAAGGGCTGTCTCAGAGCGGGAAGGCCTGTCTCAGAGCGGGAAGGCCTGTCTTAGAGCTGTCTAAAGCAGGAAGGCCTGTCTCAGAGCTGTCTAAAGCGGGAAGGCGTGTCTCAGAACTGTCTAAAGTGGGAAGGGCTGTCTCAGAAATCTCTAAAGGCTCATTTACCCAAAGCCTAAGAACATGGCGGAGACACTGGGCACCCTCCAGCTCAGCTCATCCACTCAGCAAGAGGTCCTGGGCAAAGCCACTAAACACGCAACTCCCGTGCAGAACTCTAAGGCTGATAAATAACCCCTCTGCTTACGCTCCCCATGGCATCACCGCCTGCAGCCGCTCGAGTACATAGGTACCACTCTGTCTCTGTGACTAGAAAGCAGGTTGGTGAGCTGGACTTAGAGAACCCAACTGTAAAAAGTAAATATGAATCTCTGCAGAACGTAGTACATTCAGTGTGGGTGTTTTTACAGTACTCTCTCTTGGATTTAAAAGCCATTAAATTGTATGGCTAAAGAAGGCGAAAAAGAAACTATTTTTTGCCTTCTTTAGCCATATGCTAGCTGACATTTGAGTGTCAGACAAATCACACAGCTGACAATACTTCCATTTCTTCCAATAGTTTTTCCTCTGTGAACTCTATGCTCATCAACGGCAGTCAAAACCAAAATAAATGAATTAAAGTAAAAAATTTTTTTTACTTTAATGACAACAAATTTCAGCCTTCCCTCTGGCTGTCCAGTCACACTGCACAACAAAATATGAAGGTGTCTGCGGCATATAATTATGGGTTAGCTGTGGAAGTGTGCTGTGATGCTGTTCTCAGACTTAAGCCGCGTTTCCACCGCAGGAACTTTACCCTGGAACTAGGAACCTTTTGAGGAACTCAGTGTGTTTCCACCGCAGGAACTAGGGTCTAAATTTAGTTCCGGGGGCTTTATTTTACCCCTAAAAAAGTTCCTGCTCGGGGGGTAGTACTTTCCAAAAGTACCGGAACCTTTGGGGTGGGGCGCAAGAGCTGAAAATTTCTGATTGGTCGACTACTTGCAGTGTTTTATTTTCAACCGCCATGTTTAAAAATATGCAGCCGCAAACCGATTTATTTTCATAACTTCAAATCAAACTTGTATGTTATGTTGCGCAGTAGCCTAGTTTTGGTTATAGCCTGCCAACGTCTTGGAATTATAACATGTGCTCTTCTGTTCTTTTCTTGCTTTTTAGTATTCGTTTTATAAAATGCTAAGCATTCGTGCTGGGACAGCATATTACGTACCAAAACATTCAAACGGATTAATTCGTTTGCTGAATATTTTCTACCGGATTTTCTTTGTTAGCCCGTTGTAATTGACTCAAAACGTTTGATACAGTTATGTGAGGTATGTGGTAGTTCTGCGTAATTCACATTGGTGATACAGTAAAAGCAAACTGGAAATCACCTTCCGCACTTTTTGTCAGGGTAAAATAACAGGTTAATTCTAGTAAGAATGTACTTTTTAGCTTTTTCAGACTGCCGTAATTTTACTCTGCCATTCTTCAATTCCGCAAAAAGACCAGGAAGACTATGGACTAATTTATGGTGCATGGTTCGCATCTGGAGGGCACACTTCGCTGCTCGGCTAGCAGTAACTTCGAAGGAAAGCAAACGGTGGCTGTACCACTGCTAATTTAAATTTTCACGCAAGTCCGAGTTTTCGTTCTATTCTTGTCATTTTGCGATTAGCCTATATGGAATTGACGATGAGAAAGTAATCAAACAGCAAATTGTTTACAACGTGTGCATGTTTTCTGCTGTTGTTGCCAGTTATATTGGAAATGTGAATGCATTCTGTCTCCTCGGATGTCAAGACATGAAAGTGAATGTTCGCATAAAAACATAATGAATGTGTTTGAGAGGATATATAAAACAGTTACAATCTGACTATTGGCCTGTTATATCCTATTTGTTGCATAACAACGGTCCAAGTTCAACTACCAAAGACAGTTTTGCTTGACAACGGTAAAATATGCCCAAACGGCTGCAGAAGAATATTTAAATTCCAGGTGATTAAATCGATAAAAATCAATAAATACAAAAATAACCATATATAGTCATTGTTGGTAACCTGTTGTATACAAGTGGAATAAACCCCTCCGGGCTGTCCCGGTTATTAGAAAATAATGTAGGCTACTTCGGTGGTAGTACGGGGTTACAGAAGAAATCATAGGACACATGGACCGAAGACAACGTCGCTTTTTCATACGTCAGTGGGCTAATTTGCCTAATTGTCGCGGGACTTTAGACCGCGGTGGAAACGCAGACAACCATGGGCTGAAGGAACCTTTTAGTTCCTTGAAAAGTAGTTCCTGGGACTAAAAGTACTTTTGGTGGAAACGCGGCTTAACTGGCAGTGCGTAACTCTTACATGTGCCAGAGTTTGGGGGATGGGGGCATTTCCATGGTAACTAATGGGACATATGACTGTTAAAAACAGACAGAAATGGTGAAGCTAGAAAAATATATAAAACTAGACAATTCCAGCAGAAATTGTGAAGTGTGGTTGCCGCCAATGCAAAGTCAACTTTGCGCTGAACGGAGTGAACAGTTTCTGTAGTATAAGCAGAGACAGGGCATTGTGTACCTGCTATAACATCACTACAACGAGTTGATTTGCGACACATATATTCAGAGCTAAATTATCCTTTCATCAAAATTTGAGATCTCAGTGTTTTACTTGCGGTATGCGGTGACGAGTGACGGCGAATCACAAAGCTAGCTGGCATGTTCAGAGGGTCTTGGAAAAACCCTAAGTCTGACGTGTAATGCAGACTGATGTGTAATGCAGTTATAACGAGACCAAAGTTTCCAACTCGCTGGAATATAAAACGGTATTACAAAAGTCAAATTTGACATATTATACATTGTTAGAAAGCTTATTCTGTCACCTATTAGATCGATGATGTGTAGATCAAGCCAGATTGTACTACAAAGTTCGACAACACCCAAAGCAACATGTGTGGTATTACAAGCCCACTGAAGACCGGATCAGAAGCTGCTGCACACGTGTTGTTGACGGCGTTGTTGCACTCTTTAGTACAGTCTGGCTTGTTTGAGAATTCGTTTATTCAGTAGGTGAGAGCATGAGCTTTCTAACCAGGTATAACAGCACGTCTAATTTTGGTTTTGGAATATGGTTTTTTTAGGTCAACCGAAAGTGTTTTAATCGTCGCATTCAATGCATGCACTCTTTGTTAGCACTAGTAGCATTCAAAGACGCTGCATTTGACGAAACGTTGTCAACGATTTTGCGTGATATCTTGTGAAATACTATTATTTTTGAGGAAATCTGGGTATGCCTAAGTCATATGTTTGTTGATATACCTAGCTGACAGCGTTTTCATTTGTAATTTTGCATTTGGAATACCGTTTTTATCGCGTGCACTTCCGCATTAAGCTATATCCACTGTGGTGGCTAAGTCGCCAGGAAACCTCGTTTGAACAACACAATCCGTGCATGTGCGTCTTCGTCAAGGTTTTATCTACATTGTGGTATGAATCATTTGAAGTTTACGAATGTGTGTTTTCTGTAATTACGACGAAAATTGAGATATGCACCGCATCTGGATTCTAAATTTCCTGTAGATGAAACAGGTTAAAAGTGCATCACGTGTGCTAAGCCGACCAATGCTGTGACTTCACCGCTCACATATGTATGACGTCACGTTTTACATTCATCCCTATGGGGAAAAATTGGCCATAAAAAGTCATATTTCTCAAAAACCGTGCAGCGAAACTTTCCACAAAGTAATAGCACACGATTCCCAAAGAAGCCGGTCAATTTGACATATGGCACGTGTATGTGGTGCAAAAACTCTGGGAGGAGTAGCGGTCCAAAAAATGGGTGGAATAATAATAATAATAATAACTAGACAATTCCTGCAGAAATTGTGAAGTGTGGTTGCCGCCAATGCAAAGTCGACTTTGTGCTGAACTGAGTGAACAGTTTCTGTAGTATAAGCAGAGACAGGGCATTGTGTACCTGCTATAACATCACTACAACGAGTTGATTTGCGACACATATATTCAGAGCTAAATTATCCTTTCATCAAAATTTGAGATCTCAGTGTTTTACTTGCGGTATGCGGTGATGAGTGACGGCGAATCACAAAGCTAGCTGGCATGTTCAGAGGGTCTTGGAAAAACCCTAAGTCTGACGTGTAATGCAGACTGATGTGTAATGCAGTTATAACGAGACCAAAGTTTCCAACTCGCTGGAATATAAAACGGTATTACAAAAGTAAAATTTGACATATTATACATTGTTAGAAAGCTTATTCTGTCACCTATTAGATCGATGATGTGTAGATCAAGCCAGATTGTACTACAAAGTTCGACAACACCCAAAGCAACATGTGTGGTATTACAAGCCCACTGAAGATCGGATCAGAAGCTGCTGCACACGTGTTGTTGACGGCGTTGTTGCACTCTTTAGTACAGTCTGGCTTGTTTGAGAATTCGTTTATTCAGTAGGTGAGAGCATAAGCTTTCTAACCAGGTATAACAGCACGTCTAATATTGGTTTTGGAATATCGTTTTTTTATGTCAACCGAAAGATTTTTAATCGTCGCATACAATGCATGTAGTCTGTTAGCATTAGCATTCAAAGACGCTGGACCTGACGAAACGTCGTCAAAGAATTTGCGTAATATCTTGTGAAATACTGTTATTATTGAGGACTTCTGGGTATGCCTAAGCCATATGTTTTGTTGATATACCTAGCTGACAGCGTTTTCATTTGAAATTTTGCATTAGGAATACTGTTTTATCCGTTCACTTCCGCGTTCAGCTATATCCTTTCTGGTGGCTGGTGAGGACGAACAGCCAACCGCATCACGTGTGCAAAGCCGACCAATGCTGTAACTTCATAATTCACATTTTTATGACGTCACCGCCCCATTCATTTTCAATGGGAAAAATTGGCCATAAAAAGTAATATTTCTCAAAAACCGTGCAGCGAAAATTTCCACAAAGTAATAGCCATCGATTCCCAAAGAAGCCGGTCAATTTGACATATGGCATGTGTATGTGGTGCAAAAACTCTGGGAGGAGTAGCGGTCCAAAAAACTGGCGGAATAATAATAATAATAATAAATAAATATGTGCAATAATAATAGTGTGTTTGCCTAAGGCAACCACACTAATAATAATAATATGTGCGATAATAATAGTGTGATTGCCTAAGGCAACCACACTAACTAAAGCCCTCAACTTCAAAGAACCATCACGAGGTGTACAACTCCGCTCTCCAAAGGTCTGTGCTGGTGCTGGTTTCCAGCTCCATTTTCTAATCTTCTGTATACGGCAATGATGGTTCGCTCCTATATCAGATTCCAATAGAACATTTTCACCAAAAAATGACTGAGCAGACAGTTCTGAAAGAGATCAGCTCTCTTTGTGCGCCCGATGACTAATGACTGTAATTGAGTCACAGTGCCCGTAGAGGGCGCTCTTCACATCTGATGTGGTTCGCCCCCACCATCCAGGGATTTGTGTGTAATTGGAAATGCTCAAGCCCGTCCCTCTGGCCCCTGTGTCCACGGGCGCCAGACCCCATTCACTGCCCCCCGGTGATGTGCAGCAGGATTGCATTGGCTACGTTCATGGTCTCGTCCTGCTCCAGCACGATGTCATAGGCCTTCAGGTAGGACTCCTTCCGTTCTTCCACCTGCCGGAATGCAAACAGTGATCATTCAATCTCAAACCACACTCACCCTAAACTGCAGGACCCTAACCACACTCACCCTAAACTGCAGAGCCCTAATCACACTCACCCTAAACTGCAGGGCCCTAATCACACTCACCCTAAACTGCAGGGCTCTAACCACACTCACCCTAAACTGCAGGGCCCTAACCACACTCACCCTAAACTGCAGGGCCCTAACAACACTCACCCTAAACTGCAGGGCCCTAACCACTGTAGAGGGGAGTCAAACTGGGACCCAGGAAAGGCTGGCATTTGAACGAGCCTGCAGGCTGAGACTCATCCTGGACTTCAAAGAACCCAGAGCCGTGTGATAAAACAATAAGTTACTCGGACTTCCTCTGGATGAGCAGGCCATTTGGCTCTCTGGAATGTTGCCATCTGGACAGACTAAGATAAGGGGAACTAGTATGGTTGTGGGGGTGTGTGTGTTGGGGCCATTAAGGGTAAAAAGATCATCAGGCCTCTGACAAAATGGTGGGGCAACTGTGCTTGACAGTAACACAGTGACCTTCTGTGGTCCCCTCTGTCATTACACTTTTTATTTCTTTTCTGGATCTGGACTATAAACCATCTGTTTATCGATCTGGACTATAAACCATCTGTTTATCATATTTACAAACCCTGGAAAACCCTACAAACCATGCACATGTGTTCATTGTATTACTCTATTATACCTTATGTAATAATAACATGGATTGCATGTAAAATGGTTCAACAAACGGGTATTTTCATGACAACTGCACCATAATATTACATTCTCTGGACATGTTTGGTATGGACGTATTCAGGGAAATTCGAGAAATTGAATGAAATACGTTTCATACCAAATAAAATTTAATAAAACATAGTTTCAGAAACTCAGGGAAAAATTATCACAATGGAATGTCCTCTCTGGTAATCCTCTCCTTTTCCCAATTTCCCCACTAATTGTTTTAACAACAGCCTCCAAATGGTGGGGGCCGAAATTCCAGATTTTATTATTCGGCTGGGGTAATTCATGGCAATGCCGCCTCGATCAAACGCGGGATTTGGCCTAAAAGGAAGGGAGACAATCCTGTCGGGGGAGATCGCAATCGACTTCCCACACTGCACAGATGCTGTGATTTCGTGTGTAGCTAAACAGGCTGGGTAAGAACTTTTTACTCTGAATTTATGTTTTTAAAAACCTTCCATATTTTAAATTGACTGTTAATTTGAAGCTAATGACCTACCTGCCTGTTCAATAAATTCTTCTTATTTTTAACTTGCGTGGTCTTCATGACTCTAATCCATTTTATCTTCTTTTCAGCCGAAATTCCGATTAAATACTCAGGGGGACAATTATGACTAGGACCTACTGATCAGGGGTCTAGTACAGCGAAAGTCTTTAGTGAGGTCTTCAAGTTATATAGGCGACCACGATCTGCCCGCTAACGGGATTGGTGTTGTATTGGTTCTGGTGTTTTGGCTTAAGAGGACCCATGGGCGTTATACGCCGGTTCTTGTCAAATTCGCCTTAAGGAACCCGATAGATACACACTGTCCTGGGCTCATAACTATCTATGCACAAAGGAAGGCATGTATTATGGTGGTCCGCCTCCTACCCTCTGGGGGCTTCACCGAACTGAGATTTAACAATAGTGCTAAACCCGGGAGCATATATTGAGGAATGATGGCACCAGATAGAGTCAAGTGTAACCACTCCAAGTTCAACGTATAGTTAAAACCAAATTTTAAATTAGAATTTCATTTGGAGTCAGATTATCACGAGGGTAAAACCTAGTAACTGTTACGCTTGCTTGCTGTGGTCACGGATATATTTGATGTGTTGTTGCGCTCATTTGTGAGTATTCTGATGCTCCCATTGGAATATTGACGGTCCGGCGACAGATCAGATATATCTCTGATGACAGCATAGCCCCGTTTGCGAACGGAGAGTAACAGGAATGCTACTGGTCCATTTTAGGCCAGTCTTAAGCGGGATATGAAGCAGCACATTCATATCTGACCCGCGGCGACGGAACCAGTGCATTCTTAAGTGTAATTGTGCCCTGTTCTTACGAACAGAGGAAAAATAACCAAACATCTCCGTTTTTTAACTCACACCAGCCAAAGGAGAACACGCGGTGCCTTCCCCTCCAGCTACAAACCCTCATTGGTCTAGCTGTGAGGTGTTTACACCACACTCACCCTAAACTGCAGGACCCTAACCACACTCACCCTAAACTACAGGGCCCTAACCACACTCACCCTAAAATGCACGCCCTAACCACACTCACCCTAAACTGCAGGGCCCTAACCACACTCACTCTAAACTTCAGAGCCCTAATCACACTCACCCTAAAATGCAGAGCCCTAACCACACTCACCCTAAACTGCAGGGCCCTAACCACACTCACCCTAAACTGCAGGGCTGTACCAATCTTGCTTGCCAACAATTCAGTGAGATCTCGGATGGAACAGTACTCTAAAGCTTGGGTCTATAGAGGGTATGCACATGACATCACAGTAAGTGGAAGTCACTGCGGTTGCCACTGAATGGCAGAAAGACTACTGAGTGGCAGCGTTAGCATTCTGCTTGAATGCCGTGAAAACACAAAAAAAAACATCTAAAATGGGAAAGAACTGTTGTGCAACTGTACAAATAGATTCAACAAGAAATCGGAGCCTTAAGTTATAAGGCTAATACCTTATAACTTAATACCTTAAGTTATGTAGGCTACTGTATTGACTACTCATCAATTACTCATCAATTAAATATTTAGCATCTTTCATTTATATTCTGTGTAACTGTAAAGTTTTTGTCAGCATTTATTAAAAAACCTCCATGATGATGAGCCTTGTGTTCTACAAACAAAGGGGGGATGGTTAGATAACAATTTATATGCTTGGCTAGCTAATATTAAGGTATGATTTTACCCAAAAATCCAACATACCTGACACAAAATAACAACCGCAAATCCACGTTTCAGTGCCTGGATATAAGTTGTTTCTGCGAAAAGCACCAATGAATTTGCTTCTCTTTTCTTTAGCTTTTGGCAGTCTGTAAAAAGATAGCTCCGATTTCTTGTTGAATGTCCATGGATCACTGGTTCTTTGGTAAGTTGTAAGGATCACTGTCAAGTCCAACTGCCTTTAATTTAAGCAGATAATCGTTTGTTTTACTCCAGGTTTTGCAGTTTCCTATACTAAAGGCAGTCATGTGGCAGCATGTTTTGCCACTCAGTCCCGACTGAGGGGGCGTATTCGGGTGGGAAAGTGACGTCAATGCATACCCTCTATAAGTTCTGACATTACCACAGACTACAGGAGAAAAGGCCACTGTACCTCAAAAAAGGACATATTACTATAATATAATAATAATAATGATAATATTATCATCATCCGTTCTGTGCAATTTCTATTTATAACTCAATGAAATAATGTTTATGAAGATATTTTACATCACCCCAAGGCTTTAAGTGTGTGTCCGTGAGACTAGATCTTAATTTCTGATCAAAAAGCCCTTTTTTCCTTCTTATCCCATAAAATGGCAGACATTAAAAATATTCATTGTCTCTCATCTCTACACACAGACAGAAAACTGAAAATTCCAGCTGCCCCTGATGACCGGCGGGCCCGGGTTCACCTTGTCGTTGAGGAAGCCGATCTTCAGGATGTTCTGCATGCGGTACACGCCGTCGGCCATGGTGAGGTCGCCCAGCGAGTCGCCCAGCAGCAGGACGTTGCGCCGCGCCCGCAGCGCCCGGAAGTGTCCCGCGTTCAGCAGCGCCCCCTCTCGCTTGTTATAGATGTGGATCAGCTGCCCCTTAAAGGCCTGGAGAGTGCCCTGCACACACAGGGGAGAACTGCGCAGTCACACAACCTGAGAACTGCGCAGTCACACACAGGGGGGAGAACCGCGCAGTCACAAAACCTGAGAACTGCGCAGTCACACACAAGGGGAGAACTGCGCAGTCACACAACCTGAGAACTGCGCAGTCACACACAGGGGAGAACTGCGCAGTCACACACAGGGGGGAGAACCGCACAGTCACAAAACCTGAAAACTGCACAGTCACAAAACCTGAAAACTGCGCAGTCACACACCCTGAGAACTGCGCAGTCACACACAGGGGGAGAACTGCGCAGTCACACAACCTGAGAACTGCGCAGTCACACAACCTGAGGACTGTGCAGTCACACACAGGGGGAGAACTGCGCAGTAACACAACCTGAGAACTGCGCAGTCACACACAGGGGGAGAACTGCGCAGTCACACAACCTGAGAACTGCGCAGTCACACACGGGGGGGAGAACTGCGCAGTCACACAACCTGAGAACTGCGCAGTCACACACAGGGGGAGAACTGCGTAGTCACACACAGGGGGAGCAGAGAGATGTGTGCAGCAGGAAGAGGTGTTCAGTAGAGAGATGTGTTCTGCAGGGAGAGATGTGTTCAACAGAGAGAGATGTGTTGAGTAATGGATGCAGCAGGGAGAGATGTGTGCAGTCGGAAGAGGTGTTCAGCAGTGAGATGTGTGCAGAGGAAGATGTGTGCAGCAGAGAGATGTGTGCAGTAGGGAGAGGTGTGCAGCAGAGAGATGTGTGCAGTAGGGAGAGGTGTTCAGCAGAGAGGTTTCTGCAGCAGGAAAAGGTGTTCAGCAGAGAGATGTGTGCAACAGGAAGAGGTGTTCATCAGAGAGATGTGTGCAGCAAGGAGAGATGTGTTCAGCAGAGAGAGATGTGTTGAGTAATGGATGCAACAGGGAGAGATGTGTGCAGTAGGGAGAGGTGTTCAGCAGTGAGATGTGTGCAGAGAAAGATGTGTTCAGCAGAGAGATGTGTGCAACAGGAAGAGGTGTTCAGCAGAGAGATGTGTACAGCAGGAAGTGGTGTTCAGCAGAGAGATGTGTGCAGCAGGGATAGATGTGCCGAGTGATGGATGCAGTGCAGTCAGCAGGACTCACGCTCTCATCAAAGTCCATGTAGTTGGAGAAGACCTTGACGTTGGGGTGGAAGACGCCGGCCTGCCGGATGACCTCCTCCAGCACGTCTCCGATGCCGGCGGAGAAGATGAGCAGGGGGATGTCATGCTCCTGCAGGCAGTCGAAAAACAGCTGGTACCCCTCCCTGTGGATCAACAGTCTCTGTCATCACCACTGTCAGTGTCACCCAACCGTGAATGAGACCCAATATTAATCTCAACAGACAAAACCAACTGTGAATGAGGAGAAATACAATTCTCAACACATCTAACCAACTGTGGATCAGCATGGTCATTCTTTCATGGGTTTACTCCCCCGTTCATCACCAGTTTGTAGAATGAAATTTCTAATAAGCAGTCCTTGCTGCAGCCTGCACCATTGATTTGGGAGAGTACAGACATGCACGCGCTCTGCTGGAAAGCAGGAAAGCAATATTAGCCCCTGCTTCTTATCGCACCACACTTCACGTGTCAGGCTCGCACAGACGCGAGTCACGGATGGCACTTCATTTGCGGCTCAACCATCGGGGGGCACTGGTGAGCAAAAGCCATGGGTTACGCAACAGCCGCACAAGCATCGCCCTGCAGGAATGCCAGCCAGTCGGCACGGACATGACCTGGATTTCACAGGGATGCTAGAACAGCGCCTTCACAGAATGAACCACCAAGCAGCCCCACTGCGATTTTTATTACTGCAATGGAACTGGAAATAACCCTTCCGTCACACAATGTTCACTTCTAGCCTCAGAAAATGAAAATATGGGTCCCACAGAGACCTGATATCTCCAGCACCATGGATGAGCTGATACCTGATATCTCCAGCAGCATGAATGAACCGATATCTCCAGCACTGTGAATGACCCGATATCTCCAGCACCATGAATGACCCGATATCTCCAGCACTGTGAATGACCCGATATCTCCAGCACTGTGAATGACCCGATATCTCCAGCACCATGAATGACCCGATATCTCCAGCACTGTGAATGACCCGATATCTCCAGCACCATGAATGACCCGATATTTCCCCCCCCCCCCCCCCCCCCCCCAACAGCGTTTTTACCTGAGCATGGCGCCAGACTCCCTGACCACCAGGGACAGCAGATCCTTCCGGATCTTCTGCTGGACAAGCAGTGCGTGAGCCTTTGTCCACCTGCAGCACAAACAACAGGGTCTGACTCCCATTCCCACCACTTTCCACCACCTGAACTGGAAAGTTGTTGCTACTATACGTTTCCACTTCACAATCACGGCAATTACTCTTGACTGGGACAGCTCTAGCAGGGCAGAAATTTGACAAACTGACTTGTTTGGAAAGGTGGCATCCTATGACAGTGCCATGTTGAAAGTTACTGAGCTTTTTAGTACGACTCCATCTACTGCCAATGCTTCTACTGCCAATGCTTGTCAATGGAGATTGCATGGCCGTATGCTTGACTTTATGCACCTGTTAGAAATGGGTGTGGTTGAAATAGCCAAAACCACTAATTAGAAGGGGTGGTCACATCAAGAAATATTTTTGCACCACTTTCCAGGACTTTTTAGAATGCAGATATTTTCATGGACTTTCACAGAAGACAGAAACAACAGTGAACTGTAGAGCTTGGCCACAGAGTGACACAGAGCACTGGGAGTCCACACAGACTCTACGCTCACCACTCCACCATGAGGGGCAGCTTCTCCTCTGCTGAAAGGCCAGAGTTGATCTCGATGGGGTAGTATGTGTTCAGCAGGTCCTTCAGCTGCAGGGCCAGGGGCAAACGCACAGAAAACCGCCACTGACACAGTGCACTTCAGCTGTATCCTTCTAATCTAAAGCAAGTATTCCATTACAAAAATATCTATTACACACATCCCTAGTCTACACCCGTCGGCAGCACAGCCAAAGAGGCACAGTGGTACAGACCAAAGCTAGTCTACACACCAGAACATTACTCTGCCCACCCTTTCCAGATCTTTCTCTGAAATCTGTAATACCGGCCCTCACCTTTTCCTTGCACTCTTCACTGATCAGCTTGCTGTTGTCCAGGATATCTGCAACGAGACGAACACACACACACCATTCTAAAAGATCTACAGATGACGGGGAACAGCTTAAAGATTAAAATCACTTGCATTTCTCAGAAATTAATCCGATTCAGTCATTAGAATTGCTAGTGATTTAATGAATGTTAAAGGATAAGTTCAGTATATTTGTACCCAAGCCCTATTTTCAGATAATCTTGGACAATAATGAATAGTGGAGACCAGAATTTTGCTGACTGATTCAAAATTGAGTTTTATACCGTTTTGTTGCATCCTCAGACACAGTATATTCATAGCGGTCTCTACTTATTTTTTGGAAATTCGGAAGTAGCTTTGAGCAATGTTCTATTTCAGTTGGAACAATTTTTTTCCTCAAACAAAGCACTACGTCCCAGCCAACTGTAACCTTCCACACTCTGGCTACAGCTACACATTAGTAAACAAAGAAGTGACCTCACAACCACGTGTCCCTACATGCACACAACCATGCATCCCTACATGCAACGTTTCCGCTGGTAAGGTTTTGCCGTGGCGCCTTGCCGCCACACCATAATAAAAAAAATAATTAAAATTAAAAATTCTAAAATAAAAAATTATATATATACTGTATATAGCCTATATATTAAATTCATAAATTAAAAATATTAAACTTTCTAAATATTTCTGCCTAAATGCGCATTTAAAGACATACTTTCGCGTCCACATATTTATTTTCAAAAAGAGCCTAGGCCGCGCGCTCCGTGCTTGCTCCTTTCTGAGGTGGTCGGAAGACTTGCAGCACGCGAAGGTCGCACTGTCTGTCAAACGTCACTTTTTTTTCTTCAGCGACCGAAAGACAACAAAAAAGTAGGTAGCAACGCTTCAAATATTACAAAATACGATAGTGTTAACCAGTGTTTGAATTGGACCAAAATAAGTGCCCGTACCTACTCCTCAAATGCATACTGTTTAAAATAAATTAATGTTGGTAATCAAAAGAAGAGTCGGTACTCATATACAAGTCCCGACAGCTCCTGCCCATCTCAAGCACTGGCGTTAACTATCATTCGGTGATGACAACTGGCAGATCCTAACTCTGTTCGGGCAAGTGGAATGCCTCATGCAGCTGTCTGATCGGACAAGTAAAAAATAAATGTGATAAACATGTAACGTTATCTGAAAATAAACTGTTTGTTTGAGCCGAAGCGGAGACTGTTCCAGTTGAGCTACGTACATGCCTACCCTTTTTTTATATCTAGAGCTGCTGTTATAATGGTACAATACATCTGATCAAAATAGTGACCCGGAGAAACCCGTCAGATGTTGTGGCTGCATATTGCTGGCAAATCGCCAAAACAGTGCAAATTTAAAACAAAATTTTTTTTTAGGGCATTTAAAATGTTTGAGTGATTCAACTACTTCCATTTGCATACTACAACCTGGTGATTTTTTTCCATGAAAACAAAAGGGAAAGTTTATTTTTAAGGTTTTATGAATGTAGTGAGCTAGCAAAACTGAGAGTTAGGCTACAGTCGCTGCAGCTGACAAAGAGGGCTGCATTCTAATAACGATTATGATTATAACGAGAGGAGCAGTCTCACAAGCTGCTGCGGTGTCCAGAAATGAATACAGATAACACTAGCTAATAAAAAATACATTAATCAAGCATCTAAGTTAGTTAGGAAATTTTTGTATCATGCTGCTCAGTAGAATTAGAATGTAACAGAACAGAATTTTTAAAGCCATTTTTCTCACTTTTTCCTTTTTTTGCATGGACAAAGCATGTAAACTCTGTCATTGAGTGTGAGAGAGACAGAGAGAGGGCTTTGAATGTGGACCCAGCTCAAATGATATTGTTAAATAAAAAGATAAAACATTCTAACTAAGTACTGTTTTGTCATGGTAATTGAGTTAATTTAGCAGAAGAATGTCCCTTTTAAAGTGCAATATGTAACTTTTCTTGAGTATCAATTTTGGGTATATAGTCCTCTATTCTCGGAGATAGAACTTCTAGATGGACAATGTGCTCTTTTAATTGTTCTCACCCCATTACATTACATTACAGGCATTTAGCAGACGCTCTTATCCAGAGCGACTTACACAACTTTTACATAGCATTTTTACATTGTATCCATTTATACATTGTATCCATTTATACAGCTGGATATATACTGAAGCAATTTTGGTTAAGTACCTTGCTCAAGGGTACAACGGCAGTGTCCTACCCGGGAATCGAACCTGCGACCTTTCGGTTACAAGCCCAGTCCCTTACCCACTGTGCTACACTCCGTCCCACCATAACTCAAAATACAGGCCTATTTTGCTTCAATATTTACAAACAATACAAGGGTTAACAAACCTTTTATGGTTTTAAAGTACATCTAAAACTACTTTTTAGCTCTTGCAAACTGCTATTCCTTGTATCAAGAGCTCATCAGAGCTCTTGATACAGATATTTTAAAAAAACCTTTAAGAAGTCTCAAGAGGTTATGTTTTCATAGTCTTAAACTTTTTCGCCTTTGCTACACCCCCATCCCCCTTCGGACACCCACCACCACACCAAGAGATCAATTCCACAGGAAACACTGCTACATGCACAAAGTCCTGCACGGATGCAGCCAGAAGCAGTGACATGATACAATGCTCTGTCTGCAATGATTTATTCAGTAGAACATGGACACGTATGAATATACCGTGAGCTTCCCTTTTTCAAAAGATCTGTTTATCATGGTTTTTGAAGGCTGAAAAATTTGCCCCCAATGTATTCCCATTGGAGCCACATCTGAGGATGCAACAAAAAGGTACAAAACTCAATTTTTAAGCAGTCAGCAAAATTTTGGTCTCCACTACTCATGATTATCCAAACACAGGACCCGGGTTCAAGCCTACTGAACCCATCTTCTAAAGTGTACATTTTCCATCATTGCAGTACCATCATTATGGATATGATGTCTGTACTCAAAATGAGAAACTTCATGCTGAAAAGAGAATGAATGCATTAAAGAAAATATTAGTGAATATCTTCTCTCTCTATTTTGCCTACACTTTGAGTGAAGCCATTGATGAAAGCTAACACACAGTACCTCATGGGAAAGTACAGAAACTAGTCAGCAAGCTCTGCTTTAGTTCCTGTCCTAAGATAGTCACTCCTTGGATATGTCTCCCACAAACTGAGAGTTGTGAGCACATATGTGTAGAACCTGATAATGATGAACATTATAACACATAGTTTGGGTCACATCCCTGCTTCCAGCATAAGTAATCAAGGCCCCTCATGGCTAGAGGTTGACAAATATATTGTTTGAAAAATCAAAAACATTTCCTTCTCATGATGCTAAAGGCTTTAGTTTAAGTGACCCAAACACCAGTACCAGCACAGGGCCTGGGAAAAACCCACACTAATCAACCACATGGTCTACTCACTGTGACATGTAGGGCAGCGTTTTCCATTGTAGGAAAACCTGGTGAGCGTCATATCGAAATCAGAGATCACCTGAGGAGGGAGAGCCAATGTCAGCGTACCCAACAGACAGCAATAATGACGACAAGCTGCTTACAAATACCATGTGAACAACAGCCTGCAGGCCTGCACAACCACAGCAAGAGCTCCCAGGCTCCCAACGGCTCCATCAAGAGCGGAGTCAGCAGCTCCGCTGCTCAGAGAGTTCTGGAAAGTTATGCTTTACCTGCAGGCCGCTGGAGTCATACTTCACCTGTAGGCAGTTGGACTCATGCTTTACCTGAAGGCCATTGGGAGTCATGCTGTACCTGCAGGCCATTGGGAGTCATGATTTACCTGTAGGCTGTTGGAGTCATGGTTTACCTGTAGGCCACTGGGAGTCATGCTTTCCCTGCAGGCTGTTTGAGTTATGCTTTACCAGTAGGCCATTGAGAGTCGTGCTTTACCTGTAGGCCGCTGGAGTCATGGTTTACCTGTAGGCCATTGGGAGTCATGCTTTCCCTGCAGGCTGTTTGAGTCATGCTTTACCTGCAGGCTGTTGGAGTCATGGTTTACCTGTAGGCCATTGGAGTCATGCTTTACCTGTAGGCCACTGGAGTCATGCTTTACTTATAGGCCATTGGGAGTCATTCTTTCCCTGTAGGCCATTGGGAGTCATGCTTTACCTGTAGACCATTGGGAGTCATGCTTTACCTGTAGGCCATTTGAGTCACGATTTACCTGTAGGCTGTTGGAGTCGTGATTTACCTGTAGGCCGTTTGAGTCATGCTTTACCTGTAGTCTGCTGGAGTCATACTTTACCTGTAGGCCGTTTGAGTCATGTTTTACCTGTAGGCTGTTGGAGCCGGACTGCTGCATTGCCTGGATGATCCCCTCCACTCTCTTACTGTCCCGCATGTACACAGAGGGCCTGGTCAGCTCAGGGATCTGTAAGAGAACCACACACACACACACGCATGCGCACACGTGCACACACACACACACACACACACACACACACACACACGCATGCGCGCGCGCACACACACACACACCGCTGTCATCCACTACACTACAGCATGAAAGGGGCATTGTGGCTGGAGGGCTGGTTTTCAGACATGCTTCTGGTTCCACCAGTTTACCCCAGTTCAATTAGCCAATAAGCTGAACTTACAAACACCGGTTCACTCATAGATTACACCATGGTAAAAATTTTCAGATTTTGACACAAAAATATGGCGTTCGTGAGATTATCAAATTCACTAAAATATCCAACCATTTTAATGATTCCCCACCCTTGCCCTGGGAGCTGTGAAAATTAAAATTAATTAAATTAGGACGGAGTGTGGCACAGTGGGTAAGGAACTGGGCTTGTAACCGAAAGGTCGCAGGTTCGATTCCCGGGTAGGGCACTGCCGTTGTACCCTTGAGCAAGGTACTTAACCGAAATTGCTTCAGTATATATCCAGCTGTATAAAATGGATACAATGTAAAATGCTATGTAGAAGTTGTGTAAGTCGCTCTGGATAAGAGCGTCTGCTAAATGCCTGTAATGTAATGTAATGTAATGTAAAACCAGCTGCTGAAAATGACACAGTAATTAGGCTTTCCTGTTAAAACTTGCTTGTTCTTGCGGCACACCAAAAATTTCCACTTTGACTCCTGCAAACCAAGTGGAATATGACAGGGTTCGCCTGAGGGTATTTCTTGCAGCCTGTATGAATTTTACCTAGTTCTCCTTTTAAGGTCACGTCACCCACCTATAAGATAGTCCTCTGCATTCTTAACATTGAAAGCTCTGTCTTCTGGGGGGGGGGGGGGGGGGGGAGTACTGTGTTGTGACCTGGAAACCTCCTGTAGTTAAGGAGCATGAAGGTCAGACGGAACACGGACTGAGTCTGCGGCAACTCTAGGAATTTGGCAAGATTAAGGAATCTGTGGTCAAGCCCACTTAATCGAAACAGCTGAAAGTTGCAGAATAAATCACACCACAAACCGATTAGCTATTATGCCATGATCCCCCTCACCACTGACTGCGAAAAGACGTATCATCTTGCAGTTTATTACAGACGGGGTTACCCTATGTTGAAATCAGTACCTATGCTATAGTCTAACAACACTTAACTTGAGATATCAACCCATAATATTATTATGTACAAGATATCAAAATTGCCTTTATAACCGTTAGCTAACATTATCCAGCTAGTTATACTAGGCTATTTGCAAACTACCGTGTCGCCGGTTACAGACGCTGTTCTCCCTTAGGCCTACAGTAATAGACAGCACGTAACTTGAGATGTTCTGTCTTTTGGAAATTATTCACATAAAAGCATTTGAAATTTCTATTATTAAGCACTAGGCCAAAAGACCAAGGCAGCTGCTAGCAAGCTAAGTTAGCGAAATTCACAACTGTTACCTAAAAAGTAGTTGGCGAGCTATTTAGCTGTACCCAGTTTTGCAACTGTAGTCTGAGAAGAAAATGAAGCCACTGTGCAGATGCCCTGTCACGTGCTGATGCTGTAACGCTACTATGGCTGTCTCAAGACCCTGTTACAAATCTCATCGATTTTGTTCTTAACTAATCAGTGCATCTACTCAACGCAATCGGAATAATGATATTTGGTCATGTTCTTTCTATTCTGTTCAGACTAGAAAATTGTTTGATCCAGGAAAAATGGAAAATGTTACTGTCTGCTTCTAACTGATTACCACAATATGAGCTTTTGGCACATAATTTGCTTGATGACAATTTTGTCAATCAAGGCTTGTAGGATGGCCATCAAATCCGTGAGTTCATACATTAGGCATATTTAAGCTGCGTTTCTCATGCGTTTATACTTACACCACCGCACCCTTTGTCACAGCCACTGTTTTGCATATATAGCAAAGTGAAAGCGCTAAACGGTACACGCTAATCAGACTGTACAAATTCACAGAAGGATAGCCATAATCCACAACCTTTTCTTAAAGGGTTCCTTTGCATTTCTCACTTTCTCATAACAAACACTTTGCAAAAAGAAATATCTCATAAAAAACACATTTTCACACATACAAGACATTCATTGTCTATAACTTATTCATTCAAACTGGCAAAATCTAGGCCTACCATTAAAAGTATCAGGGGGCCTCTAGAGGCGCAGTCCGTAGAGCGCTATCCACATGCTCAATGCGAGCCGCGATGTCAGCAGTTTGAATCTGACCGCCGACCTTTGTCGCACGTCTCTCCCTCTCTCTCCTCCTAATTCTTCCTGTATCTCTATACTGTTCTATCCAAATAAAGCTGAAAAAGATATGTTCTACATTACATTTATTTGGCAGACGCTTTTATCCAAAGCGGACGTACAAAAGTGCATTTCATGGTCATGGACAACTACAAAACACAGGTTCAATTAGATACAATACTTATTTTATACAGCTATTTCTAGCCAAGAACACAGTTTAGTTCACACAGTGAACACTATTCTGACCTAACCTCTGCAAAGCCAACTAGGCAGAAGAACAAGCTACAGTATTAGGACAAATACAAATTACCAAAAAGTGCTGGGATGGGGGAACATGTAACGAGTGTCATGAAGCGGGGGGGGGGGATGGATTTAGAATGAAATATACAGAGTGGTGGTAGTTAGTCCAGGTATAGTCTGAAGAGATGAGTCTTCAAACCACAGCGGAAGATGGGTAGTGAGGGAGAGATTCGAAGAGGGACAGGGAGTTCGTTCCACCACTGGGGAGCTAGGGTGGAGAAGCTCTGTGATCCCTTTGTTCGGGTTGGAGGGGGTACAAGGCGCCCTGCTGCTGCAGAGCGGAGTGGTAGAGCAGGCGTATAGCATCGAATCATGTCCTACAAATAGATAGGGGCTGTCCTGTTGGCTGCAGTGTGTGTGTGTATGTATATATATATATATATATATATATATATATATATATATATACACACTGCAGCGAGAATTTGGGAAGGTTGTAGATGAGTCGGGAAGCAGAATTTTGAATCATCTGTAGTGGCTGTATGGCACAAGCTGGCAGGCTTGCAAGGACAGAGTTGCAGTAATCAAGACGGGAGGTCACCGTAGCCTGGACGAGCAGCTGGGTAGAGTGCGTAGTCAGGTATGGTCAAATCCTTCTGATATCTATATTGTTTATGTACTACAAACAATATAGGCTATCTTGCCTCACCAAAATTAAATAAGCTGTATTCCACAGCAATGCCAGCCAATGTTTCCTCAATTGTTTCAAGTCACTTGGCCCTTTGTTTTTTAATCTTGCCGTTTTACAATGTCATTCAAACTATGTGTCACATCAAAGTGTCAAATATTTCTAATTGCCTCATGCAACACATTTCAATTCATGAACAAAACTGCAGGTAAATACCTACAGGAAGCATATTCCATGTTTATACTTGCTTGTCAACTGCATTTTACTAAATTTACAAGTTCTTGTATATTTGGTACTTAAAATAAATACTGCATGTAAAATAAATATTGTACACACATACTTCTTTAGAATACTTTTTTTATCCCCATAAGCACATTTCCCTCGAAGCATGTTACATTCACACTTACGAACAAACATTTATACCAAGAAACATACAATAATTCACACAATACAAAGGCTGGGTAGCTAAATACCTACATACCAAAACGAACTGGACATATTGACACCTATTCAATCAATCTTCACTCTTACAAGCAGCCATCTTGCGGGCGTCATTTCTTTTCCCCAAACCACTTTAGCGCAAACCACGGCCCGTAGTTGCAACATTGGTCAACACACCTGTAGCGGCGCCCAGCTGTCAACTGTATTTGACATTTGAGTAAACTGTCATTGTGCCATGTAATGTATGTACAATTTAGGCTTTTAAATTTACTGCATGATTGGATTTTCATAGTAATTCTTAAACAAGGGTTAAAGAAATTATAAAGTAGTGCTGAACAAAAAAATCTCAGCCATATTTACAGAATATTTAAAATACGTTTCTACTTCAAACAAGAGCAAAGTTATTAAACTTCACAGCGCAATTTTAAATAATTTTATACAGGAAATTATTATTGTCTATGTATTACAAGTGGGCAATACAAACTTAATTACCCCTTTGAATTACCGAGATAATTCAACCCTACATAAATTAATCAAATCGTAATTCACGTCCGTGGAAAGGAGTGAATCCGAATTTAATTGAGATAATTTGATAAAATATACTACGTATCAAATTATCCTGGATTACTTAAGGGACGTACGAAAAACAGGGCCCCGGTGCAAGCATGGTATTTTTATGGTGGCTTTTAGTGTATCCGACTTTGCTAATGCTCATTATCTTGGAGTAATTACGGTTGGGACGGTTGTACGTTTGATTTACTAACGTTAGTTCTTCTATCTTTATTTTGATCTTTGATCTTTACTTAAATCTAACCTTAAAAATCAATATCTATACGCCACCTCAGACGTTTGCGGGCGATAAAGCGATACAACATGTGTTTACACAGCGCTACTGTTATGGACTGACCTAAAATGGGGGCGTGGCACGAGTGCTGAGAAGCAGAACTGAAGCTCTTGTCGTGTTCTTTTTGTGCTAAAATTAAGCAGTCAACTGTACATTATCCCTAACCTGCCGTTTTGGAAATCCTAATTTACTCGGCCCCATCAATGCAAACGCTGTCACAAAAACAACGACCATTATATTTCTTCAACATTACACAGGATTCTGTGGTATATAGTTTCACTGCAACAATATCAACAGCAGTTGCTAGCTATAGCTTCTTCGAAATGTCCTGAAGCTTGCATATCCTACTTTTCCACACAATTCGCGCATATTCGGTTGGCCTACTCCACTTCACGTAAAGCTTGCTTAAGATTAAATTTTATTGCTGGCTTGTTGCAAGTTAGTCAACATGCAGTTGAATAGTAAAGTTCCACAGTGCTTTGTTTATAGTCGACAAAAAACTGAACCAATAAAAATCATCAATATGAAGAAACACGACGTTAAAAGGTGTGCAGAACGCTAGGCTATTCAGCTAATCACAGGATAACGTTATACTGTGGTGAACGACAATGACTTCGAATGAAACCATCTGTTTCTGAGCTTTAGTACACCAATAAGTTACTTAGACTGCGCTCAGTTATCTAGCTATAGATAGCCTACTACAGTTGCCTACGCTGTTGTTGCATAAAATATAATAATTAATGTTCGTCCGCCGACCTGTCATTCAATAAAACCGACTGTAAGTGGACCACGAGAATATTACAGTTCACTTGTTAGGATTAGTCCACTTGCTTTTCGATAGCCAACTAGCTAGCTGCCTGGCTGCGAGTAACCACTCACATTGTGGTGGCTAGCTAGCTGGCTAACGTTACTTCAGTTATTTTTTAAACTAAAATGATCAAACTTACCATATTTTTAGAATCACGGAATGTATCTACCGTTACCAAAGAAAATGCCGCGTAAGAAAAATTATGCTGACAATGAAGTGAGGCAAGCACTAGCCAAATTTACTTAGCGAAAGACATAATTTGCTACAACGCTAATCAGACACTTGACTTAATGCACTAAGCAGCATCAGCGCAAACCTCACTTGCGTAAGTGGACTCCTTATCCGTCACATGGTCCCCGTCAAACAACCACAGAAGAAAAGTTCCACATCGCTTGATCAAGTAGAAGCAAATACCTGTAACCTGGCACGTGATGTCGTCCACTTAGTTTTTAGTCGTTTAGCTGGGGAATGACGAAAAAATGAGCAAATGTCATCAGTTTGGTTTCTTTACGAGTCATTCTAGAATAAACTATAGGTTATTGTAATTTATGAATTGTTCCTTCGTGGTTGGTTTAGATCATATGATAGGCTACTCGGTTTTCTTTTTCCTAAAACCTAAATCCGTTGGATAATTAGTTAATAGGCCAAACAGTTAAAATCGCACAACAAACCACGGAAATACACAGAGCGCATCGTCTTTTTTATTTCTATTTTATTTTAATATGCTTGCGCTGCGAATCTAATTAAAAATTTTAAAATGTTACTTCTGACGGCTAGTCGGTTACCATGACATTTCCTAATCTCACACCATCGTTGTACCGTGATGTAATAAGGCAACATTTTAGAACGTCAGAAAGGTATGAATAAGGCCATCAGTAGGATAAGGCATAAGAGGTGATAGTCGGGAGCAGCCCTCGAACGGCCCAAACTCTCGAAATGTCACCAAAATAATGCAGAACGTTCACGCGTTTTTGAAGCCCTTATGAAATGAGGCAGGCAGTACCTCCATTAAGTAAGTGACATTTCAGAAGAAAGGATGGAGCAAGCAGTCAGTGCCATTGACTTCACCGTCTTCAACAAGCTGCGACAGGAGGGCAAATTTTGTGACGTGATCGTCTTGGTGAATGGAGACGAGTTCAAAGCCCACAAGGTTATTCTGTGTGCCTGCAGCTCTTACTTTCGGTGAGTGCCTCGCAGTGATGGCACTGATGACGTTGGGAATTAACTTTTTTTCTGAGAAGGTTATGATTGCGATATGAAGGTAAATTTAATTATCCCATAGATCTGTCAGGTCAGTGTCACAGTGAAGGGGATTCTTTTTAGAATCAGAAAGGGGTGTTACATATAAAGATTATTACAACAGTATTTCAAAACAAATATTTTATAGTATTATCCTGGTGTCCCAATGATTAAAAAAAAAAAGCCTTAGTGTGATGTTTTATTGTTACATTATTCACTATTAACAACGAAGGTCATGTCAAAGTTCCACTGTTTTAAAGATTTTAATACAGTATCTCCTCAATCAGAGATGCCTACAGTGCAGACATGCAACTTCAAGCAGCAACTTACATGTCAGGATTTATGCAGCTTCCTCTTAACACGTAAACTTCTGGTAACTGTTAAGTGGTGTGCAAGTAAATGCTGTTTTTCATATTCAGTTTAAGAGCACTGAAGGACTCCAGATAAGTACGTACTAGAACATGAATGTGTACTGAATGCATTGTCCTTCTGCAGCACGCTGTTCACTGGAGGCTGGAACACAGGCAAGAAGGAGGTGTACGATGTTCCTGGAGTGGCACCTGATATGATGAAGCTCATCATTGACTACGCCTACACACAAACTGTACCGGTCACAAAGGACAACGTGGAAGGCCTTCTGTCTGCTGCTGACCAGTTCTGCGTCACGGGCGTCGTACAAGCCTGCTGTGACTTCCTGGAGACTCAGCTTTGCCCGCAGAACTGCATTGGCATCTGGAAGTTCACGGAAACCTACTTCTGCCCTGAGCTGCGGCACTGTGCCTACCGCTTCATCCTGCACCACTTTGAGGAGGTGGGGCGCACCTCTGAGGAGTTCCTGGGCTTGTCACTGGCCCAGCTCTGTGACCTCATTGAGCAAGACCTCCTAAACATCAAGCAGGAGGACGTGGTGTTTGACCTGATACTTCGGTGGATTGGGCACTCGCCTCTAGAGCGCAAACCCCATATCTCTGTGCTGTTGCTCAAGGTAACCGAGACACAATCAGGCTTATCATCTTTTAGGGAGTTGAGAAAAGCCAATCAAACTATACTGAATTCTTCTATAATCTGTAAATATTTGATACCCATTCGAGGCACATTGCTTTGTGTGTCCTGTGGAGTGTTAAATTCCAGGGATACAGAGCCAACATGGTGAAAGATCTGATAGAAATGTGCAGACTACTCTGGCAAAAGAGTGCAACTGGCAGGAACTGAAATTGTCATACTGCGGCCTGCTTAGTTTCTCATCCTGTTTAGGCATTCTGCTAGCGTGTCGATGGCCTCCGCAGTCTGGTACTGAATCCAGACAGCCCCAGAAATCTGTAGAAATCAGTGTCTCTTCACTCACCCTCTGGTCATTTGGGTGCCAACAGTCTTCTTGCTCAAGCTACAGATGCAAGTGTCCTCTTCCGACTCAACTATATCTGAGCTTAACCGGACTGTGGAATGAAAAGAAGCAGGGGCTGGCCATCATGTTTTCTGGAGCTTGCTTACACTCCCCAGAGGAGGTCACAGTGATGAGCATGAACACATAATTTTGGACTTTCCAAATTGGGAGAAAATATGGGATAAAATAAAATAAACAGTAATACTGTAATTTGAGTAAAGAGTTGACTTACTGAATGGTTAAAATCAGGGTTTCAGTGGGGTCTGTGATATAGCAGACCGATGGGGTTCAGGTATTTTCAGGGGTGCTCAGGACTCATTAGGACAGGCTGAGCTCCCCCAGGCTCCCCTGTAATTCTAACCTTGCTGTACCTTATCTCTTAACAATGTGATAATGTAATGACTGAGTCAAGCTCGCTCAGGCACTCTCAGTGGTAAAGAAATGGTATGACTCACTGTAGGGGTGGTCGAAATTACAGTACAATTTTACTTCAGGCATTATTGGCGAAAAACTTTTGAATAATTACTAGGCCGTAAAAATTTCTTAGTATATGTAAAGATTTTATAAGCCCCTAATCTTTTGTTTTTACTACCTTCAAGTGAACCGCCCCGTAATTTTCAGGCTGGTTAAAGTGCAGTCCACTCTCACACGACTCTCCTCCTGACTTTATACCCAGATGCGGATTGGCTTGATGAGTACAGACTTCATTGTGAATAACTTGAAGAAGAACTCCCTGGTGAAGGAGAGTGATGAGTGTAAACCCCTAATCCTTCATGTCATGAAAGAGCGGAGTGGTTTCCATGGCAGCAAGTCCCCCAGCTACAAGATAGTGAGTCCACAGAAACGTCCCCGCCTGCCCCACACCATCCTGCTAGCCATCGGAGGTTGGAGCGGCAGTAGCCCCACCAATGCCATAGAGTCCTATGACATCCGGGCCAACTACTGGGTGAATGTGACCCAGAACGAGAGCCCCCGGGCCTACCATGGCACTGCCTACCTGAACGGCTTCATCTACTGCATCGGGGGCCGTGACAGCATGGAGTACTTCAGTAGCGTGCGCAAATTCAACCCTGTGGCCCTCACCTGGCACGAGGCGGCGCCCATGCATTGCTGCCGCTGCTTCGTGAGTGTCACCGTGCTGGACGACCACATCTACGCCATGGGCGGCTTCGATGGGTACGTGCGCCTCAGCTCTGCGGAGAGATACGTGCCTGAGACCAACCAGTGGAGCTTCATCCCACCCATGCACGAGCAGAGGAGCGACGCTAGTGCTACCACGCTGCATGGCAAGGTGGGCCAATGAGAGAGGGGCACAGCAAAGCGAGCCAATGGCAGAGGGGCTGAAAAGGTGGGCCACTGGGTGAGGGGCACAGCAAGGTGGGTCAATGGGAGAGGCACAGCAAGGTAGGAAGCTAATGGAAGATGGATAGCTAGGTGGGAAGCTCATAAGAAGGGCATGGCAAGGTGGGCGGCCAACGGGAGTGGCATGGTAGAGAAGTCTACAGGGACAGGGTGACTAATTGGCCAGGAACAGCAAGGCTAGTGGATACTGCAAGGAAGGGTGGGTGGGGTAATGGAAGTGGGGAATGGAAGGGGGGGGGGGGTGAATAGGAGAGGGGCAAGGGGAAGACAGGCCAATGGGAGAGAAGCACAGCACAATGGGCCAATGAGGGGCTGCTGGGTTGGGTTGTTTGGTTAAGGCACCAAGCTGTGGTACATGAGGAGACCCATATGATCTCGGATCGAATCCAGATCATGCCAGTGCTGACTGTGACCACCAACTCACAATTGGCGGAATTGGCAATTGTGGCACCCAGGGTATGGGAGGGTTCAGTTGGTCAGGGTTCCATATTTCATTGTTCTCTAGCGACCCCCACTGGTTGATCGGGAGCTCGTGGAACCACAGATGGCTACACTCTCCCGAAGTCGGCAGTGGGGATTGCACATGAACGCAGCTGCAAATAGTTAAAGGTGCAGTATGTACGTTTTTTTTTAGAACTTTTTTAGGTTAAATTTCCTTCACATTCAGACATATCAATACATTATAAGCTCTAAGATAAAAATCTGGTCTCTGACTGCCCCAGGCTCTGAAATCAGCCACTGCTAAATTTCACTGTGCCTGAATCTTAACAACCAATCAGGACAGCTCTCTGCAAGGAAGCCAATCATGGTACCTCTCAGCCTGTCAATCATGTTGCAAGTTTACAGCGCTGTCAGAGCGGGCTGTACAGATACTACAGAGACAGTGCTATAGCTTTGTTTTCTAGCTGCCTAGAAAACAAAGCAAGAATGGCAGAGAAAAATCTGTCAAAATGACCAGTTCCACCTTTGACTGTGATGGTGTATACTGATAAAAAGACCAAGAAAAGATCATGACCAAAAAGGGATTGAACCGAGCGAGAGACAAGACTCGAGTGAACATCTGTTCGGCTTTTCAGCAATAGCGAGAGCTCAGAGACTTGAAAGGCTTCAAAACTGATGCTGAGCTTGCAGTATTTCTGCTGGACAGGCCACTCAAAATTTTTTATTTTGTTTCTTTTCAACAATTCAGATGTAGACTTGCTTTTGTGTTTTGGATCAATGTCTTGTGGCATAACCTAATTATGCTTCAGCTTCAGCTCACGGTCAGATGACCGGTCATTCTCCTTAAGAATTTTCTGGTATAGAACAGAATTCATGGTTCCTTCAATAATGCCAGGTTGTCCAGTTCCTGAGGCAAGCAAAGCATCCCCACACCATCACACCACCGCCATGTTTGACTGATGGTAGGAGGTTCTTGCTGTGAAATGCTGTAATTGCGTTACATCAGATATAATAGGACCCGTGTCATCCAAAAAGTTCCACTTTTGACTCATTTGTCCATAGAAAATTTTGACGAGTATTGATGTTTGTCTTGGTCAGCAGTTGTTTCTGCCTTGCTACTCTCCAATGAATCCAAATTTTGCTTAGTCTCTTTCTTATTGTGGAGTCATGAACACTGACCTTTACTGAGGCTAAAGAGGCCTGCAGTTCTTTGGATGTTCTTTTGAGATCTTTTGTGACTTCCTGAATGAGTTGTCGCTGTGCCCTTGGAGAAATGTTGGCAGGTCGGCCACTCCTTGGAAGATTCACTTTTAGGGATAATGGCTCTCACTGTCCTTCAGTGGAGTCCCAGAGCCTTAGAAATGGCTTTGTAACCCCTTTCCAGACTGATATATTTTAACAACTTTTTTCCTTATCACATCTAGAATTTCCTTTGATCTTGGCACAGTGTGCTTGTAGAAACATTTTGGTGAGTACGTCTCTCTGATGGTAAGCTTCAATATGAATGAGGTTTAGATTCAACAGGGCTGGCTGCAATCAAGCCTGGCTGCGTTCAATTAAATTTGATGAATTGGTTGACTGCATAACTAAGGGGGAAATTATTTTTTACATGGGTGATGTGGGTGTTTGATAACTTTTTCATTAAATGTATGAAATTATCATTTTGAAAATGTGTTTTGTGTTTACTTAATTTCCCTCTGTCCAATATCACATTTTGTCCAAAGATCTGAGACCATTCAGTATGACATGCAAGAACACAGATCAGGAAGGGGGAAATACTTTTTCTTGGCACTACAGATGGGCCAATGGGAGAGGGGCACAGCAAGGAGAGCCAATGGGAGAGTGGCACAGCAAGGGGAGCCACTGGGAGAGGGCCATGGCAAGGAGAGCCAATGGGAAAGGGGCACAGCAAGGAGAGCCAATGGGAGAGGGGTACAGCAAGGAGAGCCAATGGGAAATGGGCACAGCAAGGAGAGCCAATGAGAGAGGGGCAGGGCAAGGAGAACCAATGGGAGAGGGGCACAGCAAGTAGAGCAATTGGGAGGGGAAAGCAGTGAGGCACATTCTTCTAATAAAGCAGAATATAAGGACTTGGGACTGGGTGGATTTCAGTATTACGCTGTGGCAAAAAGGATTGCAGTTCCCTTTGCTGGCACTTTGGGAGCACTTTGCAGTTCCGTACATTTGAGTTGTTTTCACTGTCACTGCAGGACTACCAACCCTTCTCAATGTGATTTCTGTTATTTTAGAAAATTCAGGTGAATAGCAGGTGTCTCTGGTTTAGTACGCTGGTATTGTGTCTGTTATATTACAGGTGTACATCTGTGGGGGCTTCAATGGGGAAGACTGTCTCTTCACTGCAGAGTTTTACAGTCCTCAGACCAACCAGTGGACCATGATCACCCCTATGAACAGTCGCCGCAGTGGAGTCGGAGTCACGGTGTATGGGGGGGAGGTCTTTGTGGTGAGTGTTCAGTCTAACCCAGATTTTTTATCATGTAATAAGACAGCTTGTGGAGGGATGGGCAAAAATCATTCAAAAGTATTTTGTTACAAAATACAAAGCAACTCCCATATAAATATATCTATAATCTACTATAAATGCGTAATTTTCTATGCAGGTAGCACATGCAAACAAGACCAGTTTAAAACCTAGTATATGGCTGGACCTAACACACGTGATCCGGCGACCAATTGTGTAGCTTCATAACTCGGTTGACCAATGGTGTAACTTCATCACTCAGTCAGTCACAGACATTTGCGTTTGTAGGGCTGGACCCGCTGGTGCGGTCCAGCCAAAAAGAGGTGAGCAACCTAAATACATTTTGATAGCTTGTTCTGAATTTTGTATGTCAGCTACAAGATACTTGCAAATAAACCTGGATAGGAAAGCAAAATGATCCAAATGCATGCCAAGAACATAGCTAAATACATTATTTGTAGTCTTTCTTGGAACTTCTCTATTGAGAAATACCATTGAAGGGGATCAAATGCGCTGTGACACACAACCCATTTTTTAAAATTAGATACAGTGGACTCCGTAATATTTGGGAGAAAGACTTTTTTTTTTTTTTTTTTTTTTTTACAAATGTAGAGTATAGAGCGGTCAGAAAACTACAACTAAGGTAACTGGTTGGAACAAAAACCAGCACACGAACCAACCCACCAGGACCTGAGTTGCACACTATCTTGTATCTTAACTGCCACCCATACTTTGTTGATGAGCGACCTTTGACCTCTGGCAGGTGGGAGGCTTTGACGGGGTGAACCGTCTGCGCAGCGTCGATGCCTACAACCCCCTGACCAACTCCTGGCGCAACATCCCGGACATGATCACCGCCCGCAGCAACTTCGGGATCGAGGTGATGGACAACAGGCTGTTCGTGGTGGGCGGCTTCAACGGCTTCACCACCACCTTCTACGCGGAGTGCTACGACGAGAGCGTGGACGAGTGGACCAACATCCACAACATGAGCTTCTTCCGCAGCGCGCTGAGCTGCTGCACTGTGCCCGGCCTACCCAACATCAGCCACTACGCTGCCCCCCGAGGCTCCCTGTGATCCCCGCTCCTCCAATCAGACTGCCTGCTGCAGGTCTTGGGTCCCGCCCCTCTGCATTTATTGGCACAAATGATGTGTGATGCCCTGCCCCTCTCAAAGTCATGTGGGATCTGCCATCAATCATATGCTAACCAACCCTGTTCCTGGAAATCTAGCATCCTGTAGGTTTTCATTTCAACCACAATTTTGGCACACCTGACTCTCCTAATTAGCAGCTCAATGAGATCTCTAGCTGTTGAATGAGGTGTGCTTTGTTAGGGTTGGAGTGAAAACCTACAGGACGGTAGATCTCCAGGAACAAGGTTGGTTACCACAGATGAAGAAATTGAAAGTGTAGAATGCAATCAGAATTTACCACACACCATGGGGGTGTACCTTTGTCATATGTGTACTTGTTGGGGATACAAGTTGAATGGCCGTCAGAGTGAATAAATGTCGTGCACGATTCATTTCTTGCGTCACATCAGCTATGTGCACCGGCCCTCGCTGCCATAACAGCCTCTGTGTAAAACCTGCTGGTTTCAGTGGGGTCATCAGCCCGTTTGGCTTTCCATGGCGCATACAGGAGTATGCCCTCTCATCACAGGCAGTTCTGTTCATCCTGGGCACGCAGACCTGTGTCAAACACGTATTTGATTTGGATTCAAATACTTTTCTGTGCTCTGTTGATCTTGCCTGGTGTAATTGAGCCCGCCAATATGACCAGAAGGCGGGGTTTGCGCTTTTTGAGAGTATTCAGTTGGTTCCAATACACCAGACAAGATCAGTAAAGCAAAGTATTTGAATCCAAAACAAATGCGTATTTGACCCAGGTCTGAGGGCATGAGGTGGCACCATTGCTCTATAGTAATGAAACTGAATTCAGGTTATTTAGGTGTTCAAGTTCTAGAGACTTGCCTGTTTCAGACCTGAAGAGCACTAATTATGAGATTCGTGCAGATTCTAAGTTCCTTCTTTCTTTTTTGGGGTGGGGGAGGGGGGGTATTTTGTGCTCAAAATTTCACAGTTCCTACAAAGCAATAAAAATGTCTGACTTCCTTGGCAGGCTGTCAATCATATGTGTCAGTTTCATTATAGGTGCTGGTGAGCACTGAAACGGGTATCCGTGAAACTGCACCCCTCATCAATCCCACCTCTTCCATGCTGGCAACGCTTTCAGCTTTGATTGCGTTCATTTGAAACGCAAGAAGAGACAAGGTGATCAGTGATATAATTTTGTAAAAATTTATTGCAGATGACAGCAATTACAGTCCATTTTTTCCCATAACGCAGATGCATGCAAAGAAAATTACTACTTTAAACATGTGCACCAGGACGATAGCACGGGGACCGGAGCGCTAGCAGCAGGGTGCTCAGGCTACACAGATCTAGACAGGGGAGATTAGCAAAGCTGCTAATCCCAGAACCACACTGGCCAATGAGAGCCAACAGCAGCAGCATGCAGCCAATCAGAGACAGAGGGAAAGCGCGCTCTGAGTCTGCTGCTCGTTCGGGGAGCAGCGTTCTGATTGCATAACCCGTTTTAACGTTCAGCTGGGTTGTGGACAGGTTACCGATCGAGCCCGCACCTCCTCCACGGACTACCCTTTCCCCCTTCGAGGAACCCAGCGCACTTTGACCCCTGCTCCCTGCACTTGTTTTTGCGCCATAAGCTAAGTTGCCAAACGCCAGTTAAGCAGCGGAAAGAACAGAAAAGGTGCTCCCAAGAGCCCAAGAGGAAAGCAAGTTTGTCCTTGTTTTTAGCCTTTTTCTTTTTTTAGCATGGTTGGTGCTTGAATCGTACTTTACGAATGTAGGTCTTAACAAAAACGCGCCTCTACTTCAGGGGCAAAGGCCACTTGGCCTTCCTCCTTGATGTCTTGGTAAATTAATGATTGTAAGACCTGCAGCATGAAGAAATAAAGTCAACTAATTTACTGTACCACCAATCCCCTACAGACTGGTCCGTCCACAGATGTTTCTTGAACTCAAGCATACTTAATGATTGTAAGACACCTTTGGAATCAAGGGACACAATGAATTAACATGCTTTATCCCCACTGTTCCGTCCAGTGAAAAAAAAGAGTCCAACATAAAATATTGTGTTCTCAGGCATGGCAGATTTACTTAAGACCGTTATCAACCCTGCCGAAAAAACACCGCCAGTCGTTTTTAATCTCCCAAATTGCCCAGGTGGCAGCGTGCCACCTGTGGGCAGACCTAACGCAGGAAATGAGGGAGAATGCAGAGTGAGCTGCGCTCGCTTGGCTCCTTACAGTGGGGTAAGGCTGAAGACCTCCACAAGAAGGACAAGCCAAGGCAGAGGCACTCCAATCAAACCTCTGGCCAATCTGTCACACTAATCAATTACTATCAAGAACTATCAGGTAGAATAGAACACCAGCAGCACTAATGGGCTCCAGGTCCATCAGGGCATCCCTGGTCTAAGTACTGAGGGTTGGTCTGAGGAATGTATACGACGACATGTTAAATAAGGAATGTCTCCGTAAATTTAGCAACATAGGATGCTTTGACTGCAGGAGTCTGGACTCCAGGCCTGAGGCCGATGGATTCCACACCCCGTGGGGAAGTGCTACTGTGCGCAGGGGCAAGGGTACTTCAGCTGAACTCAGATAAAGTATTGATAAAGTAATTAATGTGTAATGTGCATGTCACCCTCAACCAGTTCGTTAATTCATTCTAACTTGCTAAACTGGAATGTGTACAAATTAGTTTTCATAGCATAACCACAAATCATATACAAAAAATACATATACTGTAGTTAGCTTAGATTTAAGACTCTACTCAATGTGAGCAAACAGCTTTGCCCAAACAGGCCTGCGGGGTTCTTAAGCCTGGGTGTGATCCCTACGCAGTGTTAATGTGTTAATGACTCTGGATGACTGTAAGGGTGGAGAGCAGCCTGCTCAACACAAAGGCCTCTCCCTCCCTGCGCTCCTCCCACTGCTCCTCCCTCTGCTTCCTACTGTGCTGCCCCTGTACTCCTCTCTGTGCTCCTCCCTGTGCTCCTCCCTCTGCTCCCTCTCTGTGCTCCTCTCTGTGCTCCCTCTCTGTGCTCCTCTCTGTGTTCCTCCCTGTGCTTCTTTCTGTGCTCCTCCCACTGCTCCCTACTGTGCTGTCCCTGTACTCCTCTGTGCTCCTTTCTCTCTGTGCTCCTCTCTGTGCTCCTCCCTGTGCTTCTCTCTGTGCTCCTCCCTCTGCTCCTCTCTCTGCTCCTCCCTGTGCTCCCTCTCAGTGCTCCTCCCTCTGCTCCTCCCTGTGCTCCCTCTCAGTGCTCCTCTCTGTGCTCCTCTCTGCTCCTCCCTGTGCCTGTACTCCTCCTTGTGCTCCTCCCTCCACCGCTTACAAATGCCACCACTTTCATGACAGCTCTTACATACGACACTGCTTACACACGACACCGCTAACATACTACACCGCTTACATACGACACCACTTACACACAACAGCGCTCACATACAACACCGCTAACATACTACACCGCTTACATACGACACCACTTACACACAACAGCGCTCACATACAACACCGCTAACATACTACACCGCTTACATACGACACCACTTACACACGCCAGTGCTTACATACGGCAGCTCTTACATACGACAGCGCTAACATATGACACCTCTTACATACAACAGCGCTCATATACAACACCGCTAACATATGACACCACTTACATACGCCAGTGCTTACATACGGCAGCTCTTACATACGACAGCGCTAACATATGACACCACTTACACACGACAGCGCTCACATACAACACCGCTAACATACGACACCACTTACACACGACAGCTCTTACATACGCCAGTGCTTACATACGGCGGCTCTTACATACGACAGCTCTTACATACGACAGCGCTAACATACGGCAGCTCTTACATACGACAGCTCTTACATACGCCAGTGCTTACACACGACACCGCTAACATACTACACCGCTTACATACGACACCACTTACACACGACATCGCTCACATACAACACCGCTAACATACAACACCGCTAACATACGACACCACTTACACACAACAGCTGTCACATACAACACCGCTAACATACAACACCACTTACATACGCCAGTGCTTACATACGGCAGCTCTTACATACGCCAGTGCTTACATACGGCAGCTCTTACATACGACAGCGCTAACATACGACAACGCTAACATACGACAGTGCTAACATACGACAACGCTAACATACGACACCACTTACAACAGGGCTAACATACGACAGGGATTACACATGCCACACTCACAGTTCATTTGAAATGTTGGCCGTGAGACACTCAGAGTTTACTTGCATTACAAATGAGCATTTGGTCATTTATTCAGCAGACTACAATGACAAGGAATGCAGAGTGGTCCATTTCAGTGACCCCTGTAATAAGACATTTGATGCATTCAGTGCAAATAAAGGGGCAAATTAAGTTTGACTTGTTCCACTCTTTCAAGGAATGTAAGGAAAGCTGCCTTCTACTGACTATATAACCCACAGGAAATGAGATTTGAAATCAAGCTGAGCAACAATACGAGCAGCTGTTATGTTGTCATTAATTAGCTATCAAAGGAATAAACAACAGCCTTTAAGCTACATCTGCTATAAGGGCTGGACACACAGCTCAGGACAGCCTGGTCTGGACACACAGCTCAGGACAGCCTGGTCTGGACACACAGCTCTGGACAGTTGGACACATACAGCTCAGGACAGACTGATCTGGACACACAGCTCAGAGCAGCCTGGTCTGGACACACAGCTCTGGACAGATGGACACACAGCTCAGACTACCACCACGGTACTGAAAGCAGGCTCTAGAAATGGCCCTTGTGGAAATGTACTGCAGTGTGCCAGTTGTGTAAGCTGTGCACATCTGAATTGGAATGCCACTATCTTACTGCACTGAGGTCCTTCTATGACCTTTTAAAGCAGATTTAGATTAAGCATTTTCTTCCTGCCTGCCAAGTAAATACCAAGTACATTAAGCTTAAAAGACAATATATACATATGTACATGTATTTACAGAGATATACAACACCATCTGTGGCTCACATTCCTTCACCACACATCTGTCACTGTACATGATTATACCCCACAGATGACTACAGCCATCAGGGACCTCTTTTTTGCCCCTCTTTCATCAGGAAATACTCATTTTCAGAACATTAAGGTCATGGAAATTTAGGGTCTGAAAACCAGTATTTTCCGATTGACCAGGAAATGTCTGGTCACCCCTGAGCCATAGTCTTTCCCTTCTTCTGCAGTGCTACCCATGGATCTCTGCACCTGCACAGACTTTCAAAGTGAAGACAGAAAGTACTGGAAACAGAATGAACAGCAGGTTATGTAGGGGGTGGGGCCAGGAGTGAGGGCAGGGGCGGGGCCAGGTGTGAGGGCGGGGTTGTGAGTGAGGGCAGGGGTGGGGCCAGGTGTGAGGGCGGGTCCAGGAGCGAGGGCAGGGGCGGGGCCTGGAGCGAGGGCAGAGGCAGGGCCAGGAGCGAGGGCGGAGCCGGGACCCATGCCCCCCCCCGTCATAGGGGCGGGACTCAGCACTCGATCTGCGACTGCAGCTGGCGGCGCAGGGTGAGCGTGCGGCGGTGCAGCTGCTGCATCTGCTGCATGCGGTCGCGCTGGCGCGCCAGGTTCTGCGGCATGGGGTAGCGCTGGCAGCCGTACAGGAAGCGGTAGGGGATGCGCACGTGGCAGGCGGTGGCGCGGCACCGCGGCTGGGGCATGGGAGGCAGCAGCGTCCAGCGCTTCCTCTCGCCGCAGTAGCGGTACGCCTCCTTGCGGTACTGCTTGTCCACGTCGTCGCTGTTCTTCCAGCCGCCGATGACGAACACGTCGTCCCCCAGGTAGCAGACGGCGGCCCCCTCCACGCCGGTCACCTCCGGCGGCAGGCTCTCCAGGATCTCGTCGGAGACGCGGGCGCTGATCTTCTGCCGGGCCACCTCGTCGCGCACGGCGTAGCTCCGGGGGCAGCAGGACGCCGTGTGGAAGAAGTTGGTGGCGGCCACGGCCATCTGGAAGGCGCAGTAGTTGTCGATGAGCGGCAGCGAGTCCACGTCCTGCCACTGGCGGCTCTCGGTGTCGTAGCGCGTGGTGACCGTCTTCAGCCCGTCGTCGTTGTCGGTGTCCACCGGCGTGCGGGCCGTCACGTAGACGTAGCGGTCCTCCACGCTGACCGCCTTCACGTCCCGCAGGATCTTGGGCGCCGACTCCAGGTTGTGCCACTTGTCCTGCTCGGGCTCGTACACGCTCACGTCCTTGAAGCCCGGGCTGAAGTTGCCGTGGCCGCCGATGCTGTACAGGACGTCCTTGATGCAGGTGAGGCCGAAGGAGTGCTTGCGCGTGGTCAGGTTGCTCACCTGCTCCCAGGTGTTGCGGTTGGGGCTGTAGCGCTCCACCGTCTTGGCGAAGCCGGGCTCCATGGAGCCCGCCACGTAGACGTGCGACTCGGTGGCGGCGATGGCGTGGCCGTCCAGGTGGTTGTGGATGTGCGGCAGGTTGACCCAACGGTCCTCCTGGACGAAGTAGCCCACGCACTCGCTCAGGTAGTCGCCGCCCTCCGAGACCCCGCCCACCACCATGATCACGTCCATGTTCTGGCCGAAGCGGGGCTGGAAGGAGGCCAGGTGCGAGGACCAGAACTCCAGGTCGGCCGACCTCATGTTCTCGAAGCGGATGGCGTGGCCCTCCACGGCCTCGGAGACCAGCAGGAGGCAGGCCTCGCTGGCGGCCACCAGCCGCTCCGTCTTCACCACCCGCGTCAGGTAGGTGGGCTTGATCTGGGGCAGCCGGAGCAGCCGGAACAGCTCCTCGAAGTACCGGCCCCGGTCCTCCTCGTTCCGCTGGACCCACTTGACCACGGCCTCGAAGAGCGCCTCCTCAGACTCGACGGTGACCTCGGCGTCGGACAGCCAGTCGCGCACCAGGTGGAAGGGCAGCGTGTAGAACTCCTCGTCCTGGATCACCTTGTGGAAGTTCCTGCGGATCATGTCAGCGGCGCGCAGGGCCAGCTGGTCCAGCGTGTACATGTGCGCCAGGCTGTGCACAGCCACGCAGTTGGTCAGGTTCAGCTTCTTCTTCAGGAACTCGCCACAGAAGTCCTTCAGCTGCACCAGCAGGAACCTGGGGGAGGGGGCGTGGCCACAATTACACTTCAGTTCCAAAGGGGGAAGAATTTCAGAACGTAAGGAACAGCACCAAGCAAGATCTGGGGCTAAACATATATTTTAAATATCAGTATTCTGCCCTGTCAGAAGCTATGTTGCAGAAATTTGTTGGAGCTTTAATATTTTCTTCTGGATATACCATTTCAATAAAGGCATTTAAAAAGAAATTTTCCTCTCCCTGTTCCACCTACAAGAGTGCCATGGGCTTTGTGATTGCAAGCCTAGTTTTACACAACACTTTTCTCTGAAACACCCAATCCCCAGATTCTCTCAGCAGTTAATTCCTCTTTTTGTTCTAACTGAGCTTTAAAACTCAAATGGTCAAAGCTTGTCACCAGAGTGGGAAAGGAACACCAACCACCAGTCAAATGTTGGTAAATTTTATCTGTGGCTGGTAAATTTGTCTGCTCTACCAGCCACTTTGGCAGGTAAATACCCATCACATGGAGGTCCTGTTCTATTCTAAATATCTAGCTGAACTTGGCTGGGGAATTTTGAGCTGCACTGGCCACTCTGGCCAGTGGATGAAAAGGTTAGTTTCCTGCCCTGTCTGTCGCTTGGTTACACAGATAAGCACCCAGTGTTGAGCCCACCTGCACAGTGATACAAAATAACTGGCACAAAGCACAACTAGCCTGGTATGAATACTGGCTGAATTCTCAGACCTCAGTAGTCACCATCACAAACCCCTAAAGGCCTCTGGTATGCATGCGAACTAACGGCAGACAAATTAAAGGATATCAAGTCAAAATTGTATTAAAATAAAGGGCTATTGTACTAAATTGAAGAATTGTTCAGCAAGGAATGGTTTTGTCTGTCGTCATTGGATTTGATTGAGGGATGTGATAAATGAAACAAACATGACATGGGCATCGGGCAAGCATAAGAAAAACATTTGCTTATTTTCCAAAAATTCTGAACAAACAAAAGTAAATCTGCTTTATGATTACCTCTGCGAAATTCTCATAATCATAATCCGTGCACGTGCTGGCCAGTGTAAGATTGTGCTGCAAACTGTGCGGGACTAAACTAGGGAGACACGAACGGGCTTTCAGGTTTGACAGGACCTGTGACAGGCCCCCTTTCAGCCCCGCCCACAGACCGTACCAGTTCGAAAACACACAACAGCATATCAAATTAGCAGTATTTCACGGACAACTGCAAATAACCAAGGTGTGGTTTACTGCACAAGGTAGAGTAGCAAAGGAGGTTGTAAGATTTATTTGTTTATGCTAGCTTCCCAGTTGCAACAACTAATTACAACGATGCTAACTAGTTAGCTGTAGCTGGCTAACCGCATGCAAGACAATTAAAAGTTATGATGTTTCGTAGTATATTATTTACCTTCCTTCATTAACCTCGCCACCTAAGCAATTAGCTCGCTAACTAACGTACGTTGCTCGATACTAGACATCCAGCGAGCAAGAAAACTGTACCTGTCGAGTCTGTAACAGCCATTTTAGCCTTTGACACACTAAATTAGATAATCCGTAAGGACCGCTATTCACCTATAGTTACCAGTTTGCTGCCCATTTAAAAAGCTAGCATGACCTGTCTGGTGGTGTTGACTGTCTGGGACTCCATACCTGTCTGCGAGCTCCAGCACTTCGTGTACGTTGCAGGTGCTGACCCGTATTTCCCCTGTGTACATGTACTGAATAACGCTTTCCACCGTTTCTGGGTCGGGCCCTAGCTCGGAGCTCCATTCCTTCATCTCCACCCGACCGGACAGTGACTCTGAAAACTGCCCTCCCAAGAGCGGCGTGAAGTAGTCCGTGGCCGCGGCCAAAACTGAGCGATGAGCGGAGAATTCGCATGACTGCACACTCCCGGTGGCCGCCCCACTGCTAAAAGCCAGAGTAACGTCGCAGAAGAGCCCCTGCTTCCTCTGCTCGTTCTGCCGGCGAGACAGCTCCGAGCAGTGGGAGGATGAAGTGAACTCCTCGGCCTCTTCCGAATCCCCGTCCGCAGCCAAGGCACTGGCCGTGCCTGTGCCGCCAACTGTCCGGTTGGAGTCCTCTGGGTTTGGTGCTGCGGCAGCCATTCTGGCGGTGGATGCTATACGAAATCGCAGTAAACTCGTACAGGAAAGCATACACACACAGACACACATACATAAACACAAACCGCAGACTAAACAGAGCATGCGCACATTATGCTATGAAACTACAGAATTATGACGTCACAGCAACCACTCCAGTAGCTCGGTTTTATTAGTTTTCTGCTGGTCAGTGGTTTACCACTTACTGCACCCCGCCGTGGTTATGCATGTGTCACGACCTGAGCAATGTGATTTTGAATAGCCTAACAAATTATATTGGACTGCCGGATGTTCAATATGGTACCTATAAGGTAAAAAGCTATAATAAAAGCAACACGAAGAGGTATAGAGGTATGCGTCCTGGGGATCTGGAAAGGTGCTATACTGGCCTGAATTTAAAAAAAAATGATATAGGTCCTCAGCCGACAGTACAGGTTGCCCGAGGGCGTGGTTTCCTGTCTTGTTAAATATGTATGTTATGGTTGGTTGTTTGTAGTCCAACGTGGGGCTATGGTTTATATACTGCATATATATATATATATATATATATATATATATATATATATATATATACCCTTAGACTTAGGGTAAAACGAGAACACAGCTGAGTGACAAACACTCAGCTAAAATAAAAAATGAGTGCAACTCAGAAAAACCCAAAAAAAATACAAAACCAGGACAACGTCCTAAATACCCCAGCTCGCAGAGCTGCAAAATAATAAAGAACTTTTTTTTTTTTTTTTTTTTACTAAAGCGCTAAACTGCGCTTAACACCAACACTGAATGTACCGGACAAGCAACCTAACAAATATAGCTCGCACAGAGCACTTGTCCGTCACGTTACATGTTAAATAGGCGGCGAACAGGTGACCCCAATTAGGACTCAAGGTGCTCCCCTGGTGGCCACGCCCAGCCACTGCACCCTGAAACCATCACTGCCACAAATGACTTGCTTCTCATTATGTTTCTGAACCTATCAACTGGATTAGGCAAGACTGCGTGAAACACAATTCAATCAAACTGAAGAAACGGAGCGTTCTGAGTAATCTGGAATGTAGTTTTATTCATGTCCCCGATATGACCTGGATAAATAAAATAATTTATTATGAAGAGTTCAGCCGAAGGGCTTGAGCATTCGCAGCGTCAGTCTCTTAACCTCGAGTGTTACCCCGGAGAAGCTCCCAGTCAAAGCAAAACTTTTTTCTGTGGTTCTCCTGTCTTCAAAATCACTTATGTAGCAAATGACACGACGCCGTTAATATCACTAATCAGCGCTAATAATCAATGAGTCGTTCATATCTTTCTTAGAATCTATCTTCTATTTAATCTATTTCTATTCTATTTCTGTCACACAAACATCACTTCTGAAGGTTTAAGGATATCCAGCTGCCTCCACAATATCGACACACATTCTATTTTATAATTTATATGGCTGTACCCTCTGTACAGGTATCGACTACCAAAAGCGGTTATATGTATTATTTTATTTTTATCGTAACATTTGATTTTTAAGCACCATTTAGAACATTTGCCTCATATAAAGAAAATTAATAGTTCACATATTTAGTAAATGTCTTAATTGATGGTCATTTGTAAATTATTTGGTTCTGGTAAATCTTAAAACTACACATGGATTTATCAAAAGAGAAAATTGATGAACAAATAGAGAAAAAAATATAGCGGAGTAGTTTTCTTTATTATACTACAATTCTGACTTCATATTAATAGCAACAATAACACGAACACAAAAGTAAGACCTTGTAAAAGACATCATTCAACATATAGTCAATGGAACACACACACACATACACACACATACATATACACACACACAAACACACACACACACAGGGTGCTGTTCAGTTAGCTTCCACAGAAGATGTGTCATAAACTCAGCTGCACAAAGCGGTCCAGCGGGCCTACAGCGAGCACAGTGGAGATACACAGGAAACCTCTCTGCTACCACAGGCCCTTGCACAGTTCTGATGAGTAATCTTCATTTGGCTTGGTTGCAGTGGGCTGTAGGTGCACATGCCTGTGAGCTCATGATCTTCATGGCTTCTCACATGACCATGGATCCTGCTTTATAGAAGGAAACCAGGATCTGCTTTAAATCTACACCTTTGTGGCATAAACAGGGAGTCACATGATGCACAGTAGCTGAAGCAATACTAAGAGCAGGTAAATTCTCCATTTAAAGTGTAGGCCCGTTAATCACTGCATCCTTTCTAATCACATACAAATGAAGATACATGTGTAGAGTATGCATGTTTCTCTATATATGCAAACAGCTTTCTACATATGTATCTTCATTTGTTCCTATACATAAGATATTGTGACGTTTGCAAACAGTAGATTGCTTTTTTAATTAGATTTTTTTTTGTATCATGGCAACAAATATAAAAGCCAATTCTAAGACAACACAAGGCAACGCAACATTTGCCATGGCACAGCATGGACCTTTACACATGTAGTCAGATACGTACAGCAAATAGTAGCACAATTATTAGGAGCTATAATACTATGTTTGGATGGAAGGACTTCCTTTGCAATGGAAAGCTGTGGTAGAAAGGATATAATTGAGGTACACAAAAATTACATGGGAAATTAAGACAACTACAATTTAACACTGATACTATTGGAATGCTCCTGGCAGGACCTCTGTTTTGAATGGCAATGAATGTGTTCACATTGATTACATTGACTTCTGAGGCTAAATCACTTGTAATGGGCATGGCTCCCCTTCTGCTGTGACTGATGAATCCCCCCCCCCCCAGGTCATTTTAATGGCAACAGAAGTAAGACAGTTGTGGTACTAGGCCTCAAGGGGCTGGCTCTGGAGTCGCCGTGGTTACATGGACATGTGTTCAGGAAGCACGTAGGAGATGTCGTCCCATGGGTGCCTGTACAGGCCCTGCTTCAGCCGCTTCTGGTCTAGGTAGTGCCCTTGAAGGGAACAGAACAGAGCAGAGGTCAATAACAGGGCCTCCTGGCTGCCGCACTCCAGCTCTGTGAAGGACATCCTCCTGACACTGTTCCTCAAATGGCTGTTGGACCTGTCAATCAGCACCGACTCATCTGGCTTGGACCTGTCAATCAGCACCGACTCATCTGGCTTGGACCTGTCAATCAGCACCGACTCATCTGGCTTGGACCTGTCAATCAGCACCAACTCATCTGGCTTGGACTTGTCAATCAGCACCGACTCACCTGGCTTCTCATGACTCATCTTAGTTCTCCTTTAAGTTTTATATGGCGAGTGAAGCAGTGATGTCTATGTACAAAAACTTGACAAACGACATGACTTAAAGAATAAGTATTTTCTCATTTTTGTTCATTTGGACCTTTGAGGTTAGCAATACAGAATACATGTTGGCTACCTTTGACTCTTTATACAGTTCTGTATAAAGACAGTTCATAAATCTATGTACTACAACTGTACCAATGACGCAAGTCTGATACTAAGGGCAATGTCTGGCTTTTTCCAGGGCATTGGCCTCTATTCCACTCCACAGAAGAGGAATGGCAGAAAAAGGAAAGAACTCAACTAAACCAGTTTCCTACAGTATATGCAGAGACCCTATATCCAATCAGTAGTGCCAACAGGCTCACTGGTAAGAGAAGTCCACCCATTGTTCAGCTCTCAGGGGCACACACAGGCACCTGTCTCCTCGGGAGGATGGGGGTCTGCTCCCCAGCTTGTCCGCTCTACACCCTAATTAGATAGATGTCATTGTATTTTAATGAAGGTAAAAGTCATGTTTGTCTAGACATACATCAGTCCTGAATCCAGAACCCTACAGCACTGAGAGTGGGTGTGGCTTTCCCCCAGAACCCTACAGCACCGAGAGTGGGTGTGGCTTTCCCCCAGAACCCTACAGCACCGAGAGTGGGTGTGGCTTTCCCCCAGAACCCTACAGCACCGAGAGTGGGTGTGGCTTTCCCCCAGAACCCTACAGCACCGAGAGTGGGTGTGGCTTTCCCCCAGAACCCTACAGCACTGAGAGTGGGTGTGGCTTTCCCCCAGAACCCTACAGCACCGAGAGTGGGTGTGGCTTTCCCCCAGAACCCTACAGCACCGAGAGTGGGTGTGGCTTTCCCCCAGAAGCCTACAGCACCGAGAGTGGGTGTGGCTTTCCCCCAGAACCCTACAGCACTGAGAGTGGGTGTGGCTTTCCCCCAGAACCCTACAGCACTGAGAGTGGGTGTGGCTTTCCCCCAGAACCCTACAGCACTGCGAGTGGGTGTGGCTTTCCCCCAGAACCCTACAGCACTGCGAGTGGGTGTGGCTTTCCCCCAGAACCCTACAGCACTGAGAACTGCCTTAAACCTTTCACTGAGCATATGCTAAGCAGAGAGCTATCTGAGTCACCCAAACCCTTCTGCACAGCAGTGAACTGGATATTAAACATAGGAATTACAAAAGCTGTAATACATTGTGTATTTACGTGGCACATGTGGATATGTAAATAATATTCTTATGAAGACTAACTGTAAAAGTTTTTTATGAATATGACTGTATGCTGTATGACAGTATCTTATAAGACATTATGGGCTGGGCACCATACGTGTCTTTGTACTGACTAAGGCACCGTTTGTGTTGTTTCTGGAACATTCCCAATGCTATAGTGTGCTCTCTTCAGTTTGCTCATACCCACCGATAAAACCCATGCTTCTGCCCAGCACGAAGATCCCGTTCAGAGCCCCGATCTCCACGAACTCGTCAGCCTCGTCCCTGTGGAGCAGACACAGTCATGCCTAGTCTACACCCGGGGGGGTGTTCTGGACAGAGTAACCACAGTCGGCAGGAAGTCTGAATTAAAACAGCTAAGGGCTGCGGGCGCGATGGTAGCGGCGGCACGCTGCTGCACATGGATGAGCCTGATGGCCTCCAATCAAATCCAGAGGCTGGGGGGTCGACGTTGCATCGACCAGTTGACAGATAGACAGACAGACAAAAAGGCAGTCAGGGAGACAGACAGACAGACAGACAGGCAGGCAGGCAGGTAGACAAGGGAGACATAGACAGGCAGACAGTCTGACAGACAGCCAGCCAGACACACAGACAGACAGGCAAGCAGACACGCAAGCAGACAGACAGGCAGATGGTTTCCCCCACCGTGTGAATACACCACATGTCCTCAGCAGGTCCACGAAGGCTACCCCAATGAAGCCGTCCACGTTGAGGATGAGGTTTGGTTTCTGGAAGAGGAGGGGAGGAGGGTGACAGTTAAAATTCCCTTCCTAAAAGCTGACAGTGTTGTATGAGAGCGTCTGTGTGAGCTCAGCCAGCATTTTGGCTTTTTGTACTTGCAGAGCGCAATAACCATGTCAAAGGCACAGGCCTGGCTACTAAAGGCTACCCAGCAAGCTCATTTCTTTGTGTAATCACAGACTGTTGGGGTTAGGGTTAGCCTGTCATGCACAGACTGTTAGGGTTAGGGTTAGCCTGTCATGCACAGACTGTTTGGGTTGGGGTTGGGGTTAGCCTGTCATGTACAGATTGTTGGAGTTAGGGTTAGCCTGTCATGCACAGACTGTTAGGGTTAGCCTGTCATGCATAGACTGTTGGGGTTAGGGTTAGCCTGTCATGCAGAGACTGTTGGGGTTGGGGTTAGCCTGTCATGCAGAGACTGTTGGGGTTGGGGTTAGCCTGTCATGCACAGACTGTTAGGGTTAGGGTTAGCCTGTCATGCACAGACTGTTGGGGTTAGCCTGTCATGCACAGACTGTTAGGGTTAGCCTGTCATGCATAGACTGTTGGGGTTAGCCTGTCATGCAGAGACTGTTGGGGTTAGCCTGTCATGCATAGACTGTTGGGGTTAGCCTGTCATGCAGAGACTGTTGGGGTTAGCCTGTCATGCACAGACTGTTGGGGTTAGCCTGTCATGCACAGACTGTTGGAGTTAGGGTTGGGGTTAGCCTGTCATGCACAGACTGTTGGGGTGCCCGGGAGGCTGCATGGCTTGGGATTGGCTGAAGTTTTTGAGAGGGTACCTTGGAGGTTGTGATCTTCTCCACATCCAAAGCGTAGTCCAGCAGCTGGGTGGCAGGGAAGTTCTGCTTCACAAAGTCCTTCAGGATCTGAACTCTCATGTCAGGGTTGTTGATCTAAACAGCGAGGAAACAGCCGTTATGCTTGCAGACACGCGTGATTGGGTCACGTGCGCACTACTCCACAGAAAAGCCAGTCTGTCTCAGGTACTACTGTGCCGTAGGTACCCATGTGCAGAGACCAGGCTGTATGTGGAGGAGGGAGTGTAGCACAGTGGGTAAGGAACTGGGCTTGTAACCGAAAGGTCGCAGGTTCGATTCCCGGGTAGGACACTGCCATTGTACTTGAGCAAGGTACTTAACCGAAATTGCTTCAGTATATATCCAGCTGTATAAATGGATACAATGTAAAAAATGCCATGTAAAAGCTGTGTAAGTCGCTCTGGATAAGAGCGTCTGCTAAATGCCTGTAATGTAATGTAATGTATGTGCAGAGGCCAGGCTGTATGTACAGAGGCCAGGCTTTACGTATAGAGACCAGGCTGTATGTGCAGAGACCAAGCTGTATGTGCAGAGACCAGGCTATATGTACAGAGGCCAGGCTGTATGTGCAAAGACCAGGCTGTACATACAGAGACCAGGCTGTACGTACAGAGGCCATGCTGTACATACAGAGACCAGGCTGTACGTACAGAGGCCAGGCTGTATGTGCAGAGACCAGGCTGTACATACAGAGACCAGGCTGTATGTACAGAGACCAGGCTGTATGTGCAGAGGCCAGGCTGCACATACAGAAACCAGGCTGTACGTACAGAGGCCAGGCTGTATGTACAGAGACCAGGCTGTATGTGCAGAGGTTAGGCTGTATGTGCAGAGGCCAGGCTGCATGTCCAGAGGCCAGGCTGCATGTGCAGAGACCAGGCTGCATGTGCAGAGACCAGGGTGTATGTGCAGAGGCCAGGCTGTATGTCCAGAGGCCAGGCTGTATGTACAGAGGCCAGGGTGTATGTCCAGAGGCCAGGCTGTATGTGCAGAGGCCAGGCTGTATGTGCAGAGGTTAGGCTGTACGTGCAGAGGCCAGGCTGTATGTACAGAGGCCAGGGGTAGTGTAGGCACTTGGGGGTGGAGCTCACTGATTTGACCCTGTGGCCGATGCCCATGATCAGCCGGCCCTCCTTCTTCATTTTGTTGACGAACTCCATGGGCAGCAACCCGCTGTCAAACGCCTTGCTGAACTGCTTAGCAGCAGCATCCAGAGCTCCTCCAAACCGGTCCCCCTAACGCACATAAACACACACATACACGCACACACGCACGCACGCGCACACACGCACACACGCACACACACACACGCACACACGCACGCACACACGCACGCACACACACACACACACACACGCACACACGCACACACGCACACACACACACACACGCACGCACACACGCACGCACACACACACGCACGCACGCGCACACAAATACACACATGCAAACACACCCACACGCACACAAATACACAGACACATGTACACGCACACACACACACACAAACACACACACACACACATATTCCTTAACAGTGCCTCTGCAGGAGCTAGCGGGGGTCTCTCCTAAATCAAAGGGAACAGTGCCTCTGCAGGAGCTAGTGGGGGTCTCTCCTAAATCAAAGGGAACAGTGCCTCTGCAGGAGCTAGTGGGGGTCTCTCCTAAATCAAAGGGAACAGTGCCTCTGCAGGAGCTAGTGGGGGTCTCTCCTAAATCAAAGGGAACAGTGCCTCTGCAGGAGCTAGTGGGGGTCTCTCCTAAATCAAAGGGAACAGTGCCTCTGCAGGAGCTAGTGGGGGTCTCTCCTAAATCAAAGGGAACAGTGCCTCTGCAGGAGCTCGTGGGGGTCTCTCCTAAATCAAAGGGAACAGTGCCTCTGCAGGAGCTCGTGGGGGTCTCTCCTAAATCAAAGGGAACAGTGCCTCTGCAGGACCTAGCGGGGGTCTCTCCTAAATCAAAGGGAACAGTGCCTCTGCAGGAGCTAGTGGGGGTCTCTCCTAAATCAAAGGGAACAGTGCCTCTGCAGGAGCTCGTGGGGGTCTCTCCTAAATCAAAGGGAACAGTGCCTCTGCAGGACCTAGCGGGGGTCTCTCCTAAATCAAAGGGAACAGTGCCTCTGCAGGACCTAGCGGGGGTCTCTCCTAAATCAAAGGGAACAGTGCCTCTGCAGGACCTAGCGGGGGTCTCTCCTAAATCAAAGGGAACAGTGCCTCTGCAGGAGCTAGTGGGGGTCTCTCCTAAATCAAAGGGAACAGTGCCTCTGCAGGAGCTAGCGAGGGTCTCTCCTAAATCAAAGGGAACAGTGCCTCTGCAGGAGCTAGTGGGGGTCTCTCCTAAATCAAAGGGAACAGTGCCTCTGCAGGAGCTAGTGGGGGTCTCTCCTAAATCAAAGGGAACAGTGCCTCTGCAGGAGCTAGTGGGGGTCTCTCCTAAATCAAAGGGAACAGTGCCTCTGCAGGAGCTAGCGAGGGTCTCTCCTAAATCAAAGGGAACAGTGCCTCTGCAGGAGCTAGTGGGGGTCTCTCCTAAATCAAAGGGAACAGTGCCTCTGCAGGAGCTCGAGGGGGTCTCTCCTAAATCAAAGGGAACAGTGCCTCTGCAGGAGCTCGTAGGGGTCTCTCCTAAATCAAAGGGAACAGTGCCTCTGCAGGAGCTAGCGGGGGTCTTACGATGGTCAGGAGGCCGGAGGTCAGGCTGGAGATGAGGTCCTTGCCGGCGCGGGCGCAGACGATGGTGTTGTGTGCGCCGGAAACCGCCGGCCCATGATCCGCCGTCACCATGAGGCACATCTCAATGAACTGGCAGGCGTAGCGTGGCAACCTGCCGACAGACTCCACCGTTACCATCACAACAAGACTCCACCATTACCATCACAACAGACTCCACCACCATTACCATCACGGCAGACTCTACCATCATTACCATCACGGCAGACTCTACCATCATTACCATCACGGCAGACTCTACCATCATTACCATCATGGCAGACTCCACCAGCATTACCATCACGGCAGACTCTACCATCATTACCATCACAGCAGACTCCACCAGCATTACCATCACGGCAGACTCCACCAGCATTACCATCACGGCAGACTCTACCATCATTACCATCACAACAGACTCCACCAGCATTACCATCACGGCAAGACTCCAGCATTACCATCACGGCAGACTCCACCACCATTACCATCACAACAGACTCCACCATTACCATCACGGCAAGACTCCACCAGCATTACCATCACAATAGACTCCACCATTACCATCACGGCAAGACTCCACCACCATTACCATCACGACAGACTCCACCAGCATTACAATCACAGCAAGACTCCACCCGCATTACAATCACGGCAGACTCCACCAGCATTACCATCACAGCAAGACTCCACCTGCATTACCATCACGACAAACTCCACCAGCATTACCATCATGACAGACTCCACTAGCATCACAATCATGACAAGGCTCTCACCCAACAAACTCAACCAGGCCTGCCTCTACCTAAACTGCGCCTAATTAGCCTTTCAACCAAGCCTGCAGTTAACATAAACACTACTGCACTCAGCAAACAACTAGGCTGCCATTTGACTAACACTGCACTCAAACACATATCAACAGGCACATATCAGTGACTGGTAGGTGTGGCATGGCAATCAGGTGCTATGGTGTGAGCTGTCAATCATCAGTCTCATGACTAAGGCCATGACCGGGTTCTGGGCCCCTTGGTCTGGGTCCCGTGCCTAGCCTCCGAATTAGAGCAAGCTGTTAATTATTCTTAATAAAAAACCTTTCACTGAGGGTTGGTATACCATATTAAAGGCACGTAACATTAGCAATAGCTATGCCATAACGTGCAGGATATTCCCATCCCTGGACTTTTAATCAGTCTTTCATCATGCTTTCATTTTCTGCAGTGTGCAGATGTGGGGTCCAAACTGCTGAATATGTGGACATCTGGTCACTGAAACTAAAATAGCAGAAACGTGCATTTCTTAAAATAGGTTTAAGAAAACAATGATAAATTAACTGATGCACAACCACTAACACACTTACCTTTGACAAATTATAATCAGTAACTGCAGTAGTCCAAAAAAAATTGATAAATAAGTATTGTAAAATATTTTCTCAATTAATTATCTCCAATTTTTGTGTGGTGATAAGTTAATAACAGCATATTGCCACATTTGGTCTGGCCAAGATGTATACTGACAGAATGAAAGTTTTGGCCTTGGAACCCCAAAGGCATGCTGGGATAGGTGGGGCCCCACACACCTCCTCTGGAACCACAAGAGCCCCAGAACTCCTCCCAGGCCCATCTCCTCCTTGAACACCTCTGTGATCGGCATTCCAGCGTACAGCAGCTCCTGGCCCCGCTCGTCACAGATACTGGTCATGAAGGAGGCGGGCTTCCTGATCATACCCAGCTCCTATAGGGGGAGACAGTGATGAGGTCATGAAGGACGTAGGGTTTCTGGATAGGTATTGGATTAATTCCCAGAATGGACAGGCTTATGAATTGCACAGCTTTCTCCAGGCTTACAGTAGAATGCTATCAGCCTAGCACACACAAGGCTGGCCATTATACATTACACGATGATGTTATGTTCTTGCTCTTTGGTGTTGAGTCATGGGGATGCACAGGTTGGCACCCTTACCCGTGCCCAGGAATAGTCCATTGGCACCGTTGGAGGGGGTACCTCCGCTGCGGGAACAATGGTTCCCTTGGCAACAAGGTCTTCGTAAACAGTCCTGCAGATCACAACAGGAAAGATGAGCATACGGTCAAGACAGAGCAGATCTTCAGGTGTAAATAACCACCATGGAAACATGAATATGGAAACTTCTTAAAGGAAAATAGCACTGAATAGGCAAAACAAAACTATGAACACAATAAAGCGGGTGCATAACAGGCATAAACTGGCTTCTCATCAGCCATATCCAAATAAATATGTGTGTGTGTGTGTGTAGATGATGGTTATATGGCATGGGCTGTGTGTGTGTGTGTGTGTGTGTGTATATGATGGTTATATGGTATGGGCTGTGTGTGTGCGTGTGTATGATGGCTATATGGCATGGGCTGTGTGTGTGTGTATGATGGTTATATGGCATGGGCTGTGTGTGTGTGTGTGTGATGGTTATATGGCATGGGCTGTGTGTGTGTGTGTGTGTGTGTGTGTGTGTGTGTATATATGAGGGTTATATGGCATGGGCTGTGTGTGTGTGTGTGTGTGTGTATGATGGTTATATGGCATGGGCTGTGTGTGTGTGTGTGTGTGTGTGTATGATGGTTATATGGCATGGGCTGTGTGTGTGTGTGTATATATGATGGTTATATGGCATGGGCTGTGTGTGTGTGTGTGTGTGTGTGTATGACGGTTATATGGCATGGGCTGTGTGTGTGTATGATAGTTATATGGCATGGGCTGTGTGTGTGTGTGTGTGTGTGTGTATATATGATGGTTATACGGCATGGGCTGTATGTGTGTGTGTTTGACACTGACTTGATGAGGTCTCCCAACTCGTCGAAGCTCTTGGGGACGAAGGCACCAGCCTCCTTCAGGGCCTGGTTCTTAGCCACTGCTGTCTCAGAGGCCTGGTTGGCACAGGCCCCGGCGTGGCCAAACTGCACCTGTGTACAAAAACCATACCCACAGCGCATCAGTGCCACCCTCCACATGCCCAGCTTGTCTCAGCATTGTCCCGACAGCCCCCAAATCAGCAACACATGCAGTGCCCCTACACATCCCAAATAACCAGTGTGCCTCAGCTGTGTCCCTATAGCATCAATGCTGCTCAGCTGTTTCCCTATATTACCACTGCACCATATCTGTGTGCTCCATGGGAACACACGCAATGGCCTGTAATAATGCTCATGCTGAGTGCTCCTTTGTGCTCCTCTGTGCTCCCCCCCCCCCGCTCCCCCGCTCCCCCCCTCCCCCTCCCCCACAGGTGTGCCCTCTGACCTCAGAGGTGAACAGGGTGGCGCAGGTCCCGATGCACCAGCACACCACCGGCTTGGTGATCCTGCCCTTCCGGATTCCCTGGCAGATCTTGTATTCCTCTGTTCCCCCGATCTACAGCAAACACAGGGCACAGGGTGGGCACAGGGCGGGCAAATGGGCGAGAAACCAGGACGGCAGCCCAGGCTAAGATTCAACCAACTCCAGTTTGAATGACGGTTAAATCAAGGTTCATCAAAGTGAACTCAAAGGCAAAAACAAAGCATTTATTTATGAGCCAGAGTTAATGAGTCAGCGTTTATGAATCAGAGTTGATGAGTCAGAGTTAATGAGTCAGAGTTAATGAGTCAGCGTTTAGGAGTCAGAGTTGATGAGTCAGAGTTAATGAGTCAGAGTTGATGAGTCAGAGTAGCTGACAGAGCGTAGGGCCTGACTGCTCACCTCTCCCAGAACCACAATCATTTTCACTCCGGGGGTGTCCTGATAGCGCAGCACGTGCTCCATGAACGTGGAGCCAGGATACCTGCAGTGACACACACAGACACACACACACATGCACACCCGCACACAGGCACACACACCGCACACACACACACGCACGCACGCACGCACGTACATGCACGCACACCGCACACACACGCACGCACGCACGCACGCACGCACGCACGCACGCACATGCACGCACATGCACGCACACCGCACACACGCACGCACGCACGCACGCACGCACGCACGTACACGCACACACACATACACGCACACACACACACACACATATAAACGTACAGGATTACATTACATACACATATAAACGTAACTGCACGTGCTACTCAAGAACCTTACTGCACATTTTATTTATAATGAACATAAAGAAACAAACAATAAACGAAAATTACAGGATTCAGACTGAACTAAATTACGTGAATTGAAATGATGATTACACCTCTGGATTGGTCAGTTAAATATGAAAGAGATGATGAGACCTCCTGATTGGTCAGTTACATAAGAAAAAGATTATGAGACCTCCTGATTGGTCAGTTAAATAAGGGAGAGATGATGAGACCTCCTGATTGGTCAGTTATATAAGAGAAAGATTATGAAACCCCCTGATTGGTCAGTTATATGGGCGAGATGACGAGGCCTCCTGATTGGTTAGCTAAATAAGGGAGAGATGATATGACCTCCTGTTTGGTCAGTTAAATAAGACAGATGAGGGCTCCTGATTGGTTCGTTAAATAAGGGAGAGATGATGAGGCCTCCTAATTGGTTAGTCAAATAAGGGAGAGATAATAAGGCCTCCTGATCAGTTAGTTACATAACAGAGAGATGATGAGACCTCCTGATTGGTCAGTTATAAGGGAGAGATGAGACCTCCTGTTTGGTCAGTTAAATAAGACAGAGATGAGGGCTCCCGATTGGCTAGTTAAATAAGGAAGAGATGATGAGGCCTCCTGATTGGTTAGTTAAATAAGGGAGAGATGATGAGGCCTCCTATTTGGTCAGTTATATGGGAGAGACAACGAGATCTCCTGATTGGTTAGTTGAATTTGGGAGAGATGATGAGGCCTCCTGATTGGTCAGTTACATAACAGAAAGATGATGAGACCTCCTGATTGGTCAGTTATAAGGGAGAGATGATGAGGCCTCCTGATTGTTTAGTTAAATATGGGAGAGATGATGAAGCCTCCTGAGGGGTCAGTTAAATAAGGGCGAGATGATGAGGGCTCCTGATTGGTCAGTTAAATATGGGAGAGATGATGAGGCCTCCTGATTGGCGCCCACCTGTCGCCCCCGATGGCCACACCCTCGTAGACCCCGTCGGTGGTTCGGGAGATGATGTTGTTGAGCTCGTTGGACATGCCTCCGGAGCGGGACACGTAGGCCACGCTGCCGGGCCGGTACAGCTTGGAGGCCAGGATGTTATCCAGCATACCCCCCGTGTTCCCGATCTTAAAGCAGCCCGGCTTGATTCCACCCACCTGGGGTAACACACAGTCAGGCCTCAGCCACTTTCCCATTCATCACCTAAAATGAATGCCTATACAGCCTTGTCTTTCAGTTTTAAGTACTATGTATCCAAAGAGTATTTGGAAAACTTTGTTGTCTACATGAACCACCAATGGCTAGCAATGTTTGCATCAACATTCAAAAACAAAAGGTAGCATGCTAGAAACCGTGCGCAAAAATAAATTCAACCATTTACCATGTTGTTAATTTGGAGTAAAGGATAAATTAACCATTTCAGGGATTTTTGGATACTCTCAGGATTCTTCTGAGGTGGGCAGACATTTCATCACTCCAAAATATTTAATTTTGCCTACCATTACCTGTAATTTTCCAATTTGTTACCACTATTAGCGAAGAACAACTGTTAAACTTTGCAAAAGAGATCATTTAATTGAGCAGGCCAAGTTCCATAACTTTCCTGGATGCAAGTAAGACTCTAAAGACCATGGAGTATGGGAACCCTGCACACGCACACGCACACGCACGCATGCGCACGTTACTGTTTCCAGGGGCGTGGCCTTACCGTTGCCGGGCCAATGATGGTGACGCCCCTCTCATCTGCCCTTTTGATCAGTTTCCTGGTCTGGGCTTCAGGGATGCCCTCAGCAATGATGGCGATGGTGTGGATCTGGAAGAGCATTGGTTAACGCATTAGACCCAGCCCCCAGAGCTGACTGACCCAGCACCCAGAGCTCACAGACCCAGCACCCAGAGCTGACTGACCCAGCACCCAGAGCTGACCGACCCAGCACCCAGAGCTCACAGACCCAGCATCCACAGCTGACTGACCCAGCATGCAGAGCTGACTGACCCAGCACCCAAAGCTGACTGAGCCAGCACTCAGAGCTCACAGACCCAGCACCCAGAGGTGACTGACCGAGCACCCAGAGTTCACAGACCCAGCACCCAGAGCTGACTGACCCAGCACCCAGAGCTCAAAGACCCAGCACCAAGAGCTGACTGACCCAGCACCCAGAGCTCAAAGACCCAGCACCCAGAGCTCAAAGACCCAGCACCCAGTGCTCACAGACCTAGCACCCAGAGCTCACAGACCCAGCACCCAGAGCTCACAAACCCAGCACACAGAGCTCAAAGACCCAGCACCCAGAGCTCAAAGACCCAGCACCCAGTGCTCACAGACCTAGCACCCAGAGCTCAAAGACCCAGCACCCACAGCTCAAAGACCCAGCACCCAGAGCTCACAGACCCAGCACCCAGAGCTCACAAACCCAGCATCCAGAGCTCACGGACCCAGCACCCAGAGCTCACAGACCCAGCACCCAGAGCTCTAAGACCCAGCACCCAATGCTCACAGACCCAGCACCCAGAGCTCACAGACCCAGCACCCAGAGCTGACTGACCCAGCACCCAGAGCTCACAGACCCAGCACCCAGAGGTGACTGACCCAGCACCCAGAGCTCACAGACCCAGCACCCAGAGCTCACAGACCCAGCACCCAGAGCCGACTTACCAAGCACCCAGAGCTCAAAGACCCAGCACCCAGAGCTGACTGACCCAGCACTCACAGACCCAGCACCCAGAGTTGACTGACCCAGCACCCAGTGCTCACAGACGCAGCACCCAGTGCTCAAAGACCCAGCACCCAGAGCTGACTGACCCAGCACCCAGAGCTCAAAGACCCAGCACCCAGAGCTGACTGACCCAGCACCCAGACCCAGCACCCAGAGCTAACTGACCCAGCACCAAGAGCTCAAAGACCCAGCACCCAGAGCTCACAGACCTAGCACCCAGAGCTGACTGACCCAGCACCCAGAGCTCACAGACCCAGCACACAGACACAAAGCTCACAGACACAGATGGCCTGTAACAGTTCTGCTGATTGGCCTGCTCACCTGGGGGTACTGCATGGTTTCCATGGTGCTGTCGAAGGCGGAGCGCAGGGAGGCGAAGCTGATGAGCACGTCCACCTCCGGGTGCTTCTTCATGGCGTCGCCCATGTTCTTATACACCGGCAGCAGGATCTCCTTGTGTCCCCAGTAGAACTTCTGCTTGTGGTCCCCGCTGTAACGCACAAGCATGCACACGCACACGCGCACGCACACGCACGCATACATACGCACACACGCACACGTACACGTACACACACACACACACACACATGCAGACGTACACACACACACGTGCACACACACGCACACGTACACACACACGCACACACACGTGCACACACACACATGCACACACTTGCTTTAAGACTGTGAAAGCTGAATAGAACTGCAGTCACACCTGTGCAGGGCCTTAAACTGGGAACACACCAAGGCGACGATTGGTTGAAAATAGTGGGGACACGCATCAGGGTACAGTCTGCCTGGTGTGTGTGTGTGTGTGTGTCCTAGGCTGTGGTTGGACCCCGTCGGTCAGCCCTTAAAGCCGAATAGCTGCGAATGAGAAGGCGAACGTCTGCGCAGTGACCCAACTTGGTCAGAGTTGGGTCGGCTCCCTCCTGACCAGCGCCCACCAGAACCGCACGCTGCCAGCCGGCTATCGAGCGTCCGTCGGCTCGGTGCATTCCCCGCTTTAGAGCGCAGGCCCCCGGGACTCAGGAAACAGGAAGTGAAACAGGAAGTGAGACGGTGGCGACCTACGTGAAGGGGTACAACATGGCGGCCACGGACGGCTCCTCGCGGGAGCACACGTAGTCGAAGTCCAGCATGCCCTGCACAGCCCGCGTCTGCATGCCCCACACGATGGACTTGGTGTGCTTACTGAACAGAGTGGAGGCTTTGGCTGCAGGGACACAGAGGCACACATCATACTTTATACTTTTACACAGTTCTTCTGGAATATTGAATATTCTGCTGTCTTGGCTTTTGAACTTTGGTCTTGGTGCAAACTTGGGAATTAACTTGGGAGAGACAAGCAGTGGTTAGGTTAGGTATCTTCTTTCATTCATTTCTTCGGTGACTGTAACTTGTTTATGTCTGTAATATTAATTGTGTTTAAGGTAGTCAACCTTTGTCTTTCGATTAAATTTTGCATACCGACAGCTTCCACTTTAACCTAAAAAAAAATGGTGTCACTGTCCAAAGTACAATGCACTGTATATTTTTCCTGATAATCCATAACTAGGGCATAGGTTTTGATTCTAATAAATATTTTGAATAAGATTGGATTTGTTTTCTTCCAAATATAATCCATAACTAAGCTGCAAGTTTTGACTAATAATTATTTAGAAAAATGGGATAAATCTCCACAACCAGGCTTTAGATAGTGTAGATCTTGTCTTGGTATGCCACACATTAAACTAAAAACCCAAACTGAAATGTATAGCAGTTGAGACAGGCTACAGCTTGCTGAGGAAGACAGCTGTAGCAGCTGCAACCTTGCTAAAATGGTGACATCCTCAGACCAGATAACAGCAAAGTAAATATCACTAAACATGCACACGTCTGGCCTGGCCAATCAGACTGTGGAGCACAGCAGCAAGGCTGAAACAGAGAGACTCAATTCACTATGCAGCCGCAATTACACTGTCTTTCCCCCAGGGGGAGCTCACAGGCTCACAGAGGAGGAGGAGGCAGGGCTCACCACATCCTGGCAGGGGGTTGCTATACCTCCAAGAGCCTGCAGGGGGAGCTCTGGTACAGTCTGCAGCCTCTCATAAACAGAGCTGAGGAGTTCCAACTGGCCACAACTGATCTGGCTGCAGAAACGCTGTGATTTCTGCGCTCATAACTCTGAACAGTCACAGAACAGCCTCTTCTCATCTCCCATGCTGCCTGTCTTTAACAGGCGGCCACATTACAGAGGCATTATAAACACATTAAAAACCTGCTGTGTAACGCAGGAAACCATTTCCATACCGCCACCACCTGACCTGTAAACCCTGAGGACACAATCAGCTGTCAGGTGGCCTGCAGATGTGAATGTGCTTTCGGGGGCCTGTTGCCCTTGGTTACCTGCTGGTCACAGCCTGGCCTACACCCCACCCCACCCCCGCCCCCGGTTGCTGCGTCTCCAGCAGCAGGCGATCTGGAGATCCGTTAGCCACTAATGATACATGTCCCTCTGCAGCTCTCTGCCAGCACAATGACTTTTAAACCCATATGAACATATTTATTACTTTAGTGTGGTTTTTTACATAACTACACAGCTGATTAAATAGGCCATTGCTTTTGTATCTGCAAGTTCACTTTAACTGTTGAACACTGTGGGACACCCTGGCTGGCAAGCGTTCCATTTAGAAAAGAAAATCGATTGGATGATTGATTATCTGATTAAGCAGATTGACGGTGTGCCAGATTTGGTGGGCTTGGGGACTCAGAGAGGCAGTGTACCTGGGGGGAAGCCCGGTTTAGCTGTTTTTGAGGGAGACGCCCTGCTGCCAGGTTTGGGCTCAGAGAAGGAAGAGGTTCTGCTGGTGACCGGGGTCTGTGGGGCAGACAGGATGTGAGGAAACTCTGCCCACAGGGGGTCAAAGGTCAAAGTGCACAGGTTTACATGCACATATGCAGGCACAAAATCACACACGCACACGCACACACACACACACACACACACATGCACATAAGCACACATCCATATGCGTTCACACACACACACACACACACACATATGCACAAAGACATGCATGTACATATAAACACATGCATGCATGCACGCAGACACACACACACACACACACACACACACACACGCACACACACAGGCTTACACACCGAGGAGCTGCCGCTGGAGTTGAGCAGGAAGTTGGCGGTGTGGGCAGCCATGGGGGGCTGATTGGGGATTGGCCGGTGGCCCAGCGCCATGCCGACGATGGCAGTCATGTGGGTCTCCGTGCCGAAGACATGGATGGGAATGCCGGTGGTCTTCCCTGCGGGAAGCAGGAGACAGGCAGAGTTAATCAACACACACACACACACACACACACTCATATACACACACACACACAACGTCAGTTTTGTGACTTCGTACACGGTCTCTTCACGTCCTCTTCCGTAAGCTAGGTCGGTAGAGAAGCTAATATAAATGAAAATGCCACTCAAAAATTGTATTCCGTCATAGCAACAAGATAAACCCGACAATAGCCATAAGATATGCCAATACAGCAGTGAAAACACTGCTCACTGAATAACGAAATCAACAAGACAAAGTTTTAAAAAATGATACCATTTCATTATACAGTCAATATCTGGGACTAAATATTGAATAAATACATAACCGTACCCTTGGATTTACAAAATGGGGGTGGACGTGGGTGGACGGCGTCCACCCACCTTTGGTAAATAAATAAACAAGTTCGACCGGCAGTTTTACAAATAACTATGACAATCCCGTCCATTTTTCGTAGGCTCCAGTCCATGTGTTCCCTCTAGCCAGTTACTCACTGAACCAATCAAAAATCCGAAGAAAAAAAACTCAGGAGGAACAGTTGTTTATATAGACAGGCACAGAAAGAAAAATGTTGTTGACTGTCTTTATTGTTTGGAAGTGGGCGCGGAAGGTAATTTCATTAACATGTAATTTCATCTATGCAACATTTTAAAGAGAGATCAATAAACAGCCCCCACGAACGCTGACTATTGTTAACGGCAACTTTGATTGCTTGAGCAAAACCAGCAGGTTGCTGGTCAGCAGCTAAACTAGGATTGAATATTTCCCACATAGCCTACATAATGTTTTATTCAGTGGAGACTGGTGAGCTGAAAATCGGTGGGGCGCAAAACTTTCCTTTAAACTAATCATTGATCTCAACCTGTTTTCATTAGTAATTTCCCTTTATAATCAAGCGTGCCAACGATCGGATTAAATGGCAAGTAGCCTAACATACAGCGTCTTCATAACGTGTTAAAGGGATTAAATCATAAATTCAATTTATCCGTTAAAAATCCATTTTAATCACCAAGTAGTCTACACAAAACAAGATACGCCAGTCTGTTATCTACCGTGTTAGCTTTCAGAATAACCCAGCAAAACCTGTACTTCAATTTTGTTTACAATCTACGCATTGCAGATATTTGCCATGAATACGAGTGCGGAGAAAGAAGTGCATGTATCCGCAAACAATGTTGATTAAAAATGTGCGCAATTTCGTACTGCAAATGAAAATAAATGTAAGCTGTAAGGCCTTGGCTACTCGCTAAAACCGCCTATTTGGGGAGAGCTGGCTATATATTATAGTATTGAGTAGCCTATTTTGTGGATTAATTGTATTGATACTCAGTGAAAATCGGCGGAAGATTCTGCCACTGCTTAGTGATTAAAACGGATTTTTCTAAATCGCATTTATCATTTAATCTCCCTAACACAGCGCGAAGAAGCTGTGTCACTTTCCAATTGATTAGTCAGATGTTTGCATGCTTGTTATTCACTGAAAATTAATTAAAACAGTTTGAGATCAATGATTAGTTTAAAGGAAAGTTTTGCGCCTCACCAGTTTAAGAAAGATGGATAAAGGAAGAAGAAACTGAGGACAAGAGGAGGATGACTGATTATTTTCGTGGGTAAAAAAATTCTCAGCATTAATGACACTCAATAAACTTGAAATATATTATGTAAAAGTTTGCATCAATAGTATACATTCTTTTTAAACCATTGTTTTCCTTCATTAAAATTATGTGCACAATACATTAAAAAAACAACTGTTTTGAGCTGAGACATTCATTGTACCTTTTTTCACCCACCTCCCACCGGATCTCAGGGTCCACCCACCTCCCAAATCCCAATTTAACCCCTACACACACACACTCATATACATACACAGACACACACACATATACAGAAACACACACATACACACTCATATACACACACACACAGACAGACATACACTCATACACACACACACACAGACACACACTCATATACATACATACATACATACACACACACGCTGCTGCGATGGCACATGACCCACTTCCTGTGCTGAAAATACGCCTCTGGCTCGAGCGCGTTTCACTCCCGGCCACACCGCTCACTCACCCACTTCCCCCATCACTCTCAGCCCCTCCTGGTAGTTGGGCCCGCCCCGTCGCACAAAAATGCTGACCTCGTGCTCCTTCAGGGGCCCCTGGTAGTCCCGTATGGCCCTCACGATGCCCTGTAGAGACGCACGCCACAGCAGGGCAGTCAGAGGGCGGGGCTGCTCATTCAGACCTGCGCTGCATGTGAACCCGCTGATACAGTACAAACAGGTACACCATGAGCCACACCATTTAAAGATACACCTGTGGATTTGTGCCTAGAAAATGGCGGTGTCGGTCAGTGAACCTGTACACCATGGCGTGCATGCGGTCAGCAGCGCATTGTGAAGCGCCTCACTGCACGGTCTCTGTGCTCCTGACCTTAAAAGTAGCCGCCACATTGGTGAAGTTGGCTATGCTTCCTCCGATGATGAGGACTTTCCCTGCGGGATCAGAAAACAGACGGAAATTTCCTCAGATGTCGAATTCACCTTTGGTTAAGATAAGTCTTTTTAAACGTCTGCTTGTTCTGATTGATTATCTTGTCTTATTTCAAACTCTAAGAGTGTCCATTTTATTACCTTTATAATTTATTATAACTCATGGCCTGAAAATGCACTTGAGAAATGAAGCTGATTTGAATGATTATTATCCATAATAATAATAATCATAACCATAATCATAATAATAATCATAACCATAACCATAATCATAATCATAATAATAATCATAACCACAATCATAATCATAATCATAATAATAAGCACCCCCGTACCCTCTGGGTGTTTCCCGCGGGTCATGAGGGACAGGATGGTCTTGGCGTAGTCGTAGGTCTGCTGCTCGCTGGGGGCTCCAGAATACTCCCCGTAATTGGCCAGCTCATCCACCCCGCCCAGGTCACAGATGGTGTCACTGCAGGAAGTCAAATTTCAGATCAAACTTCAGATTCAGGTGGAGCCAAACTATACAAAACATGAGCAGCAGAAATCCCTGGAAGATGGATTGTTAAAAAAAAAGCTAAATGTATGATTTCTCAACACTGAGGCTTGAGTTCATATTCCGTGTATTACACACACCCGCATGTTGAATCTTGAACAGCATGATTCCTCAGTGCTCCAACAGGACATGAATGTAATATAGATACTCTCTTCAGGGGTTGGTTGTTTCATAGTAGTACACACATTTGCAACCGTAGAGGAGGAGGCAAAACAGTCTATGCAGACGAACTGCAGTAAACACCTTAGGGTTGAATAATACTGCCGTAAAAATGGAATCAGTGGATGGTCTGGGTAGAGGAAGGAACCCTTCAACTTAGTCAAATCAGAGAAGGACAAATGCTGCATGCAGTTTACTGCAGTTTGGATTAGACAACAAAATCTCAACATTTTGCAATCCAGGACAGACAATAGCACTTCCAATAGCTCTGTAGACACACATGATTAAAATGACTGCTTTGTCAGGACCCAGTTCTGTGAAGCTGTCCTGAAACTAGACATTTCTGAAAACTGTGTATTACAAAGGCCGATTTTATTGGGTGAAAATGGAAAAAGATCCTTTAAACAGTGTGACAAATCAGCAAATACAAAAAAAGATTGTATAGCTATCTTGAGTGCTTAAGCCCTTAAGACACACTGGTCCAAATTGCATTTGGTTTTTTTTATTACGGTGAAATTTTCAATCAAAGTGGTCACACAACATACCATTTCAAAGTGTTCAAACTCAAGGTTCTGTCTCTATGAACTACTTCATTATGCCAATGTTTGGGTGACAACAGTTCCCAACAGGTTTGGGGGGTCCTCACCTTGTATGCATTTTGGAAATCCACACACTACATGAATCACGATAAAGTCAGTATTCTTATCACAGCAAGGTTCCAGCAAACAAAAGACAGAGAAGTTTTTAGTCACAAAAACTCAGAGAAACGTAGATAGAATGTCCATTGTTTACTCGGCAATTCTCTGGAGGAATTATCATTGTTTGTTTTGCTGTTGCATACCCACCGAGAGTACTGTGTAAATAGGAACTGTTATTATGGCCGGTTTATAGACTCTCAGGTACAAGATGAGCCCACCTCCAAGGTCCTCAGTATAGCCAATGGCATCCGCTATGTGCAAGTAATAACACGTCATGGGCAGCATAACTGCCCTGTACACAGCCAGCCAATAGAAAGCTATTATAGTGACAACTGAGAACCATTTCAGCCAATGAAATTTCTAATGGTGTATAGGTTATTAGGCTTGCATAAAAGAACATGCACTGTTTCTCTCGCGTAAACAAACCATCACTTTTTCAGGAGGCATGCTGAAGATGTTACGCACTGGCAAAAAAAGTTCTTGAGCCTTCATAGGCTACCTAAAAAAGTTGCTGTTTTGCAAAAAAAAAAATAATTTTGCAATGCCCATGTCTAAACAGAGGACTATGCATTTGGAAGAAATAACATTTCATATGTTTCAGAAAAGGACAGTGAAAACAGCTTTGACTCCACAGCAGAGAGCATGTTCAGTGAAGGACTTGATTCCATTTAGTGAACATTCTAAATACATTCTCAAAATGTTTGTTATTCAGTATGCTTATAAATAAGGAGTAGGCCTGACTTTGAATAATACATGTGGAATATGAAATTGTGAGATGTGTTATGACATGTTGATGGGGGGTGGGGTATTTGACTAAAACATCAATCAATGGACCATAAACAATGGATTAGTGAATTAGACAGCTAACATAGTTTTTTCTACAATCATCCAGACCTGCTGCTGCCAGCGGTGGCAAGGGGAGAGCAAGGAGATGGAGGTGCAGAGGGAAGGGGAGAGGGAGAGGGAGGTGCAGAGAGAAGGGGAGAGGGAGAGGGAGGTGCAGAGGGAAGGGGAGAGAGAGCTACAGAGGGAAGAGGAGAGGGAGAGGGAGGTGCAGAGAGAAGGGGAGAGGGAGAGGGAGGTGCAGAGGGAAGGGGAGAGGGAGGTACAGAGGGAAGGGGGGAAGGTGCAGAGGGAACGGGAGAGGGAGGTACAGAGGGAAGGGGAGAGGGAGGTGCAGAGGGAAGGGGAGAGGGAGGTGCAGAGGGAAGGGGAGAGGGAGGTACAGAGGGATGGGGAGAGGGAGGTTCAGAGGGAGGGGGAGAGGGAGAGGGTGAAATGCAGGGGGAACATCTGGACTCACCTCTTCAGGCTGCATCTCTCCCCATCCCTCCCTACCTCACTGTAGTCCCTAATTGACTATGTTAGCTTAGGGTTGTAGCAAGGTAAACTGTTTATCTTAGTTAACTTAGTTATTGCACTTATGCCTACTTAATTATTGCTTGTATTATTTGCATAGACTGCTTTGTTGCTGCTTTTGTTTGTGTTAATCAGATTAACCTACAGGGTCCAAGTTCAACTACGCAGTCATTCCCTGCACTTGGAACTGTACTTCCCTCTAGGGTTTTCAACACACTTGTTCCTGGTTATGGTTATACACTTTGTTGTACGTCGCTCTGGATAAGAGCGTCTGCCAAATGCCTGTAATGTAATGTAACGTAAGCTAACTGCAGCACACTTATTCCATGAGTATGTAGTATACAATATATTGGGATAGCAGGTGTGACATGGCAGGGCGGCATGCCCCATACCTACACACCACCGAGAGTTCTACAGCCACAAGCATCTGCATCCACTCAAAAAAATGCATTTTTCAGGTGAGAAAAAACTTCCACTTCCCCTGTGTTTGAGCTTTTGTTACTTTGTTTCAGTAATATTTAGAGTAATTCTGACTCTTGGAAACAAGGTCCCATGGGTTGCCTTTCAGAAGAGACCAGGACGCCTGTAGTCAAAGGGTGCAAGAAGAGTAACCATTTTATTTTGGGTATGTAATTTTCAGACTAGTGTCAAAAGAAGGGCTAATATACATGGGAAAGGGGCGCATTCTCAATCGGCCCAAACGTCTGAGGAAGGCTGGCTGGCGAAACTCACCCCTGCATTATTTTAATAAATGTGAAAGGTCACTGCCCTTTAAAACAGATCCCTGCAATAGTGAGCAGCAGCCTTAATTATACAGCAGCAATGTGAACCCATGCAGGTTTAGGCAGGAAGTTGAGGTTCAGGCAATCAATGAAGCTGAAAACACTACAGGTCATGGTGTGTACCTTCGGTGCAGAAGCCCTCTTCTTCATTAAAACAGCTCTAGGAAATCTGGAGCCAATGACTAACCCTGTGACCCTGGAGCCAATGACTAAGCCTTGCTGTGCTGCGCTCAATGTCAGACTGCTTGTTATTTCTGACGTGGCCAGGGTTGTCTGTGTGCTGCAGTTACCCATTTGGCTCTTATCTCAGCTTAATTAATGAGCACTTTCTGGGCACTGCCAGCTTGCCAGCCTGCCTCTGTACTGGACTGTGTTCCAAAACTCAATTTCAGCCTTCCAACACAGAGAAGAGGCTGGGGTCAGTATCCAGGGGCTACAGACACAGTGGAGGTGCTGGAGTCAGTATCCAGGGGCTACAGACACAGTGGAGGGGCTGGGGTCAGTACCCAGGAGCTAGAGACACAGTGGTGGGGCTGGGGTCAGTACCCAGGGGCTACAGACACGGTGGGGGGACTGGGGTCAGTGCCCAGGGGTTACAGACACGGTGGAGGGGCTGGAGTCAGTACCCAGGGGCTACAGACACAGTGGAGGGGCTGGGGTCAGTACCCAGGAGCTACAGACACAGTGGTGGGGCTGGGGTCAGTACCCAGGGGCTACAGACACGGTGGAGGGACTGGGTCAGTACCCAGGGACTACAGACACGGTGGAGGGGCTGGGGTCAGTACCCAGGGGCTACAGACACAATGGAGGGGCTGGGGTCAATACCCAGGGGCTACCGACACGGTGGAGAAGCTGGGGTCAGTACCCAGGAGCTACAGACACGGTGGAGGGGCTGGGGTCAGTACCCAGGAGCTACAGACACGGTGGAGGGGCTGGGGTCAGTACCCAGGGGCTACAGACACGGTGGAGGGGCTGGGGTCAGTACCCAGGAGCTACAGACATGGTGGAGAGGTTGGGGTCAGTACCCAAGAACTACAGACACGATGGAGAGGCTGGGGTCAGTACCCATTACGCAGATAAACAGAACTGGAGCTGTATTTTTCTTATTCTGGGCTGTAAACAGACCAAAGGCCTGTACGGACACTCTTGAGGTCCACTAGAAAACAGCATCTGACAGAAAATCATGGAGCTGAATTTCTAGAACATGAGGAAGAGGAAAATGAGCAGGGATTTATGAAGCTCCAGCCTTGCGTACCAGGTTCATACCCTCTCCACTACAAGCCATGTGAATACACAGCAGTTAAGATCCATAAATCTGTCCCCTTGTTGGAGTGTAGCCAATATTTTACAACCTAACTCATTGATCAACCAATCACTTGAACCTCAGTGAAGGTGGGTGGAAGGCGGTATTTGAAACCGGGTGATTCAAACATAAACTCACACTGATTCAGAATTCAGACACAGGGAAGTAGATGACTGGTGAGAGACGGTGTGCGTCAAAAACGTTATACATCTGTGAACCATTCTCTGAGGTTCAGTAAGGACAGGGTGTGTTAAGATGTATCCAGATCTGACGTCTAATTTTTATAATTTTGCTTAAGCTCTCAACAGTGCTATCAGGAAACAGCTATTAAATAAAAAAAGCTATAAAACAGATTTATCTAAATAAATCACAACCAGTAATTACCATTAGCAATACAAACTTACAGAACTGATCTGCATGCTTTCTTTGTCATGCCAAGACTGACTGGTGGAGTATGAGGAGGGTCAGGTGTTTTGCTCTGAAAGGAGGCCTGTACTATACCTGTACACCACAGAGGCCCCTCCCCCAGCCACCATGGTCCAGATCCTTCCCTGTGGGTTCAGCAGGGTGAGCTTCAGACTGGCCCCGCTCTTAGCATCCAGGTCAGCAATGTAGGCCTCCTGCAGAAGCCAAATGACAAACAGTCACAGAAGTGCACTCTGGGAAATGTAGGCCTCCTTCAAAAGCCAAATGACAAGCAGTCACAGAGGTGTACTCTGGGAAAATATAGGCCTCCTGGGGATCCAGGGCTAAGCAGATAGAAAAGTGTACTCTGGGTAACAATTGAGATAACACAGGATACACTAATTTATGTGAATAAACCCCAGACTAATGTATCACAAAACACCCATGATGATAATACTGTATATATTCTAATACCATTCTAATACTATATACAATGATAATATATACCAACATAGTTTTGGCTTAAGGATGAAATATTTTGGCTTATTTATTGCTTTAATGCATCAATTAATCAGCTGGTCATGACACTCTCTCCCTGCATCCATAGTGAGGGGTTGGATTAATGCATTTATTCAACATTAAAAAATGCTGCGTTAACATTAATATTATTATGAAATATTATGTACTGCCCGCTGCTCAGATCCACATTAGCTTTTTCTGCGTGACAAACATGCTGGTCTCTAAAGGCAGAGGAGGGATGTATACGCACAGACACAAGGTGCAGAGACGGCAGGGTTTGGTGATGGCTGTGCTCATGGTGTCGGGGGGAATAGGAATGATAAATCAAATTAGAGAAAGTGCAGACCTGCGAAGACCCTGCGTCTGGCTAACAGCTGGAGTGGCAAAGTTAACAGCCTCACTCCACCCCCTGACCCACTCCCGCCCTCCCACTCCCTCTCTCTCACTCTCTCCCTCTCTCGCTCTTTCACCTGCTCTCTCTCCCTCTCTCTCACTCTCTCTCTCTCCATCTCTCTCACCCGCTCTCTCTCCCTCTCTCTCTCCCTCTCTCTCTCCCTCTCTCTCTCCCGCTCTCTCTCCCGCTCTCTCTCCCTCTCTCTCTCCCTCTCTCTCCCACCACCCCATTTTCCTTCCTCTGTAAAGCAAGTGGATGCTCCATTTCAGCTCCATTAAAGAGAGCCGACTGGTTCAGAGCAGGACCACTGCCTGTAACCTGCTCTGGGAATGTTGGCCTACTGCATGTTGTGCAGTGAACTCTGTATCCAGAAGGGCTCACCTCAGGGTAGGCCTCTCTACCAAAGGGAGGGGGGAACTCCAGGTCGCCCCACTTGGCCTTGCAGATGTAGTCTGCTGTGGCGTCAATCTTGGCCGCCATGTCCAGCACGAACACGCCACTCTGGGTCACCACTGAGAGAAGAAATGGCCAGTCAGCTGCATTTACACAGCTAACACATTCACCTTTACTCTACACTAACACAGCTCTTACACACTTCACCTTTACTCTACACTAACACAGCTAACACATTCGCCTTTACTCTACACTAACACAGCTAACACATTCACCCTTACTCTACACTAACACAGCTCTTACACACTGCCTTTACTCTACACTAACACAGCTAACATACATCGCCTTTACTCTATACTAACACACTCACATTTACTCTACACTAACACAGCTAACACACCTCGCCTTTACTCTATACTAACACAGCTAACACACTTAGCCTTTAATCTATACTAACACAGCTAACACATTCGCCTTCACTCTACACTAACACAGCTCTTACACACTGCATTAACACTAAGGCAGCTCATACACATTTGCCTTTACACTAACACAGTTCTTACACACTTTGCCTTTACTCTATACTAACACAGCTAACACACTTCGCCTTTACTCTACACTAACACAGCTCTTACACACTTGGCCTTTACACTAACACAGCTCTTACACACTGCCTTTACTCTACACTAACACAGCTAACACATTCACCTTTACTCTACACTAACACAGCTAACACATTCACCTTTACTCTACACTAACACAGCTAACACATTCGCCTTTACTCTACACTAACACAGCTAACACATTCACCTTTACTCTATACTAACACAGCTAACAAATTCGCTTTTACTCTACACTAACACAGCTAACAAACTTCGCCTTTACTCTATACTAACACAGCTCTTACACACTTTACCTTTACTCTACACTAACACAGCTCTTACACACTGCCTTTACTCTACACTAACACAGCTCTTACACACTGCCTTTACTCTACACTAACACAGCTCTTACACACTGCCTTTACTCTACACTAACACAGCTCTTACACACTTTACCTTTACTCTACACTAACACAGCTCTTACACACTGCCTTTACTCTACACTAACACAGCTCTTACACACTGACTTTACTCTACACCAACACAGCTAACACACACTGCCTTTACTCTACACTAACACAGCTAACACACATCGCCTTTACTCTATACTAACACAGCTAACACATTTGCCTTTACTCTACACTAACACAGCTTACACACTTCGCCTTTACTCTACACTAACATAGCTAACACATTTGCCTTTACTCTACACTAACACAACTCTTACACACTGCCTTTACTCTACACTAACACAGCTAACACATTCGCCTTTACTCTACACTAACACAGCTAACACACTTTGCCTTTACTCTATACTAACACAGCTAACACATTCACCTTTACTCTACACTAACACAGCTAACACACTTTGCCTTTACTCTATACTAAAGCAGCTAACACATTCGCCTTTACTCTACACTAACACAGCTCTTACACACTGCATTAACACTAAGACAGCTCATACACACTGCCTTTACTCTACACTAACACAGCTAACACACTCGCCTTTACTCTACACTAACACAGCTAACACATTCGCCTTTACTCTACACTAAGACAGTTCATACACACTGCCTTTACTCTACACTAACACAGCTCTTACACACTGCATTAACACTAAGACAGCTCATACACACTGCCTTTACTCTACACTAACACAGCTAACACACTCGCCTTTACTCTACACTAACACAGCTAACACATTCACCTTTACTCTACACTAACACAGCTAATACATTCACCTTCACTCTACACTAACACAGCTAACACATTCGCTTTTACTCTACACTAACACAGCTAATACATTCACCTTCACTCTACACTAACACAGCTAACACTTTCGCCTTTACTCTACACTAACACAGCTCTTACACACTGCCTTTACTCTATACTAACACAGCACATACACAGCAGAAATAAGGCTCAAATAGGATTTCAGAAATGAGCCAAGTGCATTATGTGCTGCAGTAACGAATGAGCACGGATGGTCGCAGAGGGAGTCATTAGGCAGCATCTGTAATGAAATTAAACTAACTCTCTCGCTCTCTCTTTCTCTGTGCCTTGGCAGCTCGCTCAGATTAGATTTACTCTGCAGACAGGTGCAGAGGGAGGGGGCTGGGACAAGAACAGAACCTTCTGGAAACCTGTCACTGAGAGCAATGCAGCAGTCCAGCTTCTTAAAGAAAACATGTCATGAATAAAAACAACAGGGCTTGAGTAAGCTCAGTGAGCACATCTATAGCTATAGTGTGACAGCTCACCCAAAATCAATGTGAATACATTTTTTGCCCTTCAACGTTCACAAATGTTTACAATATCAAATGACACTTTAAATAGTTCTTGGAAAATTATGACATTGACCACTTCCAATGTTGCTCATACCACCACAATTCTTGTGAAACTACAGTCCCCTCCAAAAGTATTGGAACAGCAAGGCCAGTTCCTTTGTTTTTGCAATACACTGAATACATTTGGGTTTGAGATAAAAAGATGAACATGAGACAAGAGTTCAGAATTTTTAGCTTTTATTTCCTGGTATTTACACCTAGATGTGTTAAACTACTTAGAACATAGCACCTTTGGTATCAGACCACCCAATTTTTAGGTGAGCAAAAGTATTGGAACAGAGAGTATTTAAGTAAATGAAAGCAAATAACACTTAGTATTTGGTAGCATATCTCTTGCTTGCAATAACCGCATCAAGCCTGCGACCCATTGACATCACCAAACTGTTGCATTCTTCTTTTGTGATGCTTTTCCAGGCTTTTACTGCAGCCTCTTTCAGTTGTTGTTTGTTTCGGGGGGGTTTTCCCTTCAATCTCCTCTTCAGGAGGTGAAATGCATGCTCAATTGGGTTAAGGTCTGGTGATTGACTTGGCCAGTCTAAAACCTTCCACTTTTTCTCCCTAATGAAATCCTTTGTTGTGTTGGCAGTGTGTTTTTGGTCATTGTCTTGCTGCATGATGAAGTTCCTCCCAATTAGTTAGTTGGACGCATTTCTCCGTAAGTTGGCAGACAGAATGTTTTTGTAGACTTCTGAATTCATCCTGCTGCTACCATCATGAATTACATCATCAATAAAGATTAGTGAGCCCACTCCAGAAGCAGACATGCAAGCCCAAGCCATGACAATTCCTCCACCGTGCTTCACAGATGAGCTTATATGTTTTGGATCATGAGCAGATTCCTTCTTTCTCCACACTTTGGCCTTTCCATCAGTTTGGTAGACGTTAATCTTGGTCTCATTAGTCCATAAAACTTTGTTCCAGAACCTTTGTGGCTCGTCTCTGTACTTCTTTGCAAACTGTAATCTCGTCTTCCGATTCTTAGTACTGATGAGTGGTTTGCATCTTGTGGGATAGCCTCTATATTGCTGCTCTCTAAGTCTTCTTCGAACAGTTGATTGAGATACCTTCACCCCTGCCCTGTGGAGATTGTTTGTGATGTCACTGGCTGATGTTTTGAGGTTTTTCTTCACAGCTTTCACAATGTTTCTGTCATCAACTGCTGTTGTTTTCCTTTGTCGACCTGTTCAATGTCTGTTGCTCAGTATGCCAGCGGTTTCTTTCTTTTTCAGGACATTCCAAGTTGTCGTACAAGCTATCCCCAATGCTTGTGCAATGGCTCTGATCGATTTCCCCTCTTTTCTAAGCTTGCTTTTCTCCCAAAGACAGCTCTCTGGTGTTCATGTTAGTTTATCTTTTACAACACAAATGCAGTTTTCACAGGCAAAACCCAAGGCTAAAACCAAGAGTAGACATTCAGAACTATTTATTGTTTAACCAAAGAATCTAACAGGACACATCTGGGAAACAAGAAACACCTGTCAGTCACATGTTCCAATACTTTTGCTCACCTAAAAATTGGGTTGTCTGATCCAAAAGGTGATATGTTCTAAGTTGTTTAACAAGATCTAGATAAAAATACCAGGAAATAAAAGCTGAAATTCGGATCTGTCATCTCATGTATATCTTTTGACCTCAAACTCAATTGTCTTCAGTGTATAGCAAAAACAAAGGAATTGACCTTGCTGTTCCAATACTTTTGGAAGGGACTTTATTTGCTTCCTCTGTAAAAAATAATCTCAGCTAAGATCACAATTAAAGATGTTCCGCTTTCAAATGGTCTTAGTGACTTGGTTAGAAGTGACTGGGAGGGTGTAGTTATCTAAACTGTAAAAAAAACCTTTCAACATTGACGCTAACAATGATGGCTGTTGGTGGAAGAGGTTCACTTCAACAGCAAAGGTGCTAAAATCCTTGATATGCAGACCTTCATATTGGAATGGCAAAAAATGATATTTAGATTGATTAAATTTCCAGGGGGATTGGTGATGCCAGGCCTAGAGCCTTCAATAGTAAAATGCAGATCAGAGTTAGTAGTGTCAGAAAGGGAGAGGGAACCCAGGGCTAATTATCTGGGGAAGCCAGTAACCCAGGAGCCTATACCTACAGCATTTGAGCACTCAAACGATGTGAAAGTCTGCACTTCAAGGATTCTTTTCTTCTATGTTGGTGTTTTATAAGTATTTTAAGCTATTTTAAAATGCTTTTACGTATGTGTTCAGTTTACAGCTTCTGCTAACCACCTTTCATTGTGTTGAAACTGACCTCAGTTCAGCTCTCATGCATGAGAGGCTAACAGCTAGCCTGACCTGTGGTCAGAGACGCTTCTGAGAAATGGAGGATAAGAAACAGGAAGTAGAAGCCAGCAGAGAACCCAACGGGCTGATGAACTGATAAGCCGGAGCACCAGATATGGATCAATGAGCCAGCAGCCCTGAAGAGGAAGCTGCTTTAATTCAGAACTCAGCCACTTCCCTAAGTTCAGCTTCACCTCGTCTACTTTCAGTACGGATACAGGGGACGTTACAGTTAGCTCCGGAGCTAATGTTAGGGGCCAGGCCATCCTGGTAAGGGGTAGAGGGCTACAGGGCGTACCCAGGGGGTTGATCTCCAGGTAGGTGAAGTACAGGTCCTCGTAGAGGTGGAAGAGTCCGGTGATGAAGCTGGCCAGGGCACTGAAGGACAACAAACATGTGACAGTCATCAACTCTGCAGCATCGGACACTTACCCACTCTCATTTATCCGCCTACACTTACCCGCTCACACTTACCCGCTACACTTACCCACTCACACTTACCCCCTCATGCTTACCCGCTCACACTTAGCCGCCTACACTTACCCCCTCACGCTTACCCACTCTCACTTACCTGCTCACACTTAGCCGTCTACACTTACCCGCTCACACTTACCCGCTACACTTACCCACTCACACTTACCCTCTCATGCTTACCCGCTCACACTTACCTGCTCACACTTACCCCCTCATGCTTACCCGCTCACACTTACCCCCTCATGCTTACCCGCTCACACTTACCTGCTCACACTTAGCCGCCTACACTTACCCGCTCACACTTACCCCCTCACGCTTACCCGCTCTCACTTACCTGCTCACACTTAGCCGTCTACACTTACCCGCTCACACTTACCCGCTACACTTACCCACTCACACTTACCCCCTCATGCTTACCCACTCACACTTACCCTCTCATGCTTACCCGCTCACACTTAGCCGCCTACACTTACCCGCTCACACTTACCCTCACGCCTACCCGCTCTCACTTACCTGCTCACACTTAGCCGTCTACACTTACCCGCTCACACTTACCCGCTACACTTACCCACTCACACTTACCCTCTCACGCTTACCCACTCTCACTTACCTGCTCACACTTAGCCGTCTACACTTACCCGCTCACACTTACCCGCTACACTTACCCACTCACACTTACCCTCTCACGCTTACCCACTCTCACTTACCTGCTCACACTTAGCCGTCTACACTTACCCGCTCACACTTACCCGCTACACTTACCCGCTCACACTTACCCCCTCACGCTTACCCACTCTCACTTACCTGCTCACACTTAGCCGTCTACACTTACCCGCTCACACTTACCCGCTACACTTACCCACTCACACTTACCCCCTCATGCTTACCCGCTCACACTTACCCCCTCATGCTTACCCGCTCACACTTACCTGCTCACACTTAGCCGCCTGCACATACCCGCTCTCACTTACCCGTTCACACCTACCCGCTCACACTTACCCACTCACACTTACCCCCTCACGCTTACCCGTTCACACTTAGCTGCCTACACTTACCCCGTCACACTTACCTGCTCACTTACCCGCTCACACTTACTCGCCCACACTTACCCGCTCACACTTACCCACTCACTTACCCGCTCACACTTACCCCCTCACACTTACCTGCTCACTTACCCGCCCACACATACCCCCTCACACTTACTCACACCCTCACTTCACCAAACAGAGACAGCAAGACTTTCTTTTCTCTCTTTTTCATTTTCTTCACAGAAATCAACCAATCACGTATTACTTGCATTCATTTCATTTCACTGTTCTTCAATGAAGTACGCACAGGTCTTTACACCACACTGCTGTGACCTCAATAAAGTCAATATAGTCACTTAATATAGTCTTGGTCTGAGACACATTAGACCTGGTTCCACTGTATTTGCTATTAGACTTGACTGATGGCCTGGCTTCCCACATGAGTGGGTAAAGTCAGACTGGCATTGTATATGCCTCTCCTGGTGAATGTGCTTCAGCAGGCATAAACTACATCTCTACCCAAGGTGCTTTGGTGGGCATAAACTACATCCCTACCCAAGGTGCTTCAGCAGGCATAAACTACATCTCTACCCAAGGTGCTTCAGCAGGCATAAACTACATCCCTACCCAATGTGCTTCAGCAGGCATAAACTACATCTCTACCCATGGTGCTTCAGCAGGCATAAACTACATCCCTACCCAAGGTGCTTCAGCAGGCATAAACTACATCCCTACCCAATGTGCTTCAGGTAGGCATAAACTACATCTCTACCCATGGTGCTTTGGTTGGCATAAACTACATCCCTACCCAAGGTGCTTTGGTTGGCATAAACTACATCCCTACCCAAGGTGCTTCATCAGGCTTAAACTACATCTCTACCCAAGGTGCTTCAGCAGGCATAAACTACATCCCTACCTAAGGTGCTTCAGCAGGCATAAACTACATCTCTACCCAAGGTGCTTTGGTGGGCATAAACTACATCCCTACCCAAGGTGCTTTGGTGGGCATAAACTACATCCCTACCCGAGGTGCTTTGGTGGGCATAAACTACATCTCTACCCAAGGTGCTTCAGCAGGCATAAACTACATCTCTACCCAAGGTGCTTCAGCAGGCATAAACTACATCCCTACCCAAGGTGCTCTGGCAGGCGTAAACTACATCCCTACCCAAGGTGCTTTGGCGGGCATAAACTACATCCCTACCCAAGGTGCTTCAGCAGGCATAAACTACATCCCTACCCAAGGTGCTCTGGGAGGCGTAAACTACATCCCTACCCAAGGTACTTTGGCAGGCGTAAACTACATCCCTACCCAAGGTGCTCTGGGAGGCGTAAACTACATCCCTACCCAAGGTACTTCAGCAGGCATAAACTACATCCCTACCCAAGGTGCTCTGGGAGGCGTAAACTACATCCCTACCCAAGGTACTTTGGCAGGCGTAAACTACATCCCTACCCAAGGTGCTTTGGCAGGCGTAAACTACATCCCTACCCAAGCTGCTTTGGTGCTGGTGGGAGGCTGGTGTGGGCGAGTTGTGGCGTGTCTCTTTCTCAGAGAGACTCTCACATGGATCAAAGTCCCACTGCCCTCTCTTCTCTGACCCGCCCGGCGCCAGCCGCCATCAAACCCGCCGTGACTCAGCTCCGGGCAGGGGGTGACTGGCTAAGCATGCTGACTCAGGTTCTGATTGGCTAAGGGCACGGAGACCGAGCTCCTGCCAGGTTCTGATTGGCTAAGGGCACGGAGGCCGAGCTCCTGCCAGGTTCTGACTGGCTGAGGGGAGGAGGGCAGGGCTGGTGATATGAGTGACAGCCAGCCCGGTGAGCTCAGCCAGGGGTGAGTCACAGCTTCGGCCCTGTCGAAATAAAGCCGACACCCTGCAGACGTGCTCTGCCTGAGGATGAGATGGGGATCGCGGCGGGAGGGGAGGGGAGTACGCGGCGGGAGGGGAGGGGAGGGGAGGGGAGTGCGCGGCGGGAGGGGAGGGGAGGGGAGGGGAGGGGAGGGGAGTGCGCGGCGGGAGGGGAGGGGAAGGGAGGGGAGTGCGCGGCGGGAGGGGAGGGGAGGGGAGGGGAGGGGAGTGCGCGGCGGGAGGGGACGGGAAGGGAAGGGAGGGGAGGGGAGGACGCAGTCTTCCAATCACCTAATGGAAGCTGGCTGATCCTCAATCTTCACCCTGCGTCCATTAGGGAAAATTGCCTTCCTGTTTCTTACGCAGGCCATTTGGCAGGTCTACAGAATCACCAAATCAATTTTCCTGAGATAGGTACAGTGATCCAGCATTTACCCATGATGCACTCAAGGGCATTTCCAGTCTTTTCAAGGTTCCACTCTCTGAAGTGAAGGAGCCAAAAAAGCCGAGCAGGTTTAGCATGAGCGTCACAGATAGCCTTAGTAAAGCAGCATTCCCAGTGACCGACGGTGTCAGAGGATCACCTCCATCAGCACCTCCACGTGCACACACAGTTGCTCATACACACAAACAGGCACATACAAACACAAACGAACACACACAGAGACACATGCACTACACACACACACACACACACACACACATACACACAAACGGACACACACATGCAAACATATACACTCACCACACACACACACACACACACACACGCACACACAGGCACACACTATGTACATATATCTATATCTCAGCGCTCAGTGCTACAAGCTCCAGTATTGATTGTGGAGAGCACAGACCAGCGTGAGCTCTCCTCTGCAGCACATGGAGTTCCTGCTGGCTCCACAGTCCACAGCCCGCAGGGTGAGGAACAACCGCCCAGCAGCCCAAAATATTAGACCCTGACCCAGACTGAGCTCAAAAAGAGCTCAGGCACTACACTGCTCCAGAGGATCAACAACATCTCTCACTACCAAAAAAATTAACTGTAAGCACCAAGCCCGTAAGCTCCAAAACATTTTTATTGTATTTTTTTAACTTTAAGCGTTTTCAAGGAGACTGGGAACCCTGCATCCCCTTTAAAATACCAGCAGACACACACTACATTACTCACTCAGACCACTGTGTGAACCGTACTTCTGCAATGTGATTTCAGCTCAGATTTGATTAATGGATTGGGGGAAATATAGCAGTGGCTTGCATTGAGCCGCTATGGCAGCTAGCTTCATTGGGCTTGAGCCCAGTTTCTGGAATGTTCTTGTGCTTTGGATGTGATTGGGCATAGCTACAGGGCTGTCCTATGACAATGTTCTCTACGTTACATCATTAACATTTCTCTGGTTGAGAAATTTTATAAGGGCATGCTATCCCATTTTTATGAAGGCACACCACGTGTCACGTGATAGGCTGTTTTGATCACATGGTGTTATATGACAGTTATAGTGACTCACTCCTTCCTGTCGGGCCTGACATTGGCCAGCAGCTGGCTCTTCACCGCGTCCTCGCCCAGCTGCTCGGCCACGCCCACCAGCAGCTTCTGGGCCTTGGAGTCCACGTCCCCCACGTCCACCCCACCCTCGTGGTGGAAGAGCACATAGTCCCCCTCCCGGGCCGCATAGATGCACACATAGAACTCCTCATCCTGAGGAGCATCACAGCCGTTAACAAAGCCGCACACATACACACAGGAACCACACACACACATGCATGCACACACACACACACACACACACAGGAACCACACACACGCATGCATGCACACACACACACACACACACACACACACACACACAGGAACCACACACACGCATGCATGCACACACACACACACACACACACACACACACAGGAACCACACACACGCATGCATGCACACACACACACACACACAGGAACCACACACACGCATGCATGCACACACACACACACACACACAGGAACTGCATACATGTACATCTTCATCCCTGTAAATATTTTAAATGCATTTTTACATATTTTCAGAGGCATTGTAAAGACGTACATTTAATGGCATATATGTGGGCATGCACAAACAGAAGTGCGCGTGCACACACACACACACACACACACTCACCTGCTTATGGGGCACAAAGGGCTCGATGAGGAAGTTTTTCAGGATGCCCTTAGTCTTCCCCACCTGGGCAGTGATCAAACAAAACACATTTACAGCATGCCAAAAATCAACTGAGCAACAGTAACCATGACAACTCAGCTGCTAATCATTTTATGAACAAAAAAGAGGCTAGTTGAGAAGTGAGTGCAGTAAGAACTGAGAAAGCACGCGTTAATTTACCGAGGGGTCTGGGGACAGCAAGTGCATATCCCCATGCACAACCCCATGAACCAGATTAGCACAATGCTAAGCACACCTGGATGGCTATGAGATCCTGCATGCAAGACCGTTTACACACTGGTGCCCCTTCAGGCTTTGAGGGGAAAAACAGACAAATGACAGGGAAATTAGCTGCTAATGAAAAACTAAAAAAAACCTAAACCACTTCACCAGGGCTGCCCAACCCCGTTCCTGGGGATCAGCCATCCTGTAGGTTTTCACTCCAACCCTAACAAAGCACACCTCAATCATCAGCTAGAGATCTACCATCCTGTAGGTTTTCACTCCAAACCTAACAAAGCACACCTCAATCATCAGCTAGAGATCTCATTGAGCAGCAATTCATATAATCAGGTGTGCCAAAGTAGGTTTGAAAACCTCCAGGACGGTAGATCTCCAGGAACAGGGTAGGGCAGCCCTGCTCTTCACCATGTCTGCATGGTTTATATATCGAGTTGCAGCCGCATGATTCGCAGTCCGGAGGCGCAGGCAGGTGTACCTAATAAGTGTATTCAGTGTAGCGGGGATCAGAATCTCTGCCCCCGCTCGCATACATGCAGCACTGAGTCCTGTCCCTTTCAACAATTCAGCACCATGGACAGCGCCAACAGGACCTAGAAAACTTCAGCACCCCTGCTCCCCACTCAAGCCTGGACAGCGCCATGAGGACCACTTATTGCACCAATTAAATTACTGAATAAAGCCAGTTACGTGAAAACCAGAGGAACACCTGAAGCACATTACGGTAAAAACCAACATAAAATGTCTTAGTAAGGTGTTGGGCCACCACAAGCTGCCAGAACAACTTCAATGTGCCTTGGCACAGATTCTATAAGTCTCTGGAACTCTACTGCAGGGATGGAACACATTCCTCCAAAAGATATTCCCTCATTTGGTGTTTTGATGATGGTAGTGGAGAGTGCTGTCTAACACATTGGTCCAAAATCTCCCATAGTTGTTTAATCGGGTTGAGACTGATGACTGCAAAGGCCACAGCATATGATTAACATCATTTTCATACTCTTCAAACCATTCAGTGACCACTCGTGCCCTGTGGATGGGGGCATTGCCATCCTGGAAGAGACACTCCCATCAGGATAGAAATGTTTCATCATAGGACAAAGGTGATCACTCAGATTAACTTTGTATTGATTTGCAGTGACCCTTCCCACTAAGGGGACAAGTGGACCCAAACCATGCCAGGAAAATGCCTCCACACAGCATAACAGAGCCACCGGACCTCCTCACTGTAGGGGTCAAGCAGTCAGGCCTGTACCGTTCACTTGGTGTATGCAACACATGCACTCACCCACTTGAAGAGAATATGGTGAAGGATGACCATATCACTTTTTTCCACATCTCTGTAGACCAGTGCCTATGGTTTTTGAACCACTGCTCTATCAAATGTACATTAGCCTTTGTAATGAGGGGTTTATGCCCTGCAACTCTACTATATTATCCCTCTCTATGTAGTTGTCGATGGACTGTTCTTGCTGACACAGTCTGATCATATCCTGCATTGATGTTCTCAGCCACCTGAGGAAGACCTGCTCTTCTGTTTTTCCTTACATATCGCACAAATGCACAAGCATCACAGTCATTGCATGTGCACTTTCGACCACAATTTCCGACCCTATTTACTGATGTCTTTCCCATAGATCTAAATGCAGATATCACTTTAGTCACTGTTCCTATTGAAACACTAGCCAGTTTAGTAGTTATTGTGAGTGAATCTGTGCCCCAATAATGAACCATCAAAGTAACTTAGATCTTTTCCTCCTGCCATCTTGATCCAAAATCGAGGTCAACTTGACCTGCTAAGCATTTGTATACATGTCACAGAGCATGATAGGATGTTAATTGCTGAATTGTATCATGCAGTACACCAGTATGGAAGCATCTGCTTTCGTTATGTTTCTCTACGCATTTATTTAGGTTTTTCCTCTAATTTGTCACCCGTCTGTATATATACACACACACACACACACACAAAGCAACACGCACACACACACACACACACACACACACACACACATACACACACACACACACACAAAGCAACACACACACACACGCACAAATGTAAATGCAAGCAGACACTGCTGTACTTCCTGTCGTAGAACTGCTAAGGAAGGCGTAATAAATAACAGGATGGACTGAGCTTGTCACTGGATGAACGGCCTGGTGCACACTGCAGAGTTTCTGTCTGAAGCGTGGCTTCACAGGGGATGAAACACTTCATCACTCAGTATTTACAGCCTCCGTTCCTGCTGATGCTTTCACAGGCCCTGCCTGGGGAGGGAGGGGTCCCAGCCAGCTGGCTGCTGTCTCTCTTCGATACGCTCGCTCAGTTAAGGCTTTATGGCGCAAACACCTTTCAGAGCCACAGAGAGATGGATTTACAGAGGAAGAATGAGCGGAGGTGCGGTTGTTTATTCACCGGCGCTTACGGGCGAAGGTCTCATCTGACAGAAGCGTCGCCAGGCTGGGACGAAGTGCGTTTCATCAGCACCCTGGGTAAACCAGCTGCTCCAGGCACAAGGAACGCTACCAATCACGGGTATACGTTTGTATTCAGAAGCAGAGCCGGGCTGTCAGGGTAACGTTCCGGCCGGAGGCATGATGTCACAAAGGCTGAATGACAGCGTCTGCCTCGGTCGTCTCAGCTCAATGAGCTGATCCCTGTGTACAGGGGGAGGGGCAGGCCTGTCATGTGATACGTGCCCCCGTCTGACCCTCACCTTAAACCTTGGCCTCTGACCAACCCTGTGAGAGCACCATGGCAACCACGGGACTTAGCAACCAAGAAGATGGATGTCAACTCAAGAGATGCCGCAGTGCACAGCGAGGAGCTCAAACAGTCATGGACGGCCACAATGTCCGCTGGTTTCTGCCACATCTCTGCATTCACACTGAAGTCACTGATTGGCTAAAGCCTTCCCAAGGCCAAAATGGCTGCTGAGAACTATGAAACTAGGGCTGGGCAATATATCAAAACAATAATTATCGAATGTAATAACGGCCTTCAGCACCATATGGTGCATTACCTTTCTTTTCTTCTTTTTCTCTTTAATTATACCTGAAGCGGTTAGTAAACAACCAAACTAAAGAGGCCATCTGAAATGCTTCTGGAGAATAAAAAAGTTTACCACTATTGGGTGTTGATAAGACAATCAGCAACAAGGTTGCACAGCTTCCATGTGATCATGTGATGTGCTTTTGTCAATCACATGGAAGCTGTGAGGATTTGCTGCTGATTGGCTGTCAGCCGGCTTATGGTCACCCAATCAATAACAGTGGTGACGTTTTTCTGAAAGTATTTCATGTGGCCTCTGAAGCCTGGTTGGTTACTAACGTACCAGGTGTCATTAAAGAGAAAACGTTGAAAGGAAAGGCAATACACCACATCATGGCGATGACCACTACTGTATTTGATAATTATCGTTGCGGCATATCGCCAAGTCCTACTCCGGCCCTCTAGGACTGGAGTTAAACCTGCAGACACTTTGGCCCTCTAGGACTGGAGTTAAACCTGCAGACACTATGGCCCTCTAGGACTGGAGTTAAACCTGCAGACACTATGGCCATCTAGGACTGGAGTTAAACCTGCAGACACTATGGCCATCTAGGACTGGAGTTAAACCTGCAGATGCTGCGGACATCTAGGACTGGAGTTAAACCTGCAGACCCTTTGGCCCTCTAGGACTGGAGTTAAATCTGCAGATGCTGCGGCCCTCCAGGACTGGAGTTAAACCTGCAGACACTATGGCCATCTAGGACTGGAGTTAAACCTGCAGACACTTTGGCCCTCTAGGAGTAGAGTTAAACCTGCAGACACTATGGCCCTCTAGGACTGGAGTTAAACCTGCAGATGCTGTGGCCCTCCAGGACTGGAGTTAAACCTGCAGATGCTGCGGCCCTTCAGGACTGGAGTTAAACCTGAAGACTCAGCAGCCCTCCAGGACTGGAGTTAAACCTGCAGACACTATGGCCATCTAGGACTGGAGTTAAACCTGCAGACACTGCGGCCCTCCAGTACTGGAGTTAAACCTGCAGATGCTGCGGCCCTCCAGGACTGGAGTCAAACCTGCAGACACTGCGGCCCTCCAGGACTGGAGTTTATAGTCTTGCTACAGAGGTTGTGTGGAGTGGGCTACAGGAGCTCTAAGCCTTGCATTTACACGGGTGACTGGGGCTCCATATGGCACAGGCTCTGTTATAGCTCATTTTGAAAGGGACGCCCCAAATGTTATAGAGATGCCACGGAAGAGGAAGTAAGGAATTAGGACATCAGCACAACCAGACGAGCCCCAAAAGGATGAGTCATGGACCTGACTGGACCCTTTGTGCTTGTTGATGGCATTTTCCTTTGCCTCCCTTTGTAAATGACAGGACATAAATTGCTCAAATTTAATTGTGCGAGTCTTCAAGCCAGCGAGACTTCTCAGTGTAGCAACAGTGGAGGTGCTGCTGCAGCCTGTATGCAGGGGAAACACTGAACATATGCAGGTATCCAATCAGGCTAATACTGGAAGTAGGCTGTTTGTGGATAACACTGCTCACATTTCTTTTGCCTTAGTTTGTATTTGATGGGACATTAAATCGTTTGAACTGAGCGCTGGCGCATTTGCTTCTGAAATGCCGACAACGGGCCCACTCACCATGGTCTCCTTCAGGAGGCGGGGCTTCAGCCACTCCTGCACGCCCCTCAGGTCCAGGTTCACGCCCACCAGGCCCAGCTTCCCACGCCGCTTGATCAGCTGATCCGGCTTCACCACCAGCCTCTGCCGGAGGAGACAGGGGAAGGCACAGTCACCGAACCTACCGTAGCATTAACAACCTCACCGTGACAACACAATCTGAAAAGCCCTGTTGTGGACAAAGGCTTCCGTTCCAGCTCAGCTAATACACCCGAGTCAACTTGGGCAGCAATGTAGAATAATGGTTATGGACTTGAGCTTAAACCTGGAGGTTGCAGGTTTGAATCCTAGGTCAGGAAAATAAATTGATAACATTCAACCATACAAGTTATGTACCATTCTTACCATTCTGAATAACTGCCAAATGCCTGTAAAGGACCTAATCAAGGTCTTCTTTGAAGACCATGGTAAGTTGAAAGGGGTGTTTTAGTGTTGGGCTAAAGCTGATTGCAGTTTAGTGCTGGGCTAAAACAGATTGCAACTAATTGCATTATTGCAGGAAAAAAATGTGAAAATGCCCACAACTCATGAACCAAATTACCGAACATTTTGCATGCAGTGTCAAAAGTCTAGACAGAATATACATGACCCAAAAACGTGGCAGCCATTAGCCAATCAGAATTTAGCACTAATTAAGACAGCCCATGATTAACTCCAATCGTCTAGAAATTAGATACGCATGCTCTACCGGTACATATGTACTAGCAATACAAATTTGGCGAGATTCAGCTAACGGGGTGCTACAGTAAATAATAAACATTGAATTTTTAAACAAGGATATTTCTCCCTCTCTTTGATTTACAGTCATGAGCTATATATCCTCAAGCATGTCTCTGCCCTGTGAACACATTAGCCTCAATAACCCATAATGTCTGCCATATTAGATTTCCACCATTTTCAATCGTGTGTAAAACCCTTTAAAATTGATTTCTTCCTTGAGGGGTTAAAATTGCGTGAAACTTGGTATGCAGCATGTACTATGGAAGTTCTTCAAAAATTACAAAGTAAGTTTCTATGTTAAGAACATGGTCGCATTAAGTCAATAAATCTTGATGTGGGTGTGGCTCGTCAGAAACATGATAATATGCAATGTCTGATTGTACAGAACTAGAGACATACAGTATCATCAGGAACAAAACCCAGGAAGGTTCGTAAAATCTGGTTAGGCTTGTTTAGTAACTGGCACTTTTGAAAGGGAAAAAGGTGAAAATGCCCTTCACTTCTCAAAAAATGACCATTCAGCCAGAAATTTGGTGCTGCCAGCATATAATAATAATAATAATAATAATAATAATAATAATAATAATAATCTCATAGCCCTTATGAACCTAGCTACTGAAAGAAACACTGTGCTGAAACCACTACAGAAACATTACTATTTTTGCAAGGTGCCATGACAATAAGGCTATGATTTGGCAAAGGCTTTAACCTTGAATAACATATGAAGGTCTCGCGCGGGTTTTTATTCTTTCCTTTCCAAAAAGCAGCCAATGCATGGTGTGGCATCGCTGCACATGAATGTAAACGGTCAGTGGCCATTTAAAGATTGTGTTTGTGACGCCCTGGAGCTGAAGAGTGCACTTGTTCTCCCGCTAGCAGATCGAACCACGGCTCCTGCTCACTTTGGCTGATTAATAGCCACAGAGAGAGTAACGGGACAGAAGCCATTTCGTCCCGAAGGCCCGCTCCACGCCAGCGCTAATGCAATTTCCCAATCAATTACAGGGCTGCTGCCAGACCCATCCCCCCGCTCTCCCTCCCCACCGCCAGGCCCCCTGGGGCTGATCCACAGACACTAAACTACAGCAGTCTCTCCCTCCCCACCGCCAGGCCCCCTGGGGCTGATCCACAGACACTAAACTACAGCAGTCTCTCCCTCCCCACCGCCAGGCCCCCTGGGGCTGATCCACAGACACTAAACTACAGCAGTCTCTCCCTCCCCACTGCCAGGCCCCCTGGGGCTGATCCACAGACACTAAACTACAGCAGTCTCTCCCTCCCCACTGCCAGGCCCCCTGGGGCTGATCCACAGACACTAAACTACAGCAGTCTCTCCCTCCCCACCGCCAGGCCCCCTGGGGCTGATCCACAGACACTAAACTACAGCAGTCTCTCCCTCCCCACCGCCAGGCCCCCTGGGGCTGATCCACAGACACTAAACTACAGCAGTCTCTCCCTCCCCACTGCCAGGCCCCCTGGGGCTGATCCACAGAGAGACACTAAACTACAGCAGTCTCTCCCTCCCCACCGCCAGGCCCCCTGGGGCTGATCCACAGAGAGACACTAAACTACAGCAGTCTCTCCCTCCCCACTGCCAGGCCCCCTGGGGCTGATCCACAGAGAGACACTACACTACAGCAGTCTCTCCCTCCCCACTGCCAGGCCCCCTGGGGCTGATCCACAGAGAGACACTAAACTACAGCAGTCTCTCCCTCCCCACCGCCAGGCCCCCTGGGGCTGATCCACAGAGAGACACTACACTACAGCAGTCTCTCCCTCCCCACCGCCAGGCCCCCTGGGGCTGATCCACAGAGAGACACTACACTACAGCAGTGCAAACTTCTGCTCTCGGCCAATCAGATTAGGTCTTAAAGTGAAGGTCTCAGGGGTGGCCAGGAAGAGACAAAACTGCACATTCACAGCTTTTCCTCTCTGCTGTGCTCTGTTTTAAGGAAGTGAATCTAAAAACAGCTCCTTGTGGTTGATGAGTGAAGAGGAGGTGCGTGCACACGCCCACACCCCAAACTGAAGCCTTCCCCCAGAGGCCAGACTGGATCAGAACCCCCAGCTCAGTGAGCAGCCAGGGCAGTTCTGTATGAGAGTGGGGTTAGGGCAGCTCTGTATGTGAGAGGGGTTAGGGCCGCTCTGTATGTGAGTGGGGTTAGAGCAGCTCTGTATGAGAGTGGGGTTAGAGCAGCTCTGTATGAGAGTGGGGTTAGGGCAGTTCTGTGTGTGAGAGGGGCAGTTCTGTATGAGAGTGGGTTAGGGGAGTTCTGTGTGTGAGGGGGCAGTTCTGTGTGTGAGTGGGGCAGCTCAGTATGTGAGCGGGTTAGGGCAGTACTGTATGAGAGTGGGGCAGCTCTGTATGAGAGTGGGGTAAGAGCAGTTCTGTATGAGAGCGGGTTAGGGCAGTACTGTATGAGAGTGGGGCAGCTCTGTATGATAGCGGGGCAGTTCTGTATGAGATGGGCAGTTCGGTATATGAGTGGGGCAGCTCTGTATGTGAGAGGGGTTAGAGCAGCTCTGTATGAGAGTGGGTTAGGGCAGTTCTGTGTGTGAGTGGGGCAGCTCTGTATGAGAGTGGGGTAAGAGCAGTTCTGTATGAGAGCGGGTTAGGGCAGTACTGTATGAGAGTGGGGCAGCTCAGTATGATAGCGGGGCAGTTCTGTATGAGATGGGCAGTTCGGTATATGAGTGGGGCAGCTCTGTATGTGAGAGGGGTTAGAGCAGCTCTGAATGTGAGTGGGGTTAGGGCAGCTCTGTATGAGAGTGGGGTTAGGGCAGCTCTGTATGTGAGCGGGGTTAGGGCAGCTCTCTATGTGAGTGGGTTTAGGGCAGCTCTGTATGTGAGTGGGGTTAGAGCAGCTCTGTATGAGAGAGGGGTTAGGGCAGCTCTGTATGTGAGAGGGGTTAGAGCAGCTCTGAATGTGAGTGGGGTTAGAGCAGCTCTGTATGTGAGTGGGGTTAGAGCAGCTCTGTATGTGAGTGGTGTTAGGGCAGTTCTGTATGTGAGTGGGGTTAGGGCAGCTCTGTATGTGAGTGGGGTTAGAGCAGCTCTGTATGTGAGTGGGGTTAGGGCAGCTCTGTATGAGAGAGGGGTTAGGGCGGCTCTCTATGTGAGTGAGGTTAGGGCAGCTCTGTATGTGAGAGGGGTTAGAGCAGCTCTCTATGTGAGTGGGGTTAGAGCAGCTCTGTATGAGAGTGGGGTTAGAGCAGCTCTGTATGAGAGTGGGGTTAGGGCAGCTCTGTATGTGAGTGGGGTTAGAGCAGCTCTGTATGAGAGTGGGGTTAGGGCAGCTCTGTATGTGAGTGGGGTTAGAGCAGCTCTGTATGTGAGAGGGGTTAGGGCAGCTCTGTATGTGAGAGGGGTTAGGGCAGCTCTGTATGTGAGTGGGGTTAGAGCAGCTCTGTATGAGAGTGGGGTTAGGGCAGTTCTGTATGAGAGTGGGGTTAGAGCAGCTCTGTATGAGAGTGGGGTTAGGGCAGCTCTGTATGAGAGTGGGGTTACAGCAGTTCTGTATGTGAGAGGGGTTAGGGCAGCTCTGTAGGTGAGTGGGGTTAGAGCAGCTCTGTATGTGAGTGGGGTTAGGGCAGCTCTGTATGTGAGAGGGGTTAGGGCAGCTCTGTATGAGAGTGGGGTTAGGGCAGCTCTGTATGAGAGAGGGGTTAGGGCAGCTCTGTATGAGGGTGGGGTTAGGGCAGCTCTGTATGAGAGTGGGGTTAGGGCAGCTCTGCATGTGAGTGGGGTTAGAGCAGCTCTGTATCTGAGTGGGGCAGCTCTGTATGAGAGTGGGGTTAGAGCAGCTCTGTATGAGAGTGGGGTTAGAGCAGCTCTGTGTGTGAGTGGGGTTAGAGCAGCTCTGTGTGTGAGTGGGGTTAGAGCAGCTCTGTATGAGAGTGGGGTTAGGGCAGCTCTGTATGAGAGTGGGGTTAGAGCAGCTCTGTATGTGAGTGGGGTTAGAGCAGCTCTGTATGTGAGTGGGGTTAGAGCAGCTCTGTATGAGAGTGGGGTTAGAGCAGCTCTGTATGAGAGTGGGGTTAGTGCAGCTCTGTATGTGAGTGGGGTTAGAGCAGCTCTGTATGTGAGTGGGGTTAGAGCAGCTCTGTATGTGAGTGGGGTTAGAGCAGCTCTATATGAGAGTGGGGTTAGAGCAGCTCTGTATATGAGTGGGGTTAGGGCAGCTCTGTATGTGAGTGGGGTTAGAGCAGCTCTGTATGTGAGAGGGGTTAGAGCAGCTCTGTATGTGAGAGGGGCTAGAGCAGCTCTGTATGTGAGTGGGGTTAGAGCAGCTCTGTATGTGAGTGGGGTTAGAGCAGCTCTGTATGTGAGAGGGGTTAGGACAGCTCTGTATGTGAGTGGGGTTAGAGCAACTCTGTATGTGAGTGGGGTTAGAGCAGCTCTGTATGTGAGAGGGGTTAGGGCAGCTCTGTATGTGAGTGGGGTTAGAGCAGCTCTGTATGTGAGAGGGGTTAGGGCAGCTCTGTATGTGAGAGGGGTTAGGGCAGCTCTGTATGTGAGTGGGGTTAGGGCAGCTCTGTATGTGAGAGGGGTTAGGGCAGCTCTGTATGTGAGAGGGGTTAGGGCAGCTCTGTATGTGAGTGGGGTTAGAGCAGCTCTGTATGTGAGAGGGGTTAGGGCAGCTCTGTATGTGAGTGGGGTTAGAGCAGCTCTGTGTGAGAGGGGCGGGTGAGGAGCTCACCTCGGTGAGCAGCCAGGGGTGGTCCTGGCTCAGCTGGGCCCAGTCGGTGTGGGGCGTCACGCTGGCACACCTGAAGCGGTTCTGCACGGCCGCCGCGGTGCAGATGTGTTTGTACAGCAGCTCCTTCCCCGTCTGCTCCGACACGGCTTTGGCCGACATGGCTGCTCAGCTCAGCAGGGAATCCTGGGATATGGGGTGGAGGCTGGAAAAGAGCCAGAGAACCGATATGGATGCTAACCAGCCCTGTTACAACCTTTAAATACTTCGTTTCCAGCCAGTCCTGGGCCAGACAGCTTATTAGTCAATAGGGCAAACTTACTTCCATCATATAAGTGTAAGGTTTGGTTAGTAACAGGTTTTAGCCCTGAAATGGATAGGTGATTTGCCTCTCTCCTAATGCATGCTGGGATAACCTCCAGCTCCCCCCCCCCCCGTGACCCTGACCAGGAATAAGCAGGTTAGATAATGGATGGATGGATGGATGGACGGAACAAGTTTAACTGTATATTCTCAGGGATATATGGGAGTATTTTCAAACTTTACCAACATTAAAAGGTTTAGGTCTGTTAAAAACATCCATTTCACCAAGATCAGGGATCAAATGGAGTTAGAAATGAAACCCTATGAACTCTTAATCCAAATACACAACACTGCTTGGAGTGTCAATGTCAACAGCATTATGCACACGCCACACAGTCACATAACCAGGAGGTGGGTCCAAACACTGCTCCAGCCAGTGTGACATCACAGCAATGAGCTGAAACATAAGCTGAGACAGCTGAAGAGTTTGCAGACAGACAAACTGATTCCTCATTAACTCCCAAAGCAAATCAGTTAGACTTCAATTAGATTTAGGTATTTCAGTCTTGTTTAATCAAAAACTAATTGGTTAGCAATTAGTTCAGATTATAAATTTGCCTGAGGATGTACATGTGCCTGAAGCTTATCTGCTACAGCCAGGTAGCTATCTATTCCTCTCTACTCTACAGGCAGGTACCAGCCAGGTACCACTCCATTCCTCTCTACTCTACAGCCAGGTACCAATCTATTCCTCTCTAATCTATAGCCAGGTACCACTCTATTCCTCTCTACTCGACAGCCAGGTACCAATCTACTCCTCTCTAATCTACAGCCAGGTACCACTCTATTCCTCTCTACTCTACAGCCAGGTACAAATCTATTCCTCTCTACTCTATAGCCAGGTACAAATCTATTCCTCTCTACTCTACAGCCAGGTACCACTCTATTCCTCTCTACTCTACAGCCAGGTACCAATCTATTCCTCTCTACTCTACAGCCAGGTATCAATCTATCCCTCTCTACTCTACAGCCAGGTACTACTCTATTCCTCTCTACTCTACAGCCAGGTACCTATCTAATCCTCTCTACTCTGCAGCCAGGTACCACTCGATTCCTCTCTACTCCGCAGCCAGGTACAAATCTATTCCTCTATACTCTACAGCCAGGTACCAATCTATTCCTCTCTACTCTACAGCCAGGTACCAATCTATTCTACTCTACAGCCAGGTACCAGTCTATTCCTCTCTACTCTACAGCCAGGTACAAATCTATTCCTCTCTACTCTACAGCCAGGTAGCTATCTATTCCTCTCTACTCTACAGCCAGGTACCAGTCTATTCCTCTCTACTCTACAGCCAGGTACCAATCTATTCCTCTCTACTCTACAGCCAGGTACCAATCTATTCCTCTCTACTCTATAGCCAGGTACCAATCTATTCCTCTCTACTCTACAGCCAGGTACCAATCTATTCCTCTCTATATCTGCTGCTGTTTTCCTGCACCTCCACTGATCACAGCAGATTAATAAAGAGAGCTTGCACTGTGCACACTGGGACAAACCACAAACACACACAGACAGCAAGGAAAAAGCTACTGAAATAAAACCTGATGCACCTACAATGCAAATGCATCCTCCGTTAACCAACAAGCTCATTTCATTAAAAAATGTGCAATCTCTCCATAAAGCATCCAAATATTTTTAAGTTCCAAATATTATCAACCTATCTGAGGAAAAAAAGCCTTTTAGTTACATTACCCTCTAAGCCCTCCTTATGATCGTGCAGCAGAAACCACCCACCCAAGCAATTAGTGCAATTACAATTTAGTGATACTTAGGCCTATCCCCTTTGATGTTATTTAAATGAGCTGTTTAAAGAGCTCTCAGATTCTGAAAGCCAATATATAAATGTAATCCATTATTATTTAATTAAGTATCAAGAGATTCAGGGACTAAGAAAAGAAACTAAATTAGATATGGCCTTTTAGACTGCTGTAAACAGATTACTGGGCCAGCCACTGGACTTTGGTATCTAGATAAACAGTCAGGGTGACATACAGGACAGCCAATCCCACAGGATCCCTTCATAAATCAGAAATCTACAATATATTGATTCTTTGGCCAGATTTATGCAGGGGGACACCGACTCAGGTCAGCTTATATACAGTTACTGTAAAATGAATGCTCTACAGTTAACAATCCCATGATGCCATACTCGGCATGCGCAGAACAGACCCGCCCCTAAGTGTCCTTAGGCCTGCTACATTCAGAAGCCTACTGAGCCCAGCCCACTTGCCCAGAGAATCCACCAATCACAGCAAAGGGTCCTGCCCAACCCATTTACCACCAATCACAGCAAAGGGTGCTGATTAACCCATTTAACACCTATCACAGTAAAAGGTGTTGACTAGGTCTGGGTGCTTACCACCAATCAGTGTCTTCACATTTGGTGTTTTAATGGAATGCAACAAGCAGTTACCTTCAAGGGTGATGCTCAACAGCATTCATCATAAGAAGTGTAAAGATACATGATGTACATGACAAGTACGGACTTAACTGGAAACATCCGTATTACTCGCTGACAAAAGTGTCAGAAGCACCGACAAGTGAGAATACGCAGAGCAGCTAATCAGCCCTGAAAGGTATACGTACGCGAAGACTGTCTGTATTAACAACAACCTGCAGTTTCTCTGAAGCCACAATAACCACCACAGTACTTGTGTATACCTCTGAAATACACTCAAATACATTTATTCAAAGCGGTAATGAGCCGGTACCAATCGGACCAGTAACTTTAGTGTGAACCAGACTAAAGAGGAAATTGTTTTTAAAAAGCATAAGCATGGCAGTCACCTCAGTATTTTTCCAGGATTGTTTTAACTAACAAATCCCACACATTTTAACTTCCATAATTGCAGAAATATTTCCTTATCTCAAACGGGTCTCATTTTTCTGACTGATAAGTTCAACGTGTTTATTTCACAAATTTATTTAAAATTTGCAACACCCGCATCTATTGACCAGAATAATTTATTATTTTTTTATAGCACGCTATAAACATCTTTTGTTGCAGTGAATCATGACTTTCTTGGACAAATGTAACAATATATATGCCAGCAACAGTGTCCTTCCGTGTTGGTTTGGCGATGGCCCGCAGCTGTCAATCATAAAGAGACAAGCGCAGCTTGTGATTCCGTGTGATTCCGTGCAATGAATGAAAATGTTATTGTAATGAACCAATACGATATGTAATCAGAACGAACACATTTTAAAGCGTATTGTATGCGCCAAGAAGTTATTACTGGCCAACTGACGCGAGTTATGACAGTACAAAAAAGACTGACAATTAACGTAACGTTAACTTTAAATTTAATTAAAGTCCAGTTTCTGTAACGGACCCATCCAGCTAGACAGTGTAATTCGCACTAACTTACAAAAACCAGCAAGATCTTATCAAAAAGTCAGATGGTTAGCTGCAAGCTTTTCGATGAAATTCTTACCTCGTTTACAACCTGTTCTTGGTAAGAAATGACCAGAACCACGAGTCGGAAAGCAATAGCGTAGCTGACTATTACAGCCATATTAGTTATCAAAGCCTTCCGATCGTTAACTGTGTAAGAACTGGTCGGTACCTCACCTTTCCGTCGCGTCGTCCACTGAGCTTATGGTACTTTTTAACAGTCCGTCCAGGTTTTCATTCTTCGAGCAGTCTGCCGATGCAATGACCGAATAACTCCCATCCACGATTGGCTCAGTCCACCCCACGTGGTCATCTGGTTACACGGCTCACACCCACCACACTCCCAACCAATATGCTTGTCTATGCCCCCAACTCACGATCATGTTAACTTCGTGTAACTGGCCCAACGCATTAAACTTTGATTGTCTGTTGAAAGCGTCATTTATTTCTCAACGAATCCAAATTGCTCAACAGTTTAAAGAAATTCAAATTCCATACAAATTTGTGTAGCCTACCCTATTTACCTTTAATCTTTGCAAGAACTCCAAAAGATTCACGAATGACATTTTTTGATCGTGATTAAATTTTTCATTTTGAGTTCTGGAATGCGGGAGAATTCAGAGAAAAACTTTTAACAAAAGTTATTTAACAGTTTAACAAGAAATTTCAGAACTGTCGCGGGGTTTCTATAGGCTTAAGTGAAGAAATTTTAAATCATGCCAAAAGCAACAATCCAAAAACGATTATACTCAGTAACCTTGACCGGTATCAGATTATTACAAAACCGGTAGGCACATTCTCGTATTGTAACTTGACCGTAAAATCTGAACCACCGTGTGCGTGTATTAGAGTCAGCCTACATTTTTCCGTTAGCCTACTGTTTATCATCATGGCATTCGCACAAATCAAGAAGTATTCAGAATTCATATCTGCAAAATGACCATATTTAAGTAATAGCCTTCTTTCATGTCAAATCCAGATGTCACGAGTCACGATCTGGTGATTTTTTGGCAGGTACGGTGCATGGGGTGAGAAAGTACAAAGACCGTTAGTAACTCGGCAATAATAACGCGGCAGTATATGAGCCCACACAGGGCATTGTGCAACGAAATTGCGAAGCAGCTCTTGGAGTCCGCCTTGAAGGTTGGATAGCCTGCACAGACACAGGCCAGAGAGTAAAGCAATCACATTACCATCCAGATACTTCAAGATTACAGTGAAGGAAACTGACAGCTGTCTTCCATTTCTGAAGCACTGAATTCATTGGACAAGTATGGTCAACTTCGTGCACGTTTTATAAGTGAAAAAATCCAGAGGAACAATTCAGTGAACAGCCTTTATCATTCCAACTTTGACCGAACAGCACCACCTTCTGCTGAACAAGTACATATCATTAAACGGAACAAAATGAGTCTGTGTCTGAGATTCTGAAGAGACTAACAATGAGAAAAAATACATTTTTTTCTTTAAAAACACAGTCCGGCAAGTGCAGCAATCCCTAAAGCACAAAGTAAAAATGAAACGCATGTATTTACTTGCACATCCATGCTGAATTTCAGGCCTGATGGGTAGAATAATTTATTCTTGTCCCATTACAGGGGTCAGCAACACTGCTGGGTTTGGCTGTTAATCAGTACATACATGATAACATTTAAAAAAATAATTGTGTCTAGCGCATTTAAACCTACACATAGAATTAATTTACCCATAAGCCATTGATATTTTTTCTGATGAAACTGATTGCAATTTATCATTATATGACACACTATAGCCTACTATCTGGCATCTCAGTATAGTAATTTGTCATGTGTAATGAAAATATATTACACCCGTCACTGATTAAGTAACAAAGTACTGCATTTGGAGAAGAGCTATGTATGTGGCACTATATAAACATTACAATTATGCATTATTAATGATGGATTATGGTGACAAATGTCTCAGTCAAGCAAACATTCTTTATTAAGTGCGAAAAGCGATTACACAAGCTTTAGTACCTCATGACTGTGTGGGATAACACTACACACGAAAGGCAGAGTAATCAACAGCAGCAGGAAATGTGCCACAGGAAGAGGAAATAAGTGCAAAGGCTCACAGAAGGCAGGAGATGTGTGTGCACAGTAGCTCAGTCCAAACCCCCAACATCCCAACAGGCAGCACAACGGGGGGCAGTGTCTCCCCCATTAAGCACAGCAGCACTGTGTGCAGCTTCTCACAGCACATGACCTCTTAATTTTCAGTCTGACGTTTCCCCCACTTAAAATGACCAGTGTCCCCGTGACGTACCGTTTCCCCCATTTAAAATGACCAGTGTCCCCATGACGTACTGTTTCCCCCATTTAAAATGACCAGTGTCCCCATGACATACCGTTTCCCCATTTAAAATGACCAGTGTCCCCATGACGTACTGTTTCCCCCATTTAAAATGACCAGTGTCCCCATGACGTACTGTTTCCCCCATTTAAAATGACTAGTGTCCCCATGACGTACCATGGCAAGATACAACCGTGAAAAAATGAAATGCAAGCAGACATTTAAAGACCGGTGTAATAGAGCATCACAGTATAGTAGATTCACCTCTGTTATACATCTCTCAAGGGGACAGCCAATATTTACTAGTGCAAATTCTATCATCTTTAAAGGAGAAAAGGCACCTTATTATGCCCTCCAATCCCCTGAATAGTGTGGACAATCAAATTCAGTAATGTACGGGTATGTATGGAGGTTTTGGGCAATGCCAGATGCTATCCCAACCCAACAAAACCTATTTTCTTTCATTTTCTATAAAAAATATTACCAATGTTTGAATTCACACAGGCAATATTTTGGCTGGTACAACCACCCCTGAAATGTGGTTCACTGGTTCTATGCATTTGACACAAAGTTGGAAGCTTAACTGGTTGTGGTTACAGCACAAAGGAATGCAGGACTTTGACAGGAGAGATGTACATCTCAACTGCAGGGTAACTGCAGGTCCAAAGGCCTCTGGTGGCGCTGCTGACAGACAGCTATCACAAAGCTAATGGAGCGTTTCTGTACGGTCCTCCACACTACAGAACTAAGCACCCGAAACACGGCCCACCCATACCACAGAAGAAGAGTCTGGTTCTGCACAGTTGCCCCTGCAGCCCAGCTCCCTCACAGGAGGGTGCACTTTGGCTTCTTCTTCCTCGGGTCCTCGGGCTTCTTGCGGCCATGGAAACAGGAGAACAGGGCGGGGCCCACCCTGGGCTCTCGCAGGCTCAGCACCCAGATGCCGTTGCCGTAGTAACTGAGCGGCCCCAGCTCCAGGTCTTCCACATGCTCGCCCTCCTGGCCCTGCTGCTGCAGCTGGAGGATCTGCAGCAGGTCCAGGCCGGTCTGCACCGGCTCCACCCCCTGAGCGCAGCCCAGGGTGATGTGGGCGCGGCTGCCCGGGGGCAGGGCAGAGCCGACCCCCCCATCGCCGTCAGTGGGCCACAGCTGGAGCTGCTCCGGGGTGAGGGCTACACGGGCCCCCAGCGTGCGGGGCGTGACAAACAGGGCCTGGAGCTGCAGCTCCGTCACTGAGCCCAACCGCTGCTGCACGACCTGCAGAGATAAGGGGGGAGATAAGATGGTTGCTTTGCTAGATACAAGTATAAAGAACGGCAACTACACTGGTTTCAGGCAGGAGATGTAAAATACACAAACACTTACGATACACTATTCAGACTCAGAAATGCATTACAGTTATATATTCATTCAAGGGATCAACAAAGTGAACCATGACAGCCTTTTCAGATGAGCTCTGAGCAAACAAAGGGGATATAAATGGATATTAGTTCACAGTAAATATCAGGTATGTTATTAACACAAGAGCTGTCATTGCCTGGAGAGAGCAGTAGACACAGCATAGAGCAGATGCCCTCAAGGTGTTCCAATCAGGGGTGGACACAGTGCTGCAAGCTTTCGAAACCAGGTAAATAAATCAGGAATAATCCACGATGAGGTGTGCAATAAAGGGTTTAAACGCACTTCTCTGACTGGGTTATTTCCACTTATACCATGGTCACTTGACAAAGATAAAACATAAGGAGGGGTTGTTCATATTTTGGGGCATTAACTATTTGAAGCCTAGGAGGTGAGGGCTGCCTTCTATGGGATACTATGTGTAGTCTAGGAGATGGCATGTGCCTTCTATAGGGTACTATGAACGGTCTAGGAGATTGTGTCTGTCTTCTACGAGGTACAATGAACGGTCTAGGAGATGCCATCTGCCTTCTATAGAGTACTAAGTGCAGTCTATGAGATGGCATGTGCCTTCTATAGGGTACTAAGTGCAGTCTAGGAGGTTGTGTCTATCTTCTATAGGGTACTATGTGCAGTATAGGAGACAGTGTCTGCCTTCTATAGGGTACTATGTAGAGTCTAGGAGACAACGTCTGCTTACCAGAAGGCTAGTTACTGGGGGAAGAAAGTATTATCTGCCTGCAAACTAACGTTAGCTAGGTTACAATAAAATTTTGTAATTCTTGTGAAGGTAACGGATTGGTAACGCATTATGTCGGTAGATAACCTGAAAAATAAGAGCATTCATTTTAAAGCTGTCAAAAGTGCCATGAAATTGAGTTCGAATATTAGCTTTCGTAATTAGAGTTCGAATATATTCGAATATCATTTGCCTATAATTCACAAAAAAAGCCGCTTATTGTCGGGCGCAATATGCACGTGACGCTCCCTCTAAACTGGTCTGCGCGTTTTCCACAAGCGGTCAGTAGAATAGAGAACATCGGTGAACTTTCATGCTAGGTTACTACATCTGGGGCCTCATTTACAAAACATATTTTAGATCAACTGTGTGGCGCGTGCGTAGAAAATCACGTCAAAGTAGTGATTTAAAAAAAATTCAACATGACTCGATTTGACCGTGGAAACAGTCGTCGCTCTACGTCAGGTCTTCACTTGACGTATGCAGGCAAGTTAATTTTATAAATGAGCCCCCTGCAGTTTCTATAGCCTAATGCGCAAATGAATAAAGCACTTTCACGTAGATGTAATTTGCCACACATCGGCATTTATTAATCGTCGGGAAATGATTGTTTATAGGAAATCCCTGTTTATTTCTTAACACAAAAACTATTCAAACGGCTAATACCTGTAGCCTAGCCAAAAACAACATAAATTACTTTGTTTAGTTTAACTTCTTTCATCATCCAATTTTATCAAAATCTTCAGAAAAGAAAGGAAACATAGCCTGCCATGGGAACATTATTTAGCCTAAATTGTTAGCTTACCAGATCTGTTGAACGAAGTGAAAAAAGAGACTGGCTCGCGAGGCTAGCTGACCAGTAACGTTAGGTGTCAATAGAGCTGAAAGTATCACCAGAGGTTATTGGCAAGGAACACCAGACGATCCATTTGCCCTGGGTCCAGGGCAGAACGTTTTTTGTTGACAGAGGAAGTAACGTTAGCACAGGAAATTAACTTGCATGAAAGTGCATGAACGTGCATGATTCGCCGCATGAAATTAAAGCCTGCATGTTAATTACAATAGGCGGGATCCAAAACTAATATTCGAGTGCTCAAATTTATGTTCGAACTTTAAAACAAGAAAGATTTGCGAATAGTTTTCGAACTTCGAATATTTTTTGACAGCCCTAATTCACTTATTTTGTTGAACTCAGAATTTTGGAGAAAATATAGCACGTATAAACATCAAACTGCTAAGCTAGCTCATTGATATTGTAACTGTGCCTATTTAGCTACCTAGCTACGTATTGTATTACCTGAACAATAATGGCAATTTTATCATAGCTGGGTAGCAAAGCTATTCTGCAATTATTCAGGCAGAATATTCATTTAGAACGATGATTAAACTTGACGCAAACTACCTGTGCATTAATCGGTTTTCACACATGCCTTCCAGTCAATCAGAATTGAGTATTCATCCAGACAATGGTATAAGTCTATATGTTCTCAATAGCCTGTTCTCATCATTATTCCTATGACTAATCACTCTTCAAAAGTGCTCTGTACCATCCAAAAACACCATGGGTAAAGTTTGAACAAAATCAGACATTGAATTGAGGAGATAAGCCATCATAGGTTAAGGTTGGAATTTTGATAATTAGTGATCAGTAGTGCCCAAAGAGTCAGAAACATTAAGTTTGGTTCAAATAGGACAAACAGTGAGAGGAGAAAAAACAGAGCATATGCTTTTCATGCATGTGTTCTTGAACACTCGTTGACCTTTAGGTTTGAACTACTTCCTAAAACTTCACAGCTTAAAAAATAAAATAAAAAATTGGATCCCCAGGAAGTTTGGTTCAAAGTGGACAAAGCATTGAGGAGACAGACCTAACCTTTTATTAATGTAAAGGTTCAAAATGTGACCTTTGGCAGCCATTTTGTTAGAACTTTTCCAGAACGTTTTTCATAATTATTTAACTTCAGTGTCCAATGAATGAAAACGAGTTCAAATCAGACAAAACATCTTGGGTTAGTTTGAAAGAATATGCTTTCCAGTTAATCCAATATGGTGGAAACCCAATATGGCCAACATCAGGCAACTGTGAGTCAGTCCCTTTAGGATAGATAGATACACCATATGATTCCGGTTGGATGACTTTTGGTTCAACAGTTTCAGAGATAAGCACAGCTGAACATCGTAGTGTTTGTTCAGTTACTGCTGCACTCCACGAAGACTGATCTGACTCACCACACCACTGGACACAAATTGAGGAGCAGGGGCCACTTGATTTTTGTTCAACAGTATAGTGCTCCCATGGGGTTAAACTGTAAGAATGAGTGGGCGTAACCTCAGAGTGCATGAACACAAGAAGTGTCGTGATAATCAGACAGTGTTCAGGAGATACGGCTGCTTCCTATTTGCATGGCAGTTTTTCCAGCTACGCTTGAGTGGGTGCCGGCCATATCAGTATAAGTTTTTCATTAATGTTTGATGTCCAAGAAATCCAATAAAGTAAGTCCAAAAGTCCAAATGAGATTAAAAAAAAAAACTGAGGACTAGTTCAAAATATAGGTTTTTCAGAAAATTCTAAATGGCTGAAACTCCACCATGACAGAAGTCATGGGTCTTTGAGAAAAATTTGTTCTCAGCCACATCTTGCCCAGCAGTTTCATGCACATGACATGGCATGGGAGAACCAGTCCTTTTCACCCTGATGGTGGCGCTAGACACATTATCCAATCAACCCTAAACTGGGGGAAAGGGGTAGTGCCTTGGTCTTCTATCACTAAGCCCAGTTTTATTTTAAAGTGACCAAGCCAAACTGGGGACTGCCATCAATGTCCACTACAGAAGAATAAGAAAACATACAATAGCAACAGGGTGCCATGGACCTTTGGTATAATAATCAGAAAAATGACCATAGTGTTCCAGCAGCTCTGCTGTGGGGGACAAACAGTCATATGCAGGATAAACAGGCTGTCAGTGCGAGGACTCGCAGTACCAGAGCGCACTGTAAATGTTCTTCAAGAGGGAGAACAAAGAATGTTGTGCAGCAATCAGCAAGTGCATGTCGTGTAAGAGGACATAGTGTGGTTGTGCTACTGAAACAGAGCTCTTTCTACTACTGGTTTACAATTTACTGTACTACTGTCAATAATATAGCGTGTTTAGAGCAGCTTGTTATGAAATCTGTGATATCCGCCCTCCCCTCATACCAAGACTGTTTTCCTGGAGGAAACTCTGCTCATCCCAAAACAGAAAATTTCACCACTGGAACACCTAGCTTTCTGGGAAGACTTCATATCCAACAGGCAAACGTAAATAACTTGTCTTTAATAAACCTTCTGGCATGACTCACCTGTGTTGGTGCAACAGGTCTAAAGCATAGTATTGCACAAATGTGGATTTCGTAACAAAACGAATTGCAGCCAGGTTCACACAAAGCTCAGTTCAGCTGTTGCAATGGCTTCCTGGACCTTGCACAGCCAGTGCTACTGCTTAAACCAGGGCCTGCGACTGCATTATTGCACTAACATTTCAGCCAAAAAGGCCTGGAAGCAGAGACAATAAGATTTAACTGTGCAGTGAAAATGCGTACACAGCACAGAAAGCTTATCCCCAGCTTCAGCACATTTCATACCTGTGTGCTGGCAGGCAGGAGGCTATGGGTCAATGTGCCTGTTCACAAAAGAGCATGCAGGATGTGCGCTGAAGTCAGTGTTTTTAACCCCACTGGCAGCAGGAACTCAGACAGACCTGGCTCTCCGCATACTCCTTGGCGCCGTCGGCGTTGCCGTAGTCGCAGAACTTGGTGGTGCAGTGGAGAGGGCCCTCGTGCTGGAAGTACTCCTCCAGGTTCACCGCCCCCTCGCCCTCAGCGGTAACTGCAAACACAACGCCAGGGCGCCAGCTCGTCAAACTCACGCCTAAAACCCCAGCTGAGGACAGGACCTCCGACAGAGTCGAGCTTTACAAAGGCAAACTGTGGCCATTCCTTGTGAATAAAAGAAGCCAAGCAATTTTTTAATAGCTGAACACCCCGCGTCTTTTTAAGGGAAACAGTCTTTGGCAAAGTATGTGCTTTTATACAATGAACACAGCGCTCACCAACACACATGTACGCATACAGTATTAAATGGTTGGAGCAATCTGCTGATTATTTGCTAGATGAGATGCACTGCAGCCAAAACTCATGTCTGACTTCCAGCCCTGAGATGATGTGGAAGCACACCTCCCCTCAGACAACATTTTTATGTGCTTGGCCGTCTGCTTGGCTGTACTCCATCAATTCGATTCAATAATGCTTTATTATCATGACTGCCTTGAACAATATTTACAAACCACTTATCAGTGAATGAAGACAGAAAACAGACTTACAGCTAATGCAAAAAGGAAAGAAAGAGAGAAAAGAGAAAGACAGGTGATGTAAGTAAATGAAGCTCACAGTCGTTCAGGTGCTTCTTGAAGGCCTCTAAGGAGTCCAGGGTCTTCAGCAGGTCCTTGGCGAGGCCTTCCAGCTCATCCCGGAAAGAGTGGCGCAGGAACCAGCCGAAGTAGAGTGGGTAGCAGGCGGCCTCCAGACAGGCCCTCAGGGCTTGGATCTGGCCCTTGTCCAGGCCCCGGCGGGTCTTCCCCGGCAGCTGGTCCAGGTCCCGGCGCCAGGGGGTGCGGGGCTCCAGGAACAGGGCGAAGTAGCGGTGCTCCTCGGCCAGCTCGCCCAGCTGCGCCAGCCGCTCGTTGGTGTGGTTGGTGTCATCCACCACCACGGCCGCCCTGCCGGAGGCGCAGCAGGACGCCACCGCCTCGTCCAGGCCCTTGTGCCCGTCTGCAGACGCCCCGTACCGCTCGGGCTTCACGCCGTGGTCGTCGGCGGAGACGACCGCGCACGAGTCCTGGTAGCGATCGCGGATGACGGCGGCCAGGTGGGATTTGCCCGCCCCGGGCAGCCCCAGGAGGATGTAGAGGGTGCGGGAAGCACGCAGGGCCATTTCGGTGCTCTCCTCTTCCAGGAAGGGGAAGCTCAGAGAGCCGGGAGCAGGGGAAGGAGCAGCGGCCTCATCTTGCTTCGGCTCCGCAGCTGCTGCTCCCAGATTTTCACACACCACTGGCTGCTGCTGCTCAGCTGGTGGTTCTGCAGGTTTCTCCACAGAAGGCTGCAGTTCCACCAGTTTGCCCACTTTCTGCTCCACTAGTTTCTCCACTTCCTCCACCGCTGGTTTCTCCACCTCCTCCACCGCTGGTTTCTCCACCTCCTCCACCGCTGGTTTCACCACCTCCTCCACCGCTGGTTTCACCACCGCCTCCTCAACCTCCTCCACCGCTGGTTTCTCCACCTCCTCCACCGCTGGTTTCACCACCTCCTCCACTGCTGGTTTCACCACCGCCTCCTCCTCCACCTCCACTGCTGGTTTTTCCACCTCCTCCACTGCTGGTTTCACCGCCTCCTCCACCTCCACCGCTGGTTTCACTGCCTCCTCCTCCTCCTCCATCACTGGTTTCTCCACCTCCTCCACTGCTGGTTCTTCTGGCTCCTCCTCTGGGTCCTGCTCTGCTGGTTTCACTGTCTCCACCGCCACTGGTTTCTCCACCTCCTCCACCGCTGGTTCCTCAGTCTCCTCCTCCGGGTCCTGCTTCACTGGTTTCACTGTCTCCTCCTCCGCTGGTTTTTCGGAGACATGCTGAGGCTGCTGGTCCTCCTCTTCCTCCTCCTCAGAGTCAGGCAGCTGGTGAATCTGCTCCACCTCTTGCTCTGCCATTCCTGCCTTCAACAGCTGCCAGAGGTATCAAGAGCAGAAGAAATGCCTGGAGCTGAAAGAGATTAAAAGCATTTGTAGAAGTAGAGCACTGCATCACAAATATCAGCTTTAATAACAGAATCAGGAGTAACACTCAGGAGAAGCTCCTTCCACATGTTCCAGTGCGGCCAGAAGGCCAACTTACTGCCCACAGGCACTCTGTGTAATGACATCCCATCTCTAAAAAAAAAAAAAAAAAAGATTCCAAACTCATGGGCTGAGACCTTACGCAGAAGTGTACATCCAATATTGCATTTGCTATGACAAGTGTACACCCAAGCTAAAAAATGTCCTGCTTGGCATGTACTGAACGAGCTCATACTGTGGAGATGTATTAGTTGCATGTGACATAATAGGTGTATAGTATGACTGTGAGCAGTGAAAAAGTTTATCACACTATTAAAACAGTGGGTTATAAATGTGGCAACGTTGATGGCAATAAAAAAAAGATATGAAGAATTATGCAAAAATACAGTGATCATATTGGGTGTGGCTTAGGACCTGCAGAAAATATAGCATCCCTCTGTCTGACACAGTTATAAGCACACATTCGCTGTAAATAATAAATATGTACAATATATAACTGGTATGGTAAGTTATGCTAAATAAATAAATAATCGCGTAATTTTCTAAAGAACATTGGATACCTGAATGTTCTTGTTCTTTTCCTTTATTAATAATACGTAATCAATTTTCTATAACAGCATACGAGTGTTTTACGGTTAAAGCTGAACAACGTTTGAAAAGACTCGGGCAGAGAGAACGAGTCTGTCGTGTGAGTTATAAAGCGAAATGTTTTTTAATAAGGTGGCTGAAATGAGACTTAAAATGAACAAGAAGACAACAGAAAAAAGCCTCGGAAGAAGCGCAGCCAGTCTCCACCAAGTGTACCGCAACTTACGGAAAACCTTGTAGCTTCACACCAGCGACTTTAAAACAAGAAATCTGCCATTTCAACTTCTGAAGTTTCCGCAACCCCTCGCTGCCAAGAAGCCCACGTTGTAACTCAAAACATAGTACCACTTTCACAAACCTTGACCCTTTTAGATAAATAATCATCTCAAATTTGAGTAGCTGCAGCAAACATTACGTTTCCCAGCCAAAGAAATTCCATGAAAATAGCTAACCCGCTGTCATAAAACCGTTAGTGTTGGTGTTCGGTTTAAGAATGACAAAAACTGCCAAAATCTCACAGAAAGGAGAACTGTGCATAGACCGCAAGGCCACAGCCAGCGCATCAAAGACAATAAACTGACAACGGCGAGTCTTTGTCTCGTGCCAGAAGTCACAGTTTGCAATCATAACAAGCAAGTAGTGCTGTAGCTATGTCTACGTGGTGTAGCCAGATCACCTCGGTATTATTGCTCTTCTATTAGTTATGAGACAGTCCATTACTTTTTAAATCAGCAAAAATGTACGGTTGTGGGATGTTACACAAACAGAATTAAACAATTCGAAATACTTGATAATAGGCTCAATATTTCAGCATAGAACAGCTAACCCCAAACGTGAAATCACTATATGTTTGTTTGCTGAAAATTCATTACAAGAAATATTATAGTCTACCTGAGAACAACACAGCGTTTGTAATGGGGTGTGGCAGCCATCGCAGTGCCAACACAAAACAAAACGGCGTGGCAAAATCATGATGTACGGGATAAAATCGTACGAACAGTGACAATGAGAAAAGGACTGGCATGCATTAATTACGCTGGGGGTTGTGACAAATTTACACAAATACGCATTTCGACAAAGTTAAGAGTCGATATTTTAAATGTTCTTATCTAACATGCAGAGAAGTTCCTTCTCAACTGCGGAAATGTGACACAAAGAAAAAAGCACGCAAAAGCCAAGATAAAACGAAAACCAACAACATAACTCACGAAGATTCCAGCTGGAATAGATAGACGTGTCCAGAACCTGTGTGTCCCCGAACAAGAGTTCCACTGGGAGTTTCGTGTTCGCCACAGTGATCTCAAAACGGGGCTTTCCGCAGAAAACTGTCGGAAGCGCGCACTCAGGAAACAGAACTGAAAGTGCGAGCAAGCTCGGGACCTCTCATAAAAATGGGCGTATCTTGGTCTGCTACGGCACCTTTACCAATCGTACACCCATTGCACAAATGCTTTATATATGTTAAATATATAAACAGGTAGAAGCAACAGTATGTGAGTATGTGATCAAAACTGATTCACTTTTGTAATCAATATGTGTATGTGTGCGTGAGTGCGCGCGAGGTAACATTGAATGCATCATACATGGCCTATTGTAGTGTCCGGTAATAACGCCGTTTGTAGATGTATGCTTAGTCCGGAAGGTCGCTCCGTGGATATGCCTAAATAACTACATATAAAAAAAACTGGTTGACAGTTTCGGCAAATGAAAACTTAATTAATGTAGTGTTACTAGACACGGAGGATTTTTAGAAAATTCTCTAGCTGGTCAAAAAAGTAGTTTTATAACGTCTCATGATCAGGGGTCATCACCGTGTCGGCGTGTGACGGACTTTTTGGTCAAAATGCGATTTTTACCACGGACATACAAAACTTGAAGTGGTCAAATATTACCAAAAACACACAATTGCATGCTAGACCTCACAATGTGCCATAGTACATATTTTAATATGCTATACAATTTATGATGATAGTATTTCTAACATTATAAAAACAGTGCCCTACCTTGTTATGATGAAAACTTGGAGACTGGAAAGTCAGCAGTTGTATATGGGCAGATGGCAATCCTAAAACAGGCATGAATGCGGTATTTCGTGTTTGAGATTTAATAGCGTTCATATGACTGAAACCTCGCTCACAGCTGCAGGTGTCTGGGCTTAATGTGAGCATTGCAAGTTTGCTCAGTTCATTGTGCTCCTCGCTGTTCTCAAACAGATTGCAATGTATATTATCATGGGAAAAAAATAAACTTTTTTTCCCTATCAATTTTTTTTTTTTTTTTGCCACGGACACAGACAAGTCTTGCCACGGACACGTTTGTCCGTGTACCTGACACGCTGATGACCCCTGCTCATGATGACTTCGTCTCCATTGTTTTCTTTGTTGATGTGTGTTCCTCTCTATCATTGTCTAACTGCATACTTTAGCAACTGTGAACATCTGCGCGTACGGCAGGTGGCTGCCCCTTCTGCTGCTGACGGTGCGGACAACAAGAAGGCGAAAACATACTGACAAGAACAAACCATTCAGCCCATCCATGTTCACCATTTACTGGGTTTCTATCCATTTCAGAATTTTTTTTCCTAAACTCCTTGTATTAAACTCTTTATCAATTCCCAGTCAAAATTTCTCACACACACTTTTTATTTTATTTCAATCACCTACTCAAATTCCCTCAATTCAGTTCAAACTAAGGTCAAGGTTTGGCTCCTGGGGTTTAGGTCAACTCTATTGAATTTCAATTTGTTATCATAGACTATAGAACATTATGGGCACTTTTTTAATTCATAATTTTAATTTCTGATTATTACTTTTATTAAAATGGGGGATATGGGGGGAGAAGAAAATGGCAGAAAAACAGTTGCAGGAATCAGTGAAAATGTCTGAGATGGCATGTTTGAAGGCAGAAATGGTAATAAATTTATCCAGTTTTAGGGTTTTTTGCAGAGCATTCCAGTCACAGGCAGCAGCGAATTGAAATGATGCAAGACTGAGGGAGGTGTTGGTTTTGGGAATCAATTCAATTCAATTGGATATGGAGTGAGGACTGGGATATCTAACATCTCATCCAAAATTACAGGCATTAACATGGAGTTGGTTCACCCTTTGCTGCTATAACAACCTCCACTCTTCTGGAAAGGCTTTATACTAGATGTTGGAGCATTGCTGCAGGGATTTGTTTCCATTCAGCCAGAAAAGCATTAGTGAGGTCGGGCACTGATTGGGCAATTAGGCCTGGCTTGCAGTTGGCTTTCCAATTGATCCCAATGGTGTTGGTTAGAGTTGAGGTCAGGGCTCTGTGCTGGCCAGTCAAGTTCTTCCATGTCATTCTCGACAAAACCATTTCTATATGGACCTCGCTGTGGCCCAGGGGCATTATCATGCTGAAATTTGAACGGGCCTTCCCCAAACTGTTGAGGAAGCACAGAATCATCTAGAATGTGATTGTATGCTGTAGCATCAAGATTGGCCTTCGCTGAAACTAAGGGGCCCAGCTCAAACCATAAAAAAGCCCCAGACCAAGGGGTATCCAGATACCCTTGCTCATACATGAAGAGCTTCCTATGAATTAAACATTTTCACTTCTAATGATTAAATATGAGAAATTAACAATCTAACTTCTAGATTTTTTTGTCTAAACTAGATTATAGTTATTTTGTCTTTTGAATCTAGTTTAGATACATTGCTACCTGAAATAAAAAATGAGAGAGAGAGAGAGCTGAATGAACCATGGGGTCCTTTGTGGTTTTAAAGCATTTCAAACCTTACACCTTGTATTTTCAGCATGACTACTACAGAGACTACTGAAGCTTTTGGCATGTGGCATCATGGCAGTGAGTTCTAGTTTAATTTGACAGAAAATGGTGACTCATAAAATAATGGCTCTTTAGAACACGTTCCCACCTGCCTAGAGACGCTTGCAGTTTATATTTTTGTTCCAGCTGTCAGAGCTGTTTTAAAACTCAACCAGGCTTCTGACACATCTTGTACTGTGATGCAATGTTTTTTATTGTTTTTATTTCAACAAGAGGCTTTACTGTTCAGAGTGACTGTTGTGTCTTTGTTTCAGGCCAGGTTGTGTACAATAGATGAAAAATCAGAATTTTGGCAGCATTGGTGAATCAAGTTTGCCAAGTAAAAATGTTCAGCAGACAGATTAAGAGACCGGAACTCATTTCTCCTGACCAAAATACTTCATACTTCAAACAACTTGTTTACTTGTCACACTTACTCTTTGTGACTAGTAGGCCTCAGTTTGCCATTTTGGTTTAACAGGAAAATTGCATTTTACATCAAACTCATATTGAACCATTTAGCAGGACTTCACTTTAAACTGACCAATCACCAAATGTCTGAGGTATCCCTCTTCAAGCAGGGCAACAGAGGAACAGGGCAGTCCTCCCAGGAGCCACAATTTAAACGGGACGGCACCTGTGTACCCCTACGTCAGGGGTTTGCAAAGGCAAGCAGCGGGCAAAGCGTCACTAGGGAAGATGCCAGCATCTGGTGCTGTCTACGGGTCACAGACTTCAGGCAGACATCGAATGCAAACGACTTGCAACCAAGTACTAAATATGACAAATTCTTTTCAGATTGTTAATTTGTACAATTACCATCGACATCCTGAAATTGTGGAACAGTGCATAAAAAGGGCTCTAATTCCTACACGGCTCATCCAGTAAGGATATAAATAAATAATATAGAATAAATAAATAAATCTAATTAAAGCAGTCAGTCTACACTTTACCCTCACATTCATTGCTTCACTTCAAATCCAGCATGTTGGAGTGAAGAGCCAAACAACAAGAACTGTGAGATAAGTACTAATGGACTGCTCTGTATACATTTAACCAAGGCCTTGCCAACTCAGGCATGGACAAAAGATTCTGGTGGGGGAGTATGAGGAAGTGGAAGTCCAACAGTACTAGATTTCCTTTTCATTACTGTGCATGACTACTGCTTATTTCAGGTCTCGTCATTCCATGGATCCCACAGACCCTTAATTACCAAGCAGTCGGTATTTATAACAGCCTGAATGATTTACCTGAGCAAGCAGTAGGTATTTAGAACAGCCTGGATGATTTACCTGAGCAAGCAGTGGGTACTTCTCAATACACGAGGGATAATAAGCAGCGCACTTCCATGCACATATGCCTTTTATGGCAACACTTACACAAATCTTCACAAGCAGACCAGATCCTGAAATTTCGATTTTGTATGAAATTTCATTTTTGAAAGACTTTGTAGCATGAGCATATGCTCATGTTCCAGCTGTGAGAGAATAAAAGCAAAAATCCTCAGCGTAAAAGATGAATCTTTAATTTGCATAACCAAAACACCAAAACGAGACTTCGGAGCATCTGTTATATTACTTCAGGAATATATTCATAATTCATTACAAAAGTTATTTGATTAAAGGTACATCAGCTCAGTACAGGGTTTGTGTTCACATACTGTTGCATTCTGTCCTCACCACAAGAGGAATCCTGTAAGGCCAGTACAGTCCACCTGATGTGTTCCCGCATGTAAAGTACAGCACTAGGTGGTGACAGGACATTAAAATGGCCTCCCCTCTCCCCCGCCTGGGTCAGAGCAGTCACAATGTCAGATTAGCAGTCAGAGAGGCTCAGGCCAAACAAGATGAAGCGGAAGCTTGACCGGGGACTCTTGGGACTCTTGACAATCCCAACTCACGTTCCAACAATCAAGACAGCATATTGGATTGTTGCTGCAATTTATTACTATTTCACATCAATTACGCAGAAGTACAAAGTGACAGTTTATGTGGCTGAAAATGGTTATATAAGAAGCCACTAAAAAAGTGAACACCGTCCAACAAATCCTGTTTTTAAAATGAATGATGAGCCAATTAATCAATACAATATACATTTTTGAACAATTTCTACAGGAGTCTGGGCCATCAGCATGAGCCGTTTGGGAGCCTATTGGAAGTTTTAGACAGGGCATAATTCTTAATATTACCGTGACTGTGTCACAGCAGTTCTCTTAGGAACCCTGGAGCAGTTCTCTTAGGAACCCCACAGAAGCTCTCTTAGGAACCCCTGTGTAGCACAAGACTCCCCTGCAGATGCCCAGGATGTTCAGAGTGTGGCTCGCAGCAGGAGCCGAGCCCAGCAGAAATGCAGGAGGAAGTGGGGGTAATGTGCACCAGCAGAAATACAGGAGGAAGTGGGGGTAATGTGCACCAGCAGAAATGCAGGAGGAAGTGGGGGTAATGTGCAGAATTAAACTCATGACAAAGAAACCACCTCAAAGCCCAACCGGCAACAACACAAGACAAGAAACCCCAATAAGAGACCAGAGACACTTCAGACTTCTTGTTTTTTTTTTTTGGAGGGGGGGATGACAAATGGAACAGGTTCTTTTTTCCATAGTAGCAGGTCCGTAATGACACTGCACCCACACTTTATTTTCTCCTTTTCTGAGGGCGTTCAAAATGGGGATGCTTTCCAGCCATTAAAAAAAAAAAAAAAAAAAAGAATCTGGATGAGGACCCACATTTCCTGGATGAGGCTATTATGGCGTGATTTTACAATAAATATGTATGTATAAAATATATAAACAAACAGAAATAAATCAATAAAATAAACACATATATTCCCGCAAAGTGTACAATGTCCTGAGCAGCAGAGGTGGAAAATCCAGGTTCAGAAACTAAAAGTCTGCCCCAGAATTCATGGATGGAAGAAATGCATGGCAGGACATTCATTCTCTTAGTCCTGGACTTTCTGCCTCTGGTGAGGAGTGCGTTGGTGGTAGGATGGAAGGAGTTGGGGGTGGGATGGAAGGCAGTGGGATGGAAGGAGTTGGGGGTGGGATGGAAGGCAGTGGGACGGAAGGAGTTGGGGGTGGGATGGAAGGCGTTGGGATGGATGGAGTTGGGTGTGGGATGGAAGGCAGTGGGATGGAGGGAGTTGGCGGTGGGATGGAAGGCAGTGGGATGGAGGGAGTTGGCGGTGGGATGGAAGGCAGTGGGATGGATGGAGTTGGGTGTGGGATGGAAGGCAGTGGGATGGAGGGAGTTGGGGGTGGGATGGAAGGCAGTGGGATGGAGGGAGTTGGCGGTGGGATGGAAGGCAGTGGGATGGAGGGAGTTGGCGGTGGGATGGAAGGCAGTGGGATGGAGGGAGTTGGGGGTGGGATGGAAGGCAGTGGGATGGAGGGTGTTGGCGGTGGGATGGAAGGTGTTGGGATGGAGGGAGTTGGGGGTGGGATGGAAGGCAGTGGGATGGAGGGAGTTGGGGGTGGGATGGAAAGCAGTGGGATGGAAGGAGCTGGGATGGAGGGAGTTGGGGGTGGGATGGAAGGTGTTGGGATGGAGGGAGTTGGGGGTGGGATGGATGGAGTTGGGGGTGGGATGGAAGGAGTTGGGATTGAGGGAGTTGGGGGTGGGATGGAAGGCAGTGGGATGGAGGGAGTTGGGGGTGGGATGGAAGGCAGTGGGATGGAGGGAGTTGGGGGTGGGATGGATGGCGTTGGGATGGAGGGAGTTGGGGGTGGGATGGAAGGCGTTGGGATGGAGGGAGTTGGGGTGGGATGGAAGGCAGTGGGATGGAAGGAGTTGGGATGGAGGGAGTTGGGGGTGGGATGGAAGGCAGTGGGATGGAAGGAGTTGGGATGGAGGGAGTTGGGGGTGGGATGGAAGGCAGTGGGATGGAGGGAGTTGGCGGTGGGATGGAAGGTAGTGGGATGGAGGGAGTTGGCGGTGGGATGGAAGGCAGTGGGATGGAGGGAGTTGGCGGTGGGATGGAAGGCAGTGGGATGGAGGGAGTTGGCGGTGGGATGGAAGGCAGTGGGATGGAGGGAGTTGGCGGTGGGATAGGAGGCAGTGGGATAGAGGGAGTTGGCGGTGGGATAGGAGGCAGGCCTCTCGCGCACGCTGCTTTAATGCGGATTCTCGCTCCTCACACGCCAGTGTGCAACACCAGGGCTCTTTCCAATCGTCCTCGTCCTCTCGGTCCTGACCTGACCTGGAAATCGACTGAGGTCTGCCATCTTTAAGGACATTCCACTCTGTTAAATACTCCCTGGAGGAGCGAGGAGGCCCCCGGGGGATGCTTCAGCGAGGAAACACAAGTGCAGCCTTTGGGGAATGTGCGACGTATAAATGATCCACCTTTCCACATCTGCCCTGTCTCATCCTTGCATCTCTAACTCACATCCTCCATTGGGTGGAGCTAAAAAGCGAGGAAAGGACACGAGGAAGGGAGGCAAGGAGTGAGAATATGGACCAGAAAGAGCCCTAGCGGCCTGAATCAGGCTAGAACTGAGGCCTGAGCCCGCTTGAGCCCAGCGTCTTTACGGACCAACCCCAACCAGCCCCACAAGCTCGAGCCACATTATAAGCCTGAACCCGACAGTGCCTGATTGCTGAAATAACAAGCCAGAAACACCACATTAAACAATATAAAATAATGCAGTGTTTCCAGCAGGAAAGCTGCTAGTTAAGGAACATGGGGGAGTAACACTTCCACCAGCTGTTCACAACAAAAGCGCAGTTTCGAGCTTTTGTAGAGTAACCATTATGCTCAACTAGAAAATTAAAACAGCCATATTTAAGCTTGCACACTTATTTTTCAAACACATTTTTTCCTTCTGTTAAATGTGTCGTTATTGTCACTTGCACCTCAACAAGCAGCACAAGAGCAATGTCCTCTTTCTCTCAGTATGTGTTTGCATAAAGTATGTGTGTAAAATAGAGGAATTTATATTTGAATGTTCGTATAGAACAGAACAGGCTACCCAGCTAGCTTTTGCGCTGTTTTTCCTTCTGCTAATTATTACGCTAGTTAAATTAATCTGTGCTGTCAAATACGGCTGTTTTAATTTGGTAGTTGAACATTACTGCACAGCACAAACACCGGAAGCTTTGCGCGATCGTTAACAGCTGGCAGAAGTGTTGCTATGGTACTATTTGTGAACACCAGCGTTGGAACTGGTCCCACACCTGATCTGACCTGGCATCACAGAGCTGAAAATAGGCCTGATATCCGGTCCAATCCTCGCACACCGTCGGGCCGTGTTGGGCTGGGGTCCGGATGCCGACCTCTACCAAACACCACACAGGACACTGCATGCTTTGAGAATAATTCTGCCAATATAGCAAGGAAACGTATTTGTCTTGAGTTTAATTTTAATTTCAGACCCTGCCACCCCACCTTCTCACACACCAGTGCGTTACTGACAGCAACAGCAAAAACAACCTTTCCCTTAGAGCTCCAGGCAGCGTGTGCATTTCCAATCCGCCATGCTGCTTGTGAAGCTGAAATGAACTGGGTAACTTTCAATGTATTTACAGCGCTACGAGCTTTCACATGTTCACCGTTCTCCTTCCTCAGGGAGGAGGGAGGCGTGCTTTCCAGTTTGTTTTAAGGGCGCGAATCTCAAGGCCCGGTCCCCGTGGAAACGTATTCAAATGAGGTTCCGTGGCAGTTCCGTTCAGAGCCGCAGGCCCAGGTGTGAAGCGGCATCGCAGACAGAAGCAGGGCGCCTCTCCCCCTTCGTGTTCCCAGGGCGGTGTGGAGGGTAGGCTGCTGCTCTTCGGTTCTGAGCGGAACGGCGGTGGCGGATTGAGAGAAAGGGAGGCTGGGTATTACTAATGGGGGGGGGGGGGGGGTGAGGAGTCCTGCGAACCCGCATCGTCCGCCTTATCCAAACTGGAAGAAGAAGTTCCCAGGTCCGGATGCTGCATACAGATACCAGACAAACAAACAAAAATACAAAACACAAAGCGTTTTAATATCATTAACCAGCGATGGATGGAAAGCAGTCAATAACTAAAACTGACAAAGTTAAACAGGTACAGTGAATGCACTTATGAACATATATTAAACATATATTACCATACTGTAAAGTGGCAAAAACGGTATATTTGCCCATGTTGTAAAGTGTAGGTTATATTCATTATGGTCTTTGTGTTTTTAGTATATTTAACAGCAGTAAAGGTGGAAACACTATGGCAGTGGAAACACAAGCAGTGTGTCCCATCAGTGAAACGTCCTGATGGTTCCATATAGGTGTGGGGTAGAGGTCTTTGTGGTTCCAAAAACTGGGACCCATTCCACGATGCACCCGTGGCTCGTGGGGGGTAGCTAACTAGCCATTTAGTTGGCTAGTTTAATATTAATTAATCTCAGTATTTTAATAGCTTATAAACATTCCCAGTACTAAATCAACCCATCTCAGGTCATTCAACTTTCGGATACAATGACACTGTTCCCACAAATGCATCATTTTACCCACTTTTTGGCTATATTACTGTGTGGGTTATTTCTAGTTTGCAATTTTCATTAAAAATAATTTCATAAAAGTTCATTCTGCTATATTTCAAAGATTATTATCACTGAAATATATGAGAATTGTTTTCACATTGAATGCGTCATTTGTCTTCTGTATGAAAAAAAAGCTTATAATATCTTTATAAATCAAATTTTTGTACAATAAACTAGAAAAAAGGATCATTTTTTCCCCTTATGATAACCAGGACAAATAAATGTAGCATTTCATAATGGAAAGTATAAAATAAACAGACTGGAAAAATACAAATAACCATGTTTAAACATAAGAAATTATTAGGCTGTGGATCAACCGATCAACTTATAACTCAGGTGATCTCAGTCCCTGTGAAATAAGTGCCTTTCAGTCCAAAAGAGAAGTATTAGTAAAGAATGTACTTTTCACACACTCTTTTGGCACAGACCTGCCCAACACCACATGAAGTGCTCCAGGGTGTAAGACATGCTCAATAAATAGGTTATGAAATAGCGGAGTTTCACACAACATTTTTACTGCCAATGCGAACCAGACTGATGTCATAGCCTAGCGCGGTTAATCCGTGTGTGCGCAGGAACAATATGTGAACATACCCGCTCTGCAAAAACAAAGACCACACAACTCAAAGAGCTGGCTCAAAAAAGAAGTTATGTGCTTACGCCTGCTTTCGATTTATGTTTGATTTTACTGTGACATGAATTCCAGAGATGCAAGCAATCAGGCTACGTCCAGAGAGAGAATTCACTCTTGAATCAGCTTGAATTCAGGAATCAGGGACAAAATTGAATGAATTAAGTGAAAGACGCTCAGAGAACATATCATGGCTCACCCTCAAAGCTGAAGCCCCCTGGGCCTCCAAAGAACGCCTTGAAGATGTTGTTGGCATCGAAATCTGGAACACACACACATGCGCACAATCATGTAAGACATGTTCGTTAACATAATCAGTATTACAATCAAACACATTTTATCGCTCTCATACTACCAGGAAAGTGTGGCCCCTATCCTCAAACTGGACTGAATTTCTCCAAAGAGATGCTCTTATCGGTTCCCGAATAGTGCTGTTATTTCAGCCACACAAACAACATTTCATAAGAATGTAAACACACACTCTCCCCGTTAGCAGACAGCATGAATTCTGCCTTAATTCAGGACAAGTCTGGGCAGCAGAGAGAGTCAGAGAGGAGCCAGGAGCTATCTGGCAGCATCTCAGCAAAGCCAGGTGTGTCGAAACGGCAGCACAGGTAACTTCACAGTCTCTCTGCTCACACACCTGTGGGGAATATGATGGGGTGAATATGGGACAACAGCATTCTCAAACTCTGCTTGCCTCATGCGCTTTGGCACAAAGAGCAGCGTGCTGAGAAACAGAGACACGCAAGCCCAGTCCTGCCTTCTGCCCTTCTGCACAAAGAGCTTGAGCTCATCCAGGATCAGTGCTCATCCTGCCCCTAGCTGTTCTGTGATAGGGATCGAGCTGAGACAGGATCAGTGCTCATCCTGCCCCTAGCTGTTCTGTGATAGGGATTGAGCTGATCCAGGATCAGTGCTCATCATGCCCCTAGCTGTTCTGTGTTAGGGATTGAGCTGATCCAGGATCAGGGCTCATCCTGCCCCAACTGTTCTGTGTTAGGGATTGAGCTGATCCAGTATCAGTGCTCATCCTGCCCATAGCTGTTCTGTGTTAGGGATTGAGCTGATCCAGTATCAGTGCTCATCCTGCCCCTAGCTGTTCTGGGTTAGGGATTGAGCTGATCCAGGATCAGTGCTCATCCTGCCCCTAGCTGTTCTGTGTTAGGGATTGAGCTGATCCAGGATCAGTGCTCATCCTGCCCCGATCTGTTCTGTGTCAGGGATTGAGCTGATCCAGGATCAGTGCTCATCCTGCCCCTAGCTGTTCTGTGTTAGGGATTGAGCTGATCCAGGATCAGTGCTCATCCTGCCCCGATCTGTTCTGTGTTAGGGATAGAGCTGAGCCAGGATCAGCGGCCTGACCTCCCATGTTCATGCCGTCCTCCTCCAGGTCCTGACCACTGTCATATCGGGATCTCTTCTTGGGGTCGGAGAGCACAGTGAAGGCCTCGCCCACCTCCTTAAATTTCTTCTCCTCCTCCTTCTGCACGTCCACGCTGGCTGCACTGTGACGATCTGAGGGAAGAGAGAGAGAGAGAGAGAGACAGAGAGAGAGGGGAGAGAGAGAGAGAGAGAGAGAGAGAGAGAGGGAGAGAGAGGGAGGAGAGAGAGAGAGACAGAGAGAGAGGGGGGTAGAGAGAGAAAGAGAGAGATAGAGAGAGAGAGAGAGAGAGAGAGATAATATGACAACAGATTTAGACCCTTTCTCCCTTAGAGCATTCACTATTAAGCCTCTAACCCCTGTCTGACCTCAGTCAAATTACTGTGATTTTGAAAAGGTCAGAAATGAACAGTACTACACTCCAAAGCCCAGTAAGCTGTTAAATATAATACAATCATACAGATGGGCTCTAAACTGTACAGAGGAATTTCAGAAAGTAATAAGAGTTCAAGAAATTCTAGACACCGGAAGGAGTCAATCTGGCAGTAAAACATGTAAATATTATCTTTGAAAAAACAGTAGAAAAATCACAACTAAAAATTAAAAATCAACTGAAACCTCAACTCAAAAAAGAGGACAGCTGGTTTGACCAAGACTGTCAAAACATCCGAAAAGAACCAAATAACTCACGTATACGCCTTCTTTACTGTGAAGTACTAATGCAATATAAACGTATACTCAGAAACAAAAAAGCACAATACACTCATAAGCAAATGGCAGAAATTGAGGAGTCAATAAATACAAATCAATTTTGGGACCGATGGAAAATCTGAAAAAGTCACAACAAGAAGAATTAGCGATACAAGATGGGGATATCTGAACAAACACTTTTCAAACACTTCTTAATAAAGTGGAATTAGGAGAAAATCCTGAGAAAAAACATAAATAAAAAATTACAGGAACTTTAATTGGCTATTAAAGATAACCAAAATCCATTAGACTGCTCGATTACTAAACAAGATCTTAAAGATAAAATAAAAAAAAGCATCTGGACCTGATGGTATTTTAAATTAGATGTTAAAATGCACAAGCACAATCTTTCAACTGTCCATCCTAAAATTATTCAATTTGGTTATGAGTGTAGTTTATTTCCTTGACATCTGGAACCATAGGCTTATAACACCAATATTAAAAAATGGAGATACATTTGAACCAAACAATTACTGAGGCATCTGCGTGAACAGTAATCTGGGGAAGGTTCTATGTAGTATCATAAATTCAAGACTTTTCACCTTCCTTACTAAACACAATGTCTTGAGTACCAGTCAGATTGGATTTTTACCAAATCACCACGCAACCAATCATATTTACACCCTACACCAGTGTTTCTCAACCCTGGTCCTGGGGACCCACTGCCCTGCATGTTTTAGATGTCTCCCTGCTCCAACACACCTGATTCAAATGAATGGGTCTTTATCAGGCTTCTATAGAGCTTGATGATGACCCATTCATTTGAATCAGGTGTGTTGGAGCAGGGAGACATCTAAAACATGCAGGGCAGTGGGTCCCCAGGACCAGGGTTGAGAAACACTGCCCTACACAACCTAATTGAGAAATACGTAACCAAAAACAAAGAACAAATATTTGCTTGCTTTATTGATTTTAGAAAAGCGTTTGATTATATCTGGCATCAAGGGTTATTCTACAAAAATATTGAAAGTAGTGCAGAGGGTAAAACCAGTAGTCTCATAAAATCAATGTATACAGGGAACAAATGCGGCATAAAAATTGGCAACAAAAGAACAAATTTCTTCTCTCGGGAGCGTGGAATGAGGCGGGGCTGCAGCCTTAGCCCAACTCTTTTCAATATTTATATTAATGAATTGGCAAACATACTAGAAAAAGCTGAAGTGCCAGGTCTCACTCTACACAACTCAGAGATCAAGTGCCTGGTCTACGCAAATTACCTGGTTCCCCTTTCCCCCAGTGAACAGGGATTACAGAAAAACCTAGATCTGCTAGAACAGTACTGGCAGACCTGGGCCCTGGCAGTAAACCTTAACAAAACTAAAATTATGACATTCCAAAAAAGATCCAGATCTCAGGGAACAAAACACAAATTCATCTTAAGAACTCATTACATTGAACATTCCTCAAATTACACTCATAAGCAACTGGCAGAAATTGAGGAGTCAATAAATACGAATCAATTTTGGGACCGATGGAAAATCTGAAAAATTCACGACATGAAGAATTAGCGATACAAGATGGGGAAAAACCATTTTCAAACACTTTTTAAAAAACACAGCATATATGCGTACAAGCAGACACATACTCACTCATGCACACAATATACAGGCAGACAGACAGACAGACAAACACACAGAGACCTAACATCACTTACTGACATGAGAGAGAGAGAGAAGGCACAAGAGAGAGGCAGAGACATTTGATGGTCCTTTATTGAAACACTGAATTTTCCATAACTACCTTAAAACCTATCCCAGCTCCCTATTTATAAACCCACAACCCACCCCAACCCACCCAAAAAAAAAACAAATCCAACACAAAAAGAAAACCAATACATTGCCCAACCACCACAGTTAAACTAAACATACCTCCATCTCCTCTTCATTTCCCACACAAACAGCTCCCTCAATACCCCACATTCTTTTAAATGTTGGCACATCATGCATCATTTTTAAATACTCAAATTCCACTCTGAGGCACGCAGACACATAACCCCTAAACACCTGCAGTACATCTGTGCACCCACCACCACGCAGTATGTTCCTGCGTGTGACCCATGTTGCAAGTTTTGCCTGCCCATATAAAAAATTCACCAGTACTACAGCATAGCACTGCTGGGACCTGTACCTCGGTGTACAGATAACCCCCCCCCCCCCACAAAAAAACACACCCCCAGCTGCAAACACACAGTTCTCAGTAAACAAAACATGAGTCAGCCTTACAAATGACACAAACAGGTGTGATATTGTGTCCTGCTGTGCACAAAATGGGCATTCTATCCCCACCCAGGATCAACACGAGCCAACCACACCTTACTGGCCACAGCTCCATGTAGTATCCTCCACTGCAGGACTCCAGTCCTCTTACAGATGGGAGCACCCCTTATATAGCACCTTCCGCCTGTGTCCTGCCATCGTCTAGTCACCCAGCTCATCCTGCCACTGGTGCTCCCTCTTATCCTCTAGACCCCTCCTGTGCCTGACCTTAACACACCCCACATACAGGTCTCTCACTTTCACCTCCTGAAACTTCTCCAAACCTGGAGAAGTGAGGGATAAAAGCGTCCCCTCCCCCTCCTGCCACACCTCTACTGCCCTTCCAGTGCCTGATTAGTTGTTCCCATCTCCAGCCCAGGCACAGCCTGCTGTACATCTCTCAGAATCCTCTCCAAGACCCTAATAGAGAGCACCCGTTTGCAATCCGCCAGTCTCTGTGTTGTAACCAAACTACACCCCCCTGCTGCCAAAAACTGCCGCTGCACGGCAACTGACCCCAAAGGCTCTGACTGAATCATAGGGTTGTGTAGGATGGGCTCCTCCCACACCCACGGTCCATTCTCCAGACCATCCTCATGAGAGTGCCTCAGCGGCTGCCATACATTCCGTACCGCCACATAGAACTCTGTGAGCCCTGTAGTGTTCAGACCGTTCGGTTTCATTAAAAACAGCTGTAGATCCAGCCCCATGCCACCTGCTCTTCTCAGCAGTGCACCTGCTCCCTCCAGCATGTCTCCTGCCGATAGAGGAGCCTCTGAGCTGTTTGCAGCCTAAAGGCTGCCACCCTGCTCTCCAGGTCAATCAGCCCCTGTCCTCCTGTACAGGAAGGAACAGAATTGGTGCCCGCAGCCAGTGATGACCAAATGACCAAAAAAAGTCCACCAGCTTTCACTGGATTTCCACCAGCAGTCCGCCAGGGGGGTTCAGTACCATTAGTCGATGCCACAGGGAGGATGCCACCAGGTTATTAATAATCTGCACTCTCCCCCAGTAAGACACCCACGACAGCAGCCATTTCCGTTTCTGCAGTATCCCCACCAGCTGATCTGTGACCCCCTCCCAATTCCTGGCCATAAAAGCTCCTGTTCCCAGATACTTCAGCCCCTGTCTGGCCCCACTGTAAGCCACCTGGCAGCTGAGGTAGGGATCCTCCCACATGCCAATGCCTCGCTCTTCCCCCAGTTAACCTTTGCTGTGAAGGCGGCCTCATAAATTTTGAGGCTACCCTCCTACTCCTGTACATCCTCCCTATCCCTCACCAACACTGTGTACGCCGACAACCTTACTGCCTTAGAAGCACAGGCCCCTGGGACTTCCACCCCCCTTAACCTCTGTTGCATCCTTGCCAAAAAAGGTTCTACCACTAAGATATATAACTGACCAGACAATGGGCAACCCTGCCATATCCCCCTGTCCACCCATGCTGGTTTACTCAGTGTGCCTCCCACTTTGACCATGCATGATGTACCCTTATACAGCAGCCAAACTAAAGATATAAAAGATACCCCGAACCCAAAAGCCTTTAATGTGCTATACATGTAATTGTGATCCACCCTTCTCCTGATCTAAAGAGATCAGCCCAAAATCCACCTGACCACCCTGGGCCAAATCCATCATGTCTCTTATTTTTTTAAAAATTGTTCATCATGTAGCGGTCCGGAACACAATACGATCCTTATGCACCAGTGACGCTAAGTGGGTCCTCAGCCGGTTAGCGAGGGCCTTGGACAAGATCTCATAGTCCGTACAAAGAAGTGCCACCGGCCACCAGTTCTTCAATGAACACAAGTCCCGTTTTTTCGGTAGAAGCGTGAGGACTGCCCGGCGACAGCTGGCTGGAGGTTCTCCCACCACCATGCACTCCAGCAGCATCACAGAAGTCCCCTCCTGAGCCTCCACAAACTCTCAGAAAAGTCCACATGCAATCCATCTATACCTGGGGCATGACCTGCTGTCATCTGCTGCATAGCAACAGTGAGTTCCTGCACTGCGATTGGTGAATCCAGCTCTTCTTTCATCATCTCTGTCAATGTGTGGAGGCCCTGATGGAGATCCTCCATCAACCTGACCTCACTAGCTTCTGCTGCATATAGCTGTGAGTAAAAGTCCACTGCAGCCTCTCTCATCTCCCTAGGATCTGATGTCAAACGCCCATTCGGAAGACAGAGACAATGCATTTGTTTCTTCTGCCCCTCCTGTCTCTCCAAATTAAAGAAAAAAGAACTAGGAGCATCCATGAAATTCAACGGGAAAAATCTAGCCCTTACAAGTACCCACTTTGTTTTCTCGTGCAAAAAGGAGCCCAGATCTCTCCGCAATTCCTGCAGCTCATTATTCAACCCCACCTGATTCATCCTCGACCTCCTTAATCCTCTTCTCAATATATCTCAGATACTGAGGAAGAATCCGACATGACGCCGTCATCTTCGTCCACTGCTCCCCGTTCCACTTGTTCCTCCAACTCTGTTCCACCCAACTCCTTACTCGCCCCTGCTGACCCAGCCCCTGCTGCCTGTCCGTTTCTGCCATTATCCTCCTCCATAGGGCCCTCCTCATTCCCTTTCTCCACACCAAGCCTCACTTCTTGCATATCTCTGCCATTATCTGCTCCCTGAGACTGGGTTTTGTGCGGGCAAGCAAACCTTTGCTGGCCAATAGCCCAACGCTCGAAGCAGCGCAAGCAGTCACTTGATGCAAACACCATGTATGAACTTTCCCCATGTAGACAACGAAAAGTTACGTCTAGAGTCTAAAAGACATGCTTCACCGCACTACTTTGCAGCCCATGAGCTGGAAAATTTTCAGAACCTGGCCAATTCTCTTTCAATTACTTTGTTCTTTATGAAGGGGGGCATGTTAGAAACAACTACTTTAGTAGACAGTGCTGAAAGTGGGATTATTGGTACAAAAAGTCTTTTCACAAATATGCTACCTATAATCCTAGCAACTAGGATTTTCTTTTTGAGAAAAACTAATACCGCCTTGTTCATTCTAGACGCTGAGAAAATCTGCTCACAGCCCACCTGTAGTGAAAGAACTGAGCTGTTATTCTGTAGTATAGCTACTAGCAGAGTGGATTCCTTTCACATGAATGGCATTAGCATTAACAGACAGAATAATGGCAGAGCTTAATCAGAGAGAATAAAGTAGAACATACTGGAGATAAACAATGAGTCAGCCTGGCAGTTTATAAGTTAGCAACCAAAGGTGCACCTTTAGCCTCTGATGCGCCCACAAGCCCCTCAGGCTGGGGCAACCGAATGAGTAGGTATTTCACCCCTATCTGACACAGCAGAGCACAAACCTCAGTCTCATCAGAGCTCATCACAGTGTAGATACCATGCTCTGGAGTGACATCACAATGGAGTGATATCACAGCAGAGTGACATCACAGAGGAGTGACATCACAGTGCTTTCCGAACGTAGATGTTCTGAAAGACTGGAGGGTTTGGAGTGTATGCGGACACACTGGGGCTAAATGTTCAGCGGTTGACAGCGGGTCGATCGCAGGTGGTTGGCTGGTCGCCATTGGCGAGCTCGGGTGCGGGTGCGGGCGGTACCTGGGTGGTGCATGAGGGCGCGTTTCCGGTACGCCTTCTTAATCTCGTCCTCCGTGGCGGTTTTCTCCACCCCCAGGATTTTGTAGTAATCTTTCCGCTTGCTCTTCTTCAGCTCCAACTGTGCGTTCTTCAGCAGGTGCTTGTGTTCTGAGAGAGAGAGAGAGAGAGAGAGAGAGAAAGAGGAGCGTAAAGAGGGGATTGTGTTCTGAGAGAGAGAGTGAGAGAGGAGAGTAAAGAGGGGATTGTGTTCTGAGAGAGGGAAGGAGAGAGAGAGCTGTTCTACAGACTGCACCACCCAGTCTCCCATATCTGCAATACTTTCCCCTTTTTAGATAAAAATAAAATGCTCCTACAGATCCCTGAGAACATTCAATTTTACTTTCTTTCTTAAAAATTACAATGCAGAAATAAGAGAATCCTTTCATTTTGAATATTGGCAAAAATGTTTCTTTTAAAATGTCCAGTAAAATTACCCATGTACAGGAACTTTTGTGACATTTATCTATTTATGGGTTAAAGCATTTAAATTAATTTGAGGCACATCTGATGATGGCTAGTGAAAACCTACAGGACGGTAGATCTCTAGCTGTTGAATGAGGTGTGCTTTGTTAGGGTTGGAGTGAAAACCTACAGGATGGTAGATCTCTAGATGTTGAATGAGGCGTGCTTTGTTCGGGGGGGACCTACAGGAGGACAGCATACCTCCAGGAACAGGGTTGGGCAGCAGGGTATGTTGGGGAATCATTAAGGGGGTTCTGGGCCCAAAATGTTTTACAGTATACTTCAATACTATAACCAACAAACTGCTGGCGAATGGTGGGAAGAGCCTGAAACAGGAGAAGATAATATCCACCAGAAGAGGGCGCTGTAAGACAGCCTTTCTTGGGAAGTCCCACCTGAACCCTCATTTGAGCAGACAGAGGGGCAGCAGCTGTGCGCTAGTGTGAGTCTGAGCAGCGTGCTGTACCAGGTTATCTCTGCCCTCCAGGGCAGACAGAGGGGCAGCAGCTATGCGCTAGTGTGAGTCTGAGCAGCGTGCTGTACCAGGTTATCTCTGCCCTCCAGTGCAGACAGAGGGGCAGCAGCTATGCGCTAGTGTGAGTCTGAGCAGCGTGCTGTACCAGGTTATCTCAGGCCTGCAGCTAATGCAGCGGCCTCAGATTCACCCAGTCCACTGAACGGCATGACAGAGCAGAAATCCCAGCACACGTTAGCACAGGAGCTGCAGCTGCAGGCATGTTTTCAGTAGTCCCTGTGATAGACCCTAAACGACCCTGCGTGCACTCAAACTGCTTTCACAGGAATGTACAGATCCTCACTGCGAGATTCCTGCTACAGGTGATAAGTCAGCAAAAACTCAAAGTGAATTGAAAATTCTATGGGCCAAATATTTACAAACAGACTTTTTACTCAAAGCATAAAATCTCCTCACAGCAGTGAGCGGAGAGTGAGATACACTGAATGCTAGGCTATACCTTAAAGTGCTGGATTCCTCAAATATATATGTA